>ML662439.1:4276405-4312392 GCA_007570785.1 Antilocapra americana
AATAATAAAAAAAAAAATAAAAAATAAAAAAAATTAAAAAAAAGAAAGAACAAGTTAAAAAAAAAAATAATTGGGGTCAGAAAAGAGCTGACGATAGGTTCAAATCCTAAGGTACCTATTCAAACAAAGCATATATAAGTAATGAAGTCTTACTTAGCTATAATCTCTTTGGGAGCATCTTTTCAAATTCAGAAATGAGAACCTGGAAAACACAAGCTGATGCAATATTCTGAAAAATCCTCCAGGGAAAAGAACATCTACAAAACAAGCATAGCAAATGAATCGTATTCAAGAATTTAAACCAAAATGTTAATGCTAAAAGAGCAATACAGGATCATGAAAGTAAAATTATTTCACATTATCATTTTAAACCATTCTCTCTGTTTGGGGACTGCAGTAATTACTTTCAAGGATATATTCATTACTGGGAAATTGAAAGCTATAGTTATTTTGTCTTGTTTTTTAGAAAAGTATTGCTTTTATAAATAGCATTTGATTTAATAAAAGTGATGAAACCAACACCTACCACTGCACCCCAAAGCGTGGTATTATTTTAAAAGTACCCTCTTTGGCTACATTGACCTGAAAAATAACAAGACAAGTTTAATGTTCATGATAAACCCCATGGAATTTGAGAATCTTTTATGAATATGAAAGCTCCTTTGAGGAACATTTGCATTTTCCCACTGCATAAAAAACAAACCAAATTGCAAATGAGGTAGAAAGAACTTAATTAAAAGCATTTTACCAAATTTTAAATCTCAAGTACTTCTTACCGAACCATCATGATACTATTCTCATTGACTGGTTAACATAGAAAAAGCCTCTTAATTTTTAATTTTAAGGAGATCTTTGAGAGTATAAATGATCCTCACCCTAAACTTGATTTACAGCTTAAATGTTAAAATATGATAATTAGGATACCTTGTAAATTACTAGTAGAAAGTAATCACTGTGATTTTTTATGTTTTAATGTATCCAATGGAAAAAATAGTTCTGTGAATTTAGCAAGACATAAAAACTTATAATAATTACTGTAGTTGAAATTCTTATGCTTTGTTCAGTACTTACATACAATCTTTTTGCACTAATATACCTCACAGAGTACTTACAAAATTTAGAATCCTCGATAGAATAGGAAGAACTCTTATAAGTTAACTAGTATTAAGTTAGATGAAATACTGATCCTCCAAAGATGTCCACGTCCTAATCCCTAACACCTTTGAAAACTAGGTTACATGACAAAAGAGCTCAAATCATGAACTCCTTATTGCAAAATACAGACTTAAATTGAAGAAAGTAGGGAAAACCACTAGACCATTCAGATATGACCTAAATCAAATCCCTTATGATTATACAGTGGAAGTGAGAAATAGATTCAAGGGATTAGATCTGGTAGACAGAGTGTCTGAAGAACTATGGACAGAGGTTCATGACATTGTACAGGAACAGGGATCAAGACCATCTCTTAAGAACAAGAAATGCAAAAAAGCAAAATGGCTATCTGAGGCGGCCTTACAAATAGCTGTGAAAAGAAGAGAAGTGAAAAGCAAAGGAGAAAAGGAAAGATATACACATTTGAATGCAGAGTTCCAAAGAATACAAAGGAGAGATATGAAAGCCTTCCTCAGTGATCAATGCAAAGAAATAGAGCAAAACAATAGAATGGAAAGACTAGAGATCTCTTCAAGAAAATTAGAGATACCAAGGGAACATTCCATTCAAAGATGGGCACAGTAAAGGACAGAAATGGTACAGACCTAACAGAGGCAAAAGATATTAAGAAGAGGTGGCAGAATACACAGAAGAACTATACAAAAAAGATCTTCATGACCCAGAAAATCATGATGGTATGATCACTCACCTAGAGCCAGATATCCTGGAATGCAAAGTCAAGTGGGTCTTAGGAAGCATCACTATGAACAAAGCTGGTGGAGGTGATGGAATTCCAATTAAGCTATTTCAACTTCTGAAAGATGATGCTGTGAAAGTGCTGCACTCAATATGCCAGCAAATTTGGAAAACTCAGCAGTGGCCACAAGACTGGAAAAGGTCAATTTTCATTCCAATCCCAAACAAAGGCAATGCCAAAGAATGCTCAAACTACCACGCAATTGCACTCATCTCACACGCTAGTAAAGTGATGCTCAAAATTCTCCAAGCCAAGCTTCAGCCATAAGTGAACTATGAACTTCCAGATGTTCAAGCTGGGTTTAGAAAAGGCAGAGGAACCAGAGATCAAATTGCCGTCTGCTGGATCATCAAAAAAGCAAGAGAGTTCCAGAAAATCATGTATTTCTGCTTTATTGATTATGCCAAAGCCTTTGACTGTGTGGCGGAATAAATTGAATAAATTCAAATAAATTGTGGAAAATTCCTAAAGAGATGGGAATACCAAACCACCTGACCTACCTTTTGAGAAATCTGTATGCAGATTAGAAAGCAACAGTTAGAACTGGACATTAAACAACAGACTGGTTCCAAACTGGGAAAGGAGTATGTCAAGGCTGTATATTGTCATCCTGCTTTTTTAACTTATATGCAGAGTAAATCATGAGAATCGGTAGGCTGGAAGAAGCACAAGCTGGAATCAAGATTGCCGGGAGAAATATAAATAACCTCAGATATGCAGATGACATCACTCTTATGGCAGAAAGTGAAGAAGAACTAAAGAGCCTCTTGATGAAAGTGAAAGAGGAGAGTGAAAAAGTTGGCTTAAAACTCAACATTCAGAAAACTAAGATCATGGCATCCGGTCCTATCACTTCATGGCAAATAGATGGGGAAAGAATGGAAACAGTAACAGACTTTATTCTGGGGGGCTCCAAAACCACTGCAGATGGTGGGTGCAGTCACAAAATTAAAAGATGCTAACTCCTTGGAAGAAAAGTTATGACCAACCTAGACAACATATTAAAAAGCAGACACGTTACTTTGCCAACAAAGGTTTAGTTAAAGCTATGCTTTTTCTAATAGTCATGTATGGATGGGAGTGTTGTACTATAAAGAAAGCTGAGCACCAAAGAACTGATGCTTTTGAACTGTGGTGTTGGAGAAGACTCTTGAGAGTCCCTTGAACTGCAAGGAGATCCAACCAGTCCATCCTAAAGAAAATCAGTCCTGAATATTCATTGGAAGACTAATGCTGAAGTTGAAGCTCCAATACTTTGACCACTTGATGCAAAGAACTGACTCATTGGCAAAGACCCTGATGCTGGGAAAGATTGAAGGAGGAAAGAGAAGGGGACAACAGAGGATGAGATGGTTAGATGCATCACCAACTGAATGGACATGAGTTTGAGTAAACCCTGGGAGCTGGTGATGGACAGGGAACCCTAGTGTGCTGCAGTCCATGGGCTCACAAAGAGTCGGACATGACAGAGTGACTAAACTGAACTTAACTGACAAAAGGGAATTAAGGATTAAGTTTGCAGATAGAATTAATGTTGCTAAGCTGATGAATTTGTGATGTGGAGGTTATCCCGCATTATCTAGGTGGGCCTAGTGTAATCACAAGTGTGCTTATGAGTAGAAGAGGGAGGGACCAGAGACAATGCAGGAAGCTTCTAGAAGAAGGAAAAGGCAAGAAAGTAGATTCTCTTCTGAAACCTCCAGAAGGAATGCACTCTTGCTTAGCACCTTGATTTTAACCCAGTGAGGCCCATTTCAGACTTCAGACCTTCAGAACAGTAAGAAAATAACTCTGTGTTGTTATAAGCCAGTGTGTTTCTGGTAATTTGTTATAGCAGCAATAAAAAATTCATATGCCTGGTTTTACAAACAAGAAATAAAGGGCTAAAGTGACAGTTTTTTCTCATTAATGGAAAATGTCAGTTAATATAAAGGTCTTCTTATTTTTAGGCCTAAGGGCTAAGCCACTTGTAAATGATGAAAACTATTAAAAATAAAAGAAAAAAATTTAAACAAAAATATAGCACAATTGAAGGGTTGTACTATAAATGCAATGAATAAAAACTAGGAGGGAAGTATCATGTAGTCCAACAGTACTGTGGAGAGTTATGGCAGATTACCCAAAGAACTAGACAATCAGTTCTTTTAACTTTAGAGTATAATTTTTTATGGATGTACCTGACATTTTTGGAATTTCTAGGACTGCACAAATGAGTGATCTTGATAATGATACCATAAAATAAAGCTTTTACCTACGAGAAGCTATGAAACTTATGAGAAGATTATGCAACCCAGTGTATAATTTCCTTTCCATGCAAAGATTGGATAGAACTTATCATATCAGCAAAAAGTGTAGTTTAAGGAGACAGAATCTAATATGCTGTTTTTCTCATCTTTTTCTGGTGTAGAGTAAATATAAAATATTAGGCTTTGAGAGAGTATTGAGAGATTTACAGTCAAGATGACACTGGAAGTTTAGGTTTTCATGTGCTCACCTAGCACCGAAAATAAAATGACAGACTGATCTCTGTTTGTTTCCAAGGCAAACCATTCAGTATCACGGTAATCCAGGCCTATACCCCAACCAGTAACACTGATGAAGCTGAAGTTGAATGGTTCTAGGAAGACCTACAAGACCTTTTAGAACTAACACCCAAAAAAGATGTCCTATTCATTATAGGGGACTGGAATGTGAAAGTAGGCAGTCAGGAAACACCTGGATTAACAGGCAAATTTGGCCTTGGAGTACAGAATGAAGCAGGGCAAAGGCTAATAGAGTTTTGCCAAGAGAATGCACTGGTCACAGCAAACACCCTCTTCTAACAACACAAGAGAAGACTCTACACATGGACATCACCAGGTGGTCGACACCGAAATCAGATTGATTATACTCTTTGCAGCCAAAGATGGAGAAGCGCTATACAGTCAGCAAAAACAAGACTGGGAGCTGACTGTGTCTCAGATCATGAACTCCTTATTGCCAAATTCAGACTGAAATTGAAGAAAGTAGGGAAAACCACTAGACCAGTCAGGTATGACCTAAATCAAATCCCTTGTAATTATATAGTGGAAGTGAGAAATAGATTTAAGGGACTAGATCTGATAGACAGTGCCTGATGAACGATGGATGGACGTTCGTGACATTGTACAGGAGACAGGAATCAAGACCATCCCCAAGAAAAAAAAAATGCAAAAAAGAAAAATGGCTGTCTGAGGAGGCCTTACAAATAGCTGTGAAAAGAAGAGAAGTGAAAAGCAAAGGAGCAAAAGAACAATATTCCCATCTGAATGCAGAGTTCCAAAGACTACAAAGGAAAGATAAGAAGCCTTCCTCAGTGATCAATGCAAATAAATAGAGGAAAACAACAGAATGGGAAAGACTAGAGATCTCTTCAAGAAAATTAGAGATACCAAGGGAACATTTCATGCAAATATGAGCTCGATAAAGGACAGAAATGGTATGGACCTAACAGAAGCAGAAGATACTAAGAAGAGGTGGGAAGAATACACTGAAGAACTGTATAAAAAAGATCTTCATAACCCAAATAATCACGATGGTATGATCACTCACCTAGAGCCAGACATCCTGGAATGTGAAGTCAAGTGAGCCTTTACAAAGTATCACTACAAACAAAACTAGTGGAGGTGGTGGGATTCCAGTTGAGCTATTTCAAATCATGAAAGATGATGCTGTGAAAGTGCTGCACTCAATATGCCAGCAAATTTGGAAAACTCAGCAGTGGCCACAGGACTAGAAAAGGTCAATTTTCATTCCAATCCCAAACAAAGGCAATGCCAAAGAATGCTCAAACTACCATGCAATTGCACTCATCTCACATGCTAGTAAAGTAATGCTCAAAATTCTCCAAGCCAGGCTTCAGCCATAAGTGAACCGTGAAATCCAGATGTTCAAGCTGGTTTTAGAAAAGACAGAGGAACCCGAGTTCAAATTGCCAACATCCTCTGGATCATCAAAAAAGCAAGCGAGTTCCAGAAAAACATCTATTTCTGCTTTATTGACTATGCCAAAGCCTTTGACTGTGTGGATCACAATAAACTGTGGAAAATTCTTCAAGAGATGGGAATACCAAACCATCTGACCTGCTGCTTGAGAAACCTGTATGCAGGTTAGGAAACAACAGTTAGGCCTGGACATGGAACTACAGACTGGTCCAGATAGGAAAAGGAGCATGTCAAGACTGTATATTGTCACCCTGCTTATTTAACTTATATGCAGAGTACATCATGAGAAACACTGGGCTGTGTCAATCACAAACTGGAATCAAGATTTACAGGAGACATATCAATAACCTCAGATATGCAGATAACACCACCCTTATGGCAGAAAGTCAAGAGGAACTAGAAAGCCTCCTGCTGAAAGTGAAAGAGGAGAGTGAAAATGTTGGCTTAAAGCTCAACATTCAGAAAACTAAGATCATGGCATCCAGTC
This sequence comes from Antilocapra americana, assembly GCA_007570785.1. Classification (NCBI taxonomy): domain Eukaryota; kingdom Metazoa; phylum Chordata; class Mammalia; order Artiodactyla; family Antilocapridae; genus Antilocapra; species Antilocapra americana. Next base: position 4,282,767 of record ML662439.1, read on the forward strand.
CCATCACTTCATGGAAAATAGATGAGGAAACGGTGGAAACAGTGTCAGACTTTATTTTGGGGGGCTCTAAAATCACTGCAGATGGTGATTGCAGCCATGAAATTAAAAGACGCTTTCTCCTTAGAAGGAAAGTTATGACCAACCTAGATAGCATATTGAAAAGCAGAGATATTACTTTACCAACAAAGATCCATTTAGTCAAGGCTATGGTTTTTCCAGTAGTCATGTATGGATGTGAGAGTTGGACCATAAAGAAAGTTTAGCACCGAAGAATTGATGCTTTTGAACTGTGGTGTTGGAGAAGACTCTTTAGAGTTTCTTGGACTGCAAGGAGATCCAACCAGTCCATCCTAAAGGAGATCAGTCCTGGGTGTTCATTGGAAAGACTGATGTTGAACCTGAAACTCCAATACTTTGGCCACCTGATGCAAAGAGCTGACTCATTGGAAAAGACCCTGATGCTGAGAAAGATTGGGGGCAGGAGGAGAAGGGGACGACAGAGTATGAGATGGCTGGATGGCATCACCGACTCAATGAACATGGGCTTGGGTAGACTCCAGAAGTTGGTGATATACAGAGGGGCCTGGTGTGCTGTGATTCATGGGGTCACAAAGAGTCAGTCACGACTGAGTGACTAAACTGTACTGAAATGATAAACAAGAGAGAAAACCAAAAAACACCTATCAGACTCAAACATAAACCTCCATGGATAAGAAACAGAAGAGAAATGCCATAAGCTCTGCTGGACTCTAAATCCAAAAATAAACATTGGTGAGTAGATTTTGCTTTCTGAATGTGTGCCATGGAAGGTGAAGGGCTGAAACTGCATCCACTGATCCAAACTAAATTGGGGTGAAACTCACTTCCTAGAAGACAAATGAAACATCATTGTTGTATCTGCTGCTCAGCGTCTGGAGCTTCAAGCCTAGGTACAGAAAATAGTAATCATAGCTCCTTGACTGTGAAGAAAAGCAAGTCATCAGCTCGCTAGGTAGATAAAACTGCCCTCTTCATCTCTGGATGTATCACTATTTAATTAAGATTTCATAAACTTTCTAATTGCCTAGGTTTTCTTAACAGAACTAGAATGTGTTTGGAGAATGACTGGGTCTTTATGAATCCATGATCTTTTAGAATTGAGAAGATGTCTTAAAAAAAAAAATAAAAGAATGGGGCTTCCCTTGCAGTCCAGTGATTAAGAATCCGCCTTGCAATGCAAAGGAAACTGGTTTGATCCCTGGTCTGGGAAGATTCCACATGTCTTGGGCAACTAAAGCCTGTGAACCACAACTACTGAGTCTGTTCTGGAGTCCATGAGCCTGCAGCTACTGAATCGACAACTGATGAGCCCCTGTGCCGCAACTACTGATGCCCACGTGCCTAGAGCCTGTGCTCTGCAACAAGAGAAGCCACCGTGATGAGAAGCCTGTGCACCACGAGGGAGAGTGGCCCCGGCTTACTGAAACTAGAGAAACACATGCGCAGCAACAAAGACCCAGTGCAAACAAAAATAAATATCGTGCTCAGTCATGCAGTCGTGTCCAACTCTTTACAACTCCATGGACTGTAGCCCATCAGGCTTCTCTGTCCGTGGGATTCTCCAGGCAGGAATACTGGAGTGGGTTGCCATTTCCTACTCCAGGGGATGTTCCCAACCCAGGAATGGAACTCCAGTCTCTTTCATCTCCTGCATTGTCAGGTGGATTCTTTACCCCTGCGCCACCTAGGATCAACAAAAATAAGTAAATGAGTTACTTAAAAAAAAAAAAAAAAACTCTTAAACTATGGTTGCCAAAGGGGAAAGGGGGACAGAGATGGATAAATTTTTTTGATTGCACATATAAGTGATAGTATATAGTGTTTGCCTTTGTCTGACCTTTTCACTTGCCATGATACCCTCTGGGTCCATCCATGTTGCTGCAAATGGCAAAATTTTGTTCTTTCTGAATGACTGTGTGGTACTCCGCTGTGTGTATGTGTATGGCTATCTATCTATGTGTCACGTCTTCTTTGTCCATTCACCTGTTGATAAACACTTAGGTTGCTTCCGTGTCTTGGTTATTGTGGGTGCTGCTGTGAGCATTGGGTGCATGTATCCAAGAATATTTTCATTTTCTCCTGGTGTATGTCCAGGAATGAAATTATTGATCATATGGTGGTTCTAGTTTTGGGTTTTTTTTTTTCCTTTGAGGAAGCTCCAGTATACCCTGAATTTGCAACATAAAATAAACATAACGTCTCCTTTCAAGGAAAAGTTTCAATAAATTTGCTTTCAGCACACATATTATAAGGTATTAGTTCTCTGAACTTGTGATTCTTTGGCTGGGTTGCTTTCTGGGAATCCAACCACATTGCTTAGATGTTTTACTTTGTGACTCATGGGTCTCTTACATCATTTTATTATTTTGTTTCTTAATATATCTTTTAGTCTGTCTGTATTCTGATCCAACATGAAATTCACTGTTACTCTTATTTATTGAGTCTAATCTGCTTTAATCTATTTGTTGAATTCTTTATTTATTGTTGAATCCTCTCTATTTCTGTGCATTTCTTTTTTAGATTTAATTCTATCATATATTTTCTTGAATATATTATTCATAGCTATTTCAGTATCTGGAAATTTTAACATCCAGATAACCCGTGGGTCTTTTAAAAATATCTAGCTTTTCTCTTGGCTATGATTTGTTATTGAATAGAATTCTTACTGAATGCTGAAATAACTTGTCCCCAACCTTTTAATCTGTAATATATTCTTTCTGAGTAAGACATTGAAGTTCCATCTCAATAATTAAATCACAACATCCCAGTCTTATACCCCCCCCCCCAAAAAAAACCAAAAAAACCCTTAAACTTACAGTTGCCAAAGAGGAAAAAGGGAAAGGGAGGGATAAATTAAGGGTATGAACAGATTCACACTACTGTATATAAAATAGATAATCATCAAAGATTACTGTGTTACACAGGGAACAATATTCAATATTTTGTAGTAACAAAAGGAAAATAATCTGAAATATGCATATTTATATATGTATATATGTGAATCATTTTGCTGTACACCTGAAACTAATACAATATTGTAAATCAATTATGTGTGCATGTGCATACTCAGTTGTGTCCAACTCTTTGCAACCTCATGGACTGAAGCCCACCAGACTCCTCTGTCCATGGAATTTTCCAGGCAAGAATACGGGAGTGAGTTGCCTTCTTCTCCAGGAGATCGTCCCAACCCAGGGATCAAATGCTTGTCTCTTATGTCTCCTGTTTTGGCAAGCAGATTCTTTACCACTGCACCACCTGGGAAGCCTATACTTCAATAAGAAAAATTAATGAAGCACTTGTTTCAGCAGCACATATACTAAAATTGGAACAATTCAGAGTAGATTAGCATGGCTTCTGCACAAAAATTACACACAAATTTGTGAAACATTCAATATTTTTTTAATTAATGAAAATAAATTTAATTACTACTGACTACAAAAAAACTGACTACTTTTGTATTTTAAAAATTAAGCAATCACAAGATTGGAGAGTACAATTATGGATAATTGAAACAGGCTAAGATTGTTCTGTGTTTGAAAAATAAAAGTACCAAATAGGTTAAAATATGTAAGAAATATTTATAGTTAAATGTTATGCTGAAAAAGTAAGGATTATAACTTATAGACAAAATATATAATCAATAATAAATTACTCAACAGACAAAAAGTGGACCCAACAAAGGCAGAAAAAAAAATCAGCAGAAAAAAAAAGAAAGGTAGGCATAAAATATAAGATGGTTAAAATCATTGCAGATATACCAGAAAGAGTAGTCAGTGAGATTATTAGGTTGGATTAAAGCAACAAATCTTGTTCTGTGTTGCTAATACACAAAATTGAAAGATCACACACAAAAGCTGAAAATAAAACATAAAGATACTAGCCAAAGAAAGTTATTTTAACAATACATGATTTGAAAAAGTCAAATTTCAAAAAACATGTCAAGATTAATGAAAAAGAAGAAACCACACACTTGGAGAAAATATTTGCAAAAGACTCATCTCATAAATGAATATTATCCAAAATACATGAAGTACTCAAAATTCAGCAATAAAAACCCAATTAAAACATGGGCCATTAAAAAGGAATGAATATGAGTCAGTTCTAGTAAGGTGGATGAATCTAGAACCTGTTTTTCAGAGTGAAGTAAGGCAAAAAGAGAAAAGCAAGTATGGTGTATTAATTCATATACAGGGCTTCCCAGGTGGCACTAGTGGTAAAGAACCCACCTGTCAATGCAGCAAACATAAGAGACTCAATCCCTGGGTTGGAAAGAGCCCCTGAAGGAGGGCACCGCAACCCACGCTGTATTCTTGCCCGGAGAATCCCATGGACAGAGAAGCCTGGTGGGTTACTATCCATAGGGCTGCAAACAGTAGGACATGACTGAAGCGACTTAGCAGGCATGTGGCATGCAACACATATATATGGAATCTAGAAAAATGGTACTGATGAACTCATTTGTAGGGCAGGTATAGAGAACAGACTTGTGGAAGCGGTTGGGGTGGCAAATTGAGAGAGATGCATTGAAACATATATATTACCATATGTAAAATAGCTAATGGGAATTTGCTGTACAAGGAGCTCAACGCAGTGCTCTGCAACAACCTAGTGGAGTGGGATGGGGTGTAGGTTAGGAAGGAGGTTCAAGAGGGAGGAGACATATATATAGTTATGGCTGATTCTCATTGTTGTATGGCAAAAACCAACAGAACATTGTAAAGCAATTATCTTTGATTAAAAATAAAATTTAAAAAACGTATGGGCCAAAGATCTGAACAGATACTTGTTAAAGATATACAAGTGACAGATTCCCTATGAAAGGATGCTCCACATCATATGTCACTAGAGAATGGCATGTTGAAACAATAGTGCATACACATTAAAATGGCAAAAATCAGAAACACTGACAATACCAAATGCTGGAAACTATGTGGAGTAACAGAAACTCTCATACATCACTGTTGGGAAAGCAAAATGATACAGCCACGTTGGAGGACTTTTGAAAGTTGGCAGCTTCTTACAAAGCTACACATATTCTTACCAGTTATCCAATCATTGTGATCCTTGGTATTCATCCAGAGGAGTTGAAAACTTACACATAGGTGTTTATAGTTCTTTCAAAAAAAAACAACTATTTATGGCTGTATCAGGTCTTCCTTGCGCCACTCAGGATCTTTCCTTGCAGCACATGGTTTCTTGGTTGCGGTGCACAGGCTTCTGTCTAGCTGTGGCACTTGAGCTCCAGAACATGGGTTCACTAGTTGTGGCATGTGGGCTTAGGTGCCCTACAGCATATGGGATCTTAATTCCCCCACTGGGGATCAAACCCACATCCCCTACATGGGAAGGAGGACTCTTAACCATAGGCCCTTCAGGGAAGTCCCCAAAGGTGTTTATAGTTGCTCATAATTGCCAAACCTTAGAAGCAACAAAGATATATTTCATTCAGTAAACGAACAAACCATGGTACATCCAGACAGTGGATTATTATGCAGCACTAAAAAGAAATTAACTATCAAATGATGCAAACACACAGAAGAATATGAAATGCATATTATTAGGTGAAAGCAAACAATCTTTAAAAGATAAATACTATATAGTTCTAATTATATGACTTTTTTCTGAAAAGGCAGAAACATGGAGACAATAGAAAGTTCAGGGATTGCCAGAAGTCAGGGGGACAGAGATGAATACACAAAGCACAGAGGAATTTTTTATAATAATGAATATTTGTTGTTATATATACACTATCTGTGCTGTACCAAGTCACTTCAGTCACATCTGACTCTGTGCAACCTATGGACTGTAGCCTTCCAGGCTCTTCTGTCCATGGGATTCTCCAAGAAAGAATACTGGAGTGGGTTGCCATGTCCTCTTCCAGGGATGCATACACTATATGTTTGTCCAAAGCCACAGAATGTATAACACCAAGCGTAAACCCAAAGCTACCATCCTGGTAAGTGATGTTGCTAACGGGGGAAGCTATGCACGTGTGGAGAAGAGGTCATATAGACATCTCTGTATTATCCCCTCAATTTTGTTGTAAACCTCAAACTGCTCTAAAAAATAGTCTTAGAAAATACAGTGTTGAGGCAATGTGTCTTTACAGGTCTAGACTGTCTTCAGACTTCTGACTCACTTCCTACTTATGCAGCTTCTGAGACTGATTCTCCTTTCTTACCAGAGATTTTGAAATCCTTTCCTGCTGATGCCTAGCAGAACTGGTATTATTGCTTACCACTAAGATTCCTGATTAATACAGCTCTAAGGTCCAGTTCACCTGGAAATGAGAGTTTATCATAAAATTTCTGGTGAGAAACAAAGACAGTGCCTTTGGGGTCTATTGTTGGGAATCTAAGTATTGTAGCATAGGCAAGAGTTTGAAGAATCCAAAAGTATGTGCACTTACATTGACACCCCACTGAGATGGCTCTCTCTATAATTTTTTACTGCTAAATCCAGTGGCCTCTGTTCTCAGGACTGATCTTTAGCCATATTTGAAACTGTTCACCAGTCCTTCCCTCTGGAAACTCTATTATGCCTTGACAGAGAGCATTTCAAGGACAGAGATTAAGCAGGATTATCTTTGTATTTCTAGCACATTGCCTTCTGGTTGATACCTGGCACTCAGTGAGATTTCAATAAATGAATGAATAAGTGAATGAAAGAATACATATTTTATTTTTACCTGTAACTAAAGGAGAGAGTCTAATTGAATAAAGTACACAGGAAACTATTAATTAAATAGTGAAAAAGTAATAGTAACTCATCTTGAATGTTTTTGGTCCATTTTAATTGTAGTGATTAATAAGCAAATTGTGGATTAATACAAAAAATAATATAGATAATTTTCTTCTAACTAAAATATATCAATGGGATTGGCCTGTTAACATATACTGATTTGTCAATTAAATTGAAGAATAAAAGCATAATGAAGGAGGTTCATAAATGGCATGCAGTTGTCAAGGTCCCAAGGAACATCCAAAGGCCTGGTGGATACTCTGTTAATCATGCAGATCTCTGTCTCAACAAAATCAAAAGTGCCCTTGCTGCTTTCACAATACCACCTCGTTTTGTTTGTATCTTCAAAGATCACCAGATTGATGTTTACCACACCTTGATCAAGAGCTGAAGATAAAAATGAATTCCTCCTGGACAAAACTGAACTAACTCTTGGGAGATTTCTAGTTCACACTTATACTGAAGTCAAACATGCAGCCCCTAACCAGATATCAATCTCAGAGAATGACTGATCAGGAACTAGGGTAAGAAAACTATAGCCTATGGGCCAAATCCAGCTGTTCATCTATTTCATAAATAAAATTTTATCGGGAAGCAGTCATGTTCATTTTTTTCATGTACTGTCTAGGGCTGCCTTTATTTTACAACAGTGTAGTTGGGACAAAAACATTGGGTTGGCCAGAAGGTTTGTTGGGTTTTTTCTGTAAGATGGCTCTAGTAGCACTTACTTGTCTTCAACTTAATTCAAAGCAATTTTGTTAGATTGTATTATGACAGTTGTTATATCAGTGTGCATAAAAATCTTGCCAAAGTTAGCACATTTTTGTGCAGCCATTTTAATATTGAAGATGGAAGAAAAAAAGCAACCTTCTCAGTATATTATTTTTTATTTTTTCAAGAAAGGTAAAAACACAACTGAAACATACAAAAAAATTGTGCAGTGTATGGAGAAGGTGCTGTGACTGATCAGAATGAATCACTGTCTGTACACCTGAAACTGACACAATATCGTAAATCAACTGTTTTTCAACAAAAAAATTTTAAAGTAAAAAATATAGAGAAAGCAGAGAGGTCTAATTTAGATTTCTAGACTTGTACCAAAAGCCCCTGAAAATGGAAATTCTCTATTCCAGCATCAGAGCTGAAGTTTCTCCCTCATCCCGCCTTTACCACACCCTGCCCCTACTTCTTTATAATCAGGGCTGGTAACTGTGAACAGTTTATCGTAAGTAGATTTTGTAGTTAAAAAACCATGGTATATCAGAATTCCACAACCACTTGTACATCATGTATTCTAATTCTTTACCCTAAGTTCTCACTTTTTTAAAAATAACGGTCTTTTTATTGACAGTCCTTCTCCTTCTGACAACTCTTGGTCAATCTGTTTCTGTTCCTATTTTTCACAAATATCTTAAATGTAATACTTCCTTATATACCTGTTCTTAGCACTATTTTCTCCCAGCTTCACACTTGCTCAATGCATCATTTATCTGCTTCCATGGTTTCCATCATCATCTGCACCGCTAATTTCCTCTTGCTTTGACCTTTCCTTTAAACCCCACACCTGCATTTCCAAATGCTGTACATCTTCATGTGGGTGTATTGCTTTCCTACTCACACTTGTCTGGTCTGACATCTAAATCATTTTCTCTGCCCACAAAAACAAACCATAAAGTACATACAAAAATAGAGCAGCTATTCATTGTTTACACTCCCTAACTCAGTTAATTGCATCACTATCCTACTGGTTGCTGAAGCTAGAAATAAGAGGACCCTCTCAACCTTCTACATCTATTCAAACTTAAAATTCTGAGGATTCTTGAGTTTTAAGTGTGTTTAGAAATCAACTTCTTCATGTCATCTCCATCATTCTATTTTATAACTTCATCACTGAATAACTTTAAAATAGTTGCAAACTATGTTCCTGTCTTTGGTGGATTATTTTTCTAATTCATCCTTCATATTGATCCCAGGCTTATCTTATTGTAATACAAATCTGATCGTGAAACATCTCTATTCGAAAATCTTCAAAATTCCCTATTGACCTACAAAAAGTAAAAATGGGGCGGTATTCAAAGCTCATCATGCCTTGAGCTGTCTTTTCAGATTTATTTCCAACTAAACACCAGTGTGAAACTTAAGCTCTGATAATATTGAATTAGTTTCCAGACATATCTGTGGCATAAAAGTTGAGTCATTCTCCCCACCCACACCCCTAGACCGACCATCCTAAATTCATTTGAGAAATAATAGGTGGTCAAGGTTTGGCTTACAATTAGATTTTGGTTTGCTAAGAACACTACACGAGCTGGCTAGAGAAGAGGGATGGGGGAAAAGAGGACTAAGCAAGGTGATTAGAAAGGCTGCTGAGGAAGGACTAAGGGAATTATAAGAAAGAAAAAAAGAGCAGAGTTTTAGGTTATTTTGCTATATGACTTCTCCCTCTGTTTTCCTGGGCTTTGGTGGTGACTAAAATGGTAAAGAATATGCCTGCAATGCAGGAGACCTGAGTTTGATCCCTGGGTTGAGAAGATTCCCCTGGAGAAGGAAATGGCACCCCACTCCAGTATTCTTGCCTGGAGAATTCCATGGACAGAGGAGCCTAGCAGGCTATAGTCCACAGGGTCACAAAGAGTCCGGCTATAGTCAATAGGGTCAGAAAGAGTCAGACACGGCTGAGTGACTAACACTTCACTCTTCTGTTTTCTCATTAAATCTTTAGTAAAGCTATGTTTCTAAGCAGTTCTCCCACAGTCAGATTTATTTAAGGGCTAAAATCAAGTGGCCTGGCTTGAAGGTGTGCCTGAGGCTAGTCCAAGAAGAATTTTGGATTCCATTTAACTGTGTATATGTTCACTTTCATTTTTATATTGTAAGTATCCTTGAAGGCATGAACCATGTTTTATAGTAACTATCTCTGACATTAAGAAAACTAAGATCATGGCATCTGGTCCCATCACTTCATGGGAAATAGATGGGGAAACAGTGGAAACAGTGTCAGACTTTATTTTGGGGGGCTCCAAAATCACTGCAGATGGTGATTGCAGCCATGAAATTAAAAGAAGCTTACTCCTTGGAAGGAAAGTTATGGCCAATCTGGATAGCATATTGAAAAGCAGAGACATTACTTTGCCAACAAAGGTCTGTCTAGTCAAGGTTATGGTTTTTCCAGTAGTCATGTATGGATGTGAGAGTTGAACAGTGAAAAAGGCTGAGCACCGAAGAATTGATGCTTTTGAACTGTAGTGTTGGAGAAGACTCTTGAGAGTCCCTTGGACTGCAAGGAGATCCAACCAGTCCATCCTAAAGGAGGTCAGCCCTAGGTGTTCATTGGAAGGACTGATGTTGAAGCTGAAACTGCAATACTTTGGCCACCTATGCGAAGACTTGACTCATTGGAAAAGACCCTAATGCTGGGAAGGATTGGGAGCAGAAGGAGAAGGGGATGACAGAGGATAAGATGGCTGGATGGCATCACTGACTCAATGGACATGGGTTTGGGTAAACTCCGGGAATTGGTGATGGACAGGGAGGCCTGGCATGCTGCAGTTCATAGCGTCACGAAGAGTCGGACATGACTGAGTGACTGAACTGAACTGAACTGAATCTCTGTTTGTGCAATCAATTTGGATGCTATCCATCTGTAACTTGTATTTTTCCAATAATTTCTATTTTAATATTATCTCTGTGTTCTATTCTCTCAACCCTTCATAGTATGATCAGCTGGACAAATGAGTTGACTCTCTTCCACCATTTCTTATCTTCTGTGTTATCCTATGGCTGTCCCTAGGATAGCACATGCTCAGAAGAGCTCCTTAAGTTTACTCATTAATTCCCTGAATCAGAAGTCTAGAGCTATTAAGATTCTTTTGAAAACAGCTGTTCCATTAGACATCCTTCCCACCACTAAATAACAGTTGTTGGATGTACCCTTCTCCCATTAAACAGCATTAGATATGAGACATTTTTAATGAGGCTTCTGATATTCTGTCTTTAAAGCTCTCTCTTCCAGGGCACTAAATTAGAGCATGCAAATGATGTTTAAAAGAAAAGCATTCCAGACTCTGTTCTAACAGTGCCATTTTACAAGAAAGACAAAAATCCTTGTTCTTACTATTGTTACATTCTAGTACAGGGAGAAAACAAACAAATAAAACAAGAAAATAACAGATAATAATAAGGCTATAAAGACAGTAAATCAGAGCGATGTGATGGAGTAACTGCCTCAGATTTATTGGTTTGCGTACATTATAGAAGCGAGGCAACTGAGTTCCTTTGTGGTAATTGAGCTGTGACCTGAATAATAAGAAGAAAGCAGTTATGGAAAGAGCATTCCTGGCTCGGGGAACAGCTAGCTTAGTGGCTCTGAGGCAGGAATGAACTTGGCATTTTCAGGAAACAGAAAGAAAGGCAGTGAGAGGGGAAAGTGTTTTGACAAAGGTGGAAGATAGATTACATGAGGCCTGGTAAGCCAAGGTAAGGAATTTAGGCCTTCTTCTAAATGAAGTAGGATGTTTTGGAGGGAGGAGGGACTCAGCAGGGGAACGGTCGATCTGATTTGCATTCTATAATGATGACTCCAGCTGCTCTGTAGAGGTTAGAATGTAAGTGGGCAAGAGAAAAGGCCAGAGACCCTCAGAGAAATCAAGATACGAGAAGATGGCGGTTTGGACCAGGGCTGTATATCAGAGATAAAAGTGGGCAGATAGGAAATAATGTTTGGAAAGAAGGAGAATCAGAGGGATTGGATAGAGGGCAGGTGAGAAGAAACAGAGAATGAAATGGATGAGTGCATTCCAGGTTTTTGGTTTAAGCAAAATAAGATAGTAAAGAATAGGGGGGAAAAGCAGGTTGAGGATGAAAGGATGATTAAAATTTCTTTTTTGGCCATATCAAATTTGAAGTGTTAAAAAGTTGAGAAAGTATGGTAGGTGAGTGGATAAACAAATCTGGAACCCAGGATCAAGATCAGGGATGACATATAGCCTTGGGGCTTAAATGAATGGGGAGACTGTGTAAAGGAGAAAAAGGGAGAGAAAGAGAGAGAAGAGGGACCACCTCATTTTGAGAGGTGAGCAGAGCAGAAAGAGCTCCAAGAAAAGAGGAAAAGCAGAGCATGAACTCTCTTGTCCACTGGGTTCCAGACTCCTACATCCAATGTCTGCTTTACAATCATTCCCAAACAACTAACAAGATATCCTTTTCCTGTGTTACTGTTTGAAGAAATCCTAGGACTTGCCTGTGAGCCACTAATCCAATATGCTTATGTGTTCTAAGAAGACAAGTGCTCCCAATGACTCTCTTCCTTTGACTGATCCCACTGCTGCTGCAAACCAACGCCAGTCCTTTCTGAACTCAGCGTGCTCCGCTACCCATGTCTGGCTTCTGAATGTACGTTTTCCCTGATAGTATAAGTCCTGTTGTGCTTTTTGCTTGGGGGCACTTTTGTATTTTGTTTTTGTCTTTAACATTTTATGCCTGTTTAATTTCCATCTTAGTACCTGAAGCCCTTCTTAAAGGAAGTAGTTTAGATTAAAAATATATCTTAAGCATATAGCTTAATCTTCACCACTCACTGTAAGTGTAATCCTTGGTAAACACTTGAAACACATGTCAATATTACCTCACTTCTAAAATATGTGCCAAAAGTTATGGAAAATATATATTAAGTGAAAGACTGAATTTAAATTGTACATAGTGCGTACCTGAAGACCAAAAGTTGGATCATCTGCTTTCTAGTGTAAAAGTCATCGTTGTAACTATTGTCTGCACATAGTTGGTGCTGATATACAATAATAAGTGTGCTGCAATGAGACTTTTTTAGCATAAAAGTCTTTACTGAGTGGTATCAGAAAGAGCAGCCACCCCCAAAGCACTGTTTTAATGTTTTACTGTGGACCATGCTGCCAAAACCAGTGTTCCTCCTCTTCATCCTACTGAAAGAATATAATTTCCAAAACGGAATGAGCAAAACAAAACCATGAGAGGACTTCCCTGGTGACTCAGTGATAAAGAATCTTCCTTCCAATACAGGGGACACGGGTTCTATCCCTAGCCCGGGAGAATCCCACATGCCTTGGAGCTGTGCCCTAGAGCCTGGGACTGTAATGAGTGTGGCCCGTCTGACCTAGAGCCCAGGCTCTGCAACAAGAGAAGCCACACAACGAGGAGCCCATGCACAGCAACTAGCCCCCACCTGCTGCAAATGCAGGGGAGAAAAAAAGGGCCCAAGCAGCAATGGAGATCCAGCACAGCCAAAATAAATTTGCAAAAATTTTTTAGAAAGCCAATGCAGGGGCACAGGCTCCATCCCTGGTTGGGGAACCAAGATCTTCCATGCTGCAGAGCGTGGCCAAAAATAAAAATAAAAAGCAGGGGGGGTGGGGGAGAAGAAAATGTTAGTCCTGACATATTTATTTTGTATCTAAAAAATATGAAGGGATTTATGCTTGTCTAATACCCAGTGTACTGACTGGCACTCCTGTCCTCACTTGCTCTGTAAGTCAAATACATGGCCTCGAGATGCTACAAATTGATTTCCTTTCCACGTGTGATATGTACCACAGTTTATGTGCTACACAGAATGTCAGTGTGATTAATTGTTTTAAATAAGATCTTTAAAATAATAGTGCAGCCTTGTAATAAGCAAGGGCTGACCATTAAAATCTTTTTACCACAGAGTAGCCAGTTTACTGGTTTTCCTATAGAAAGGACTATCCAACTAAAAGCTGAATAATACTTATCTGTAAATAAACTTAACAATTGTGCCCAATATGCTAACCTTTTCTATGAACATAAGTAATGGTCAGATATATTTGAAAAAATAATGCTCAACCATTTTCTTCAAGGGAAGTGTGACGTTTTTAATAATGAAGGAGAAAGTAACTGCTGTTTCCAAAGACATCTGGGCTAAGGAGAGAGCATTTTTAAAGTAGACATTTGGAAATGTTCCACTGTTATGTAATTTTGTTGTTGAAAACAATTTAAATGTAAAACTCTTAATATCTGCACACAAAAACTTGGAAATTGAATTTTTCAGACTGTTTTTTGAAAATCTATAAAGATCTTTTTAATCTCACTTTAAAAAAAAAGTAGTTTCAATGGGTTTTGAATCCATTTCTTAAAAATATGAAAATGCAATAACTTCTAATTGGCTTATAAGAAAGACTGACTGATATTGGGGATGATATACGTCAGCTAGCTGAATTTCAACAAAACCCTTCTCATAACTGGGGATGGGTTTGAAAAATGAGCAGGCACAGTTAATGGTGCACTTCTTCCATCTCCCTGTAGTTATTTTTTTGAGAAAGTTTCTTCAGCTAAAATAGCCATTAAAGCCAACATGGGAATAAACTGAACTTAGAACCAGACCTCTGAGCCACTGTATCACAGATATTAAAATAAGATATTTTTAACCGACAAGGAATTGTCAACCAAATTGCTGTCACCAAAAGGGCAAGGAAGCTTATCTATTGATAAATAGAATAAAATAATAGGATAACTTTTATTTAAATCTCCTAATCTAATCATTGTTAATTTCTATTTTAAGTAGTTCTACGAAGTCACATTACAGTAGAGTATTTACACATAATTAATAATATGCTATTATCATACATTAAAATGTTAAAATATTTTAGTTAGGGATGCATAATCAAAAAGAAATATGGAAATCACTGCGTTAGTACAACTAGACCCTCAAGTATATCATACCTCAAGTTCCTCTTTATTTCAGTCATCTTTGGAAGTTCAAGTCCCCCCATCTTCCTTTATAACCTGCTCTTCCATTCCTACACTGCTCTGTTATCTTCTAGTGTGACTGGATCCCACTGCCATCTCAGCGTTTCCACCCTGCCAAGAAGTTTGAGTCTGAATCAAAAAGTTTCTTATGGTAGCTAATTGACATTCGTGGCTACTGCTACCAATGGATCACAAATCCTGGTATTGACATCATTGTAAGACTCCTCTCCTGAATCTGGACTGGCCCATGATTCACTCACTTTAATCAACAGGACGTGGTAGAAATGATGATGTGCCTTAAAGTCTGCAAGATTCTACTTTTGTGCTTTACGAAAGCTTAAGCTGCCAGGTTAGATGTCTAGCTATACTCCTGGTAAGTTCATGTGGAGGAGAGACCTTGAGATGAAAAAAGCAGACAGACAGACAGACAGGCATTGGCATCCCAACTGAGCCCAGCTTTCCTGTCTTCTCCACTAAGACACCAGATATGTGAATCCGAGAATTGGATTTTCCAGACCAATCATAGCTCCTAATGGTTTTAGCCCCATATGACATAATGTGAATCAGAAAAATCACCCAGCTGAGCCCAATCAACCGAAAGTATTTTGAGAGGTAATAAAATTGCTATTTTAAGCCACTGAGTTTGTCATGGTTTCTTAAGCAACAATTGGTAACAAAACCCTGTTACATTCTCAATCTTATGGAAATTTTCACTTCCATCTTTTAACTGAAAACTAACCTTCTAGTTGAAGACACTTTCCCTTACAAGCCTCTCGAGTGACATCTGCTTTTTCCCCTCACCCTCCACCTACAGCAGAGCCAATAGATAGAGGAGGTGATTTCCCCACTCCCCACTGTCCTCCTGCAGGAACCTCTGCTTTCTGAAGCCATGACATCTGGCTATATCCCTCTCTAAATCACGTTGCTGCCATCTGCTGATGTCTTAGCTGTTCTTTATTAGTAGATGACCTACCCCTGGCTCACACCCCACTCCTATATTTGTCAGCATGCTCTGTGATTTCACCCTGCATGTAGATGACCCAGCCTAGAACTTCCCTCTCAGTTCCTTGACCTCTTAACTTTTCCTCTACTCCTCTTCAGCCACTTGTTCCCCTGGTCACACCTAGAACTTGTGAACTGAATTACCCCTGAAATACAAATTTCAAATTTTATCCTTTTAGCTCACATGTGCTATTAACTGTACCACGACAGTTCTTTGACCGTATCAGAATATAGCAAAGAATGAAATGTTGAAGAAAATAACCAAATTGATGCATTATACTTTTCATAGATAATTACAAACCTTACATGGGCTTTAAGCACTGCCCAGTGATAGAACTTCGTTTCTGCATTTAGTTTGCGTTCATAATTTTGGACACAAATAGTTTATGATGTCTCGTCTCTTTTCAAATCTCTTATCTGCCCTACTTCTCCCCTTATCCTCCATTAATGATGTCCCCTCATGCTTCATAAATGAAACAGACGTTATTCAGTGGGGAGTCTTTATCTTCCTGTCATCAAATATACCAGTCTACCTGTATCTGTATCATTACTCCTCTTATAGAGACTCACTTCAAGTGTCCAAACCTTGGGCCCATTACCCAGTCAGACTCTGGGTACCATTCTCTCTCACCTTTGCAAAGGCTTTGTACCTCCGTTTATTCGGTCTACTTCACACCATCAGTGGACCATTCACTGCAGTGTAAAAACAAAAAGTCTTCAAAAGATCCCTTATCTCCCTTACTATTGCCACTTCTCTGCTCACTTTCACAGCAAAATTTCCTTTAAAAATGTACACAAGCAGGATTTCCCTGGTGGTCCAGTCATTAAGAATCGGCCTTTCAATGCAGGGGATGTGAGTTCAATCCCTGGTCAGGGAACTAAGATCCCACATACCTCAGAGCCCCACGTGCCACAACGCTTCAGTGAACGTTCCTACAAGACACAACGAAGGTCCCCCAATGAAGCTCCTGTGTGCTGCAACTAAGACCCAACAACTAACCCTAATATTAACCCTAACACAGCCAAATGAATAAATAAATAACTTTTAAAAATGTGCACAAGCAACCACCTATCTGTCATTTCTTCTTCAAATTCTAAATTTGGTTTTACTTCCCAGTGTTCACAGTTATTGTTGTTTAATTGCTGAGTTGCGTTCGACTCTTTATGACCCCATGGAACGTAGCCCACCAGGCTCCTCTGTCCATGGGATTTCTCAGGCAAGAATACTGAAGTGGGTTGCCATCTCCAGGGGATCTTCCTGACCCAAGAATCAAACCTGTGTCTCCTGCATTGGCAGGCAGATTCATTACCACTGAGCCACCTGGGAAGCCAGAAATTACTCTTGCAGAATCAGTAACAATCTTTTCCTTGCCAAATTCAAGGAATATAATTCTGTTGTTGTCTTATTTCTTCCCCAGTTTTTCCCAGTTGAATACATGGCTCCATCATCCACCCAGTCATTAAAATGTGATATCCCAATCTCAATTACTTGGCCTTAAGTCCTCCTTGACTGTCTCCCCTAAATCTAATTCATCAGCAAGCACAGCCTTTCTACCTCCAGACTGTTAATCCTCTTACTTTCCTCCTCCGCTACCTTGATGTAAGTCACACCATCTCTCAAATCATCTGCTAGATGCTCTCCTTATTTCCACTTGTCTCCACAGCACCAAGGCAATTTTTCCAAATTGTATATCAGTCTGTAACACTGCTACTAAAAACTTTTCTTTGCTTGTTGATTTTATTTAGAGTGAAATTCAGACTCTGTATCATGGCCTGAAAGATCCTTCTGATGGAAAAATGGAACTGTAAGGGTAATATTTATTCTTCCCCTCTCCTCTACACATCCCATAGAAAGGAGAGAACTTTCTCTCTGTAGGAAGAAAGTGAAAATAGTCCCGTCCTCTCTCAGCAACTGCACCCCTCCCCTACTCTTATCCCTTAGCACTCCTTTCCTGGAGTATAAAGAGGAAATTATGAATATCTCACTGGTGATATGGCAGTGGGAACCGAGAATGTGTGTCTCAGAGACTTAGGTTCTTTCTTTCAGAGCAGCTTAATTCTCTCTGCCCTTAAGCAACCAGCTTGCCCCTGGAAGGAAAACCTGCAGTTCAGTTCTGCTAGGGACAATAGGGGAGGGATATTTTTTCAGGGTGATGGCAGTGGGAGGAGTATTAAGAAGTCTATTTGACTGATTCTCTAATCAGTAATATAGCTGCTATTTTGACTTCTATCTAATCCTGATTCCTGAGTCCTATATTCCACTTGTTTTTAACTGCTGGAATAACACATGGGTTTGTGTGTGTGTGTGTGTGTGTGTGTGTGTTTCCATCCATTAAAGCCCTAAATGCTACATTACTGGACTTTGTCTACCTCTGCAACTTCATTTTTGCCACTCTCTCCTACTTACTGGGCTTCAGTTACTCTGGTTTGTCTTTCATTTTCTAAAACACAGCCACAATTTTTCTGCCTCAGTATTTTTGCACTTGCAGCTCCCTGTGCCCAAGGAGTTCCTCCTCTGGCTTTTCACATGATCTGCCTCTTATCTTCAGGCCTCAGACTAGTTATCATGTTCTAAGAGTGGCCTTCCCACACAGCATCATGTAAGTTACTTGCCCACTGTCATTTTTGTCTGCCTTAGCTTCTTATCTGCTTCTCTTATAGTACTCATCCACCCCGACCCCCACCATTTTTAAATTGCAGGATCTTAGTTCTCCCAGCAGGGATTGAATATGGGCCTCAGCAGTGAAAGCACAGAGTCCTAACCACTGGACAGCCAGGAAATTCTCTATACTTATCTCATCTTTGTGTTCTGTTTATTTGCTTGTTTCTTTTCCTCACCAAAATCTGCTCAATGAAGAAACAAGTCTTTATTGTTCACTGTTGTATCCAAAAATCTTAGCTCATAGTAGGCTAGTGTTAAGTATTGAATATTTGTTGAGTCAATGAATGATTACATGGAAATAGCAATTCAAAATTAATAACCTGGCTTGCTGACTTGGTAATTACAAAGTGTAAATTCCAATTAATTTCCATATGAATTTTTCATAGTCCTATCATTGTTTTGAAATCAGAAATTGGTTTATTTACCATATAAACCTGGTTCACACACTGATTCCTTCAAGAATACGTCAGTTTATTGAAAATGTACACATAAAGAGCTATTACTAGATTCTACGAAGGAAAAAAGGACATGAAAAATGAGATCTGGATAGTGGATCTAGAAAGACAAGTATTATATCCATGAAATGATTAAAACTCATATATAAAATAAAAATTAAAATGTTTTATTCAGCACAATTAAAGAAATAGTTAATAAATTTATTATGTACATTCATATATATATATCACTTATGTATCATATATACATATAGGTTTTTACTAATTGTCATACATTTAATTTTTTTTGTATTTTATTTATTTATTTATTTTTTTATGAAACTTTTGACTTTTTTTTTTTGGCAATTCATTTCACATATGATAATTTGTAAGCCAGAAGGAAAAATGACAATACAGTATACTAATGCATATATATGGAATTTAGAAACATAATTGTCATACATTTAATAGGACAAAATAAATTTAATATGTACTACCAAGGTAGGCAGAATAATGTCCCTTCACCCACAAGATGTCCATGTTCAAGTTCCTGGAATCTGTCAATCAGTTAGAGATTATCATACTAAATGAAGTAAGTCAGTCAGAGAAATACAACTATCATATGACACCACTTATATATGGAATCCTATAAAAATGGAACAAATTTTTTTTAACTTACTTCAGAAACAGACTCACAGATATAAAAAATGAACTATGGCTACCATAGGAGAAAACAGGGAGAGGGATAAATTAGGAGTTTGGGATGCACACTACTTTATATTAATATAAAATAGGTAAGCAACAAAGACCTACTGTTTAGCACAGGAAACTATATTCAGTATCTTGTAATAACCTATAATGGAAAAGAATGTGAAAAAGAACATGTGCACATAAATACATATGTACATTTACATATATGATTAAATCACTTTGCTGGATACCTGCAACAAATACAACATTGTAAATCAACTATATTACAATAAAAATTAAGAAATATATTACCTTACATGGCAGTAGGGACTTTGCAGATATGATTAAATCAAGGATCATGAGATGGGAAGATTATCTTGGGTTATTTTAGTGGGTCCACAATAATCATGGGGGCCCTTATAAGGGAAAGAAATAGGCAGGAGAGTGAGAGGAGGAGATAGGATTGCAAACTGCAAGGAGCGCACTAGTTAAGGAATGTAGGCAGTCTTGAAAAGCTAAAAAAGGCAAGGAGATTTCCTCTAGAGCCTCCAGAAGGTGCCTCAAATGGTAAAGAATCTGCTTGCAATGCAAGAGACCTGGGTTCAATCCCAAGTCAGGAAGATCCCCTGGAGAAGTGAATGGCTCTCCACACCAGTATTCTTGCCTGGAGAATCCCATGGACAGAGGAGCCTGTCCATGGGGTCGCAAAAGAGTCAGACACAACTGAGCAACTAACACAGAACCTCCAGAAAGGAAGGAAGCAAACCCTGATGACACCTTGATTTTAGCCCCGTGAACTCCATTTTGGATTCCTGACCTCCAGAACTGTAAGATAATAAATTTGTGTTATTTTAAGCCAACAATTTTGTGGGTAATTTGTTACAGCAGTCATGGGAAACAAATATAAGTACCTTAAGCAAACTTCATTCCGTCTTTAATACTTCAGAATCTTGCCCCTCAGGATTGTCATTATGAGAATCAATTATCAGTGAACTGTAGGTAAATAGACATGCTGGTTAATGAGGCGTTTTTATTCAGAAGTCTGAATAGGCCAGTTTTTATTGCGGAAATTTTATAAACACTAAGAGCTTAATCAGGGTTGGATGAGATTAAATTAGAATGTGTCTCCTTAAGGTAATCTTTAGGTGAATTTTAAAGTAGATAAAAGAAGACCCCTGAAAAGGAAATGGTGGAGATTTCAAGAGGATCTGGAAAAATCCTAAGTGGGGAAAATGGGCAATTATTGGTAATTTAGGCTACACAAAAGTATATGAAGATAGTAAGATAATCAAATCAAAACTCCTCTTCTGAATTTTTACTTTTATCTAAAATACCACTCTTTAAGTGCTGACATATGTTTCACAAGAGGAATGGATGGTTATAAGCCTATCGGCATAGATTATCAGATTAGCTCCTGTTAACTCTGAAAAGAAAATCATTCTTAATTAGAAACTGAAACAGACAGTTAACCTGCCGGTGTGGAGAAGTAAGATAAAATATAAGTGTTTGCTTTTCATGCAGTATTATAATGGAGGTGAGGTTTGGGGTGAGAAAACAGGTTTATATTCGATAATGCAGTGAAAGGGAGGGAACGTGGACTTTGAGATCAAACAGACTTGGTTCAAATTCCAGCTCTACCTTTTATTGGTCATGTGACCTTAGTCAAATTAATTAAAATATCTTGTTTCTCCATTTCCTTATCTGTAAAATATCTAATTCATGTGGTTAGTTCTAGATGTTAGTGTTACATGAGGCTTTTTGAGAATATCCCAAGATTCTCAAGAGCATCAGACTAATTTGAATTACTTCCCAGTTTTGCCTTAGGCCAGCACAGGTCGGAGCAATGGAATGTTTTGAGTTGGAGGATTTTTCTAGTAAGTTTGTAAGGATGTGTACATGTGTGTAAGTGGGGTGGAGCAAGGAGATAGAACTGAATGCCTCCATCAGAACTGAGCACCATGAGAAAAATATTCGTTAAATTTGAAAGACAGTTCATGTTTTCTTCCTTTGACAGATCTATTATAATTCACAATTTTTAAAGAGAATGAATTTGAGGGTCAGAGATACAGTGAACTGTCCCCAAAGGCAGAATTAACTGCCACAGAGGTAGTTAGAGGGAGACTAGGCCTCAGCATCCTCATTTCTTGAGCTCTCTTTGCCTCTTTGGTAACGTACTCAACCATCAGATCTCGGTGTTCTCAAGCCGACTTTTCATTTTACTTTGGCGCAACTTTCTCATTATTATGAAACATGGAAGATAAAATGAAGTGAGAACTCAGTAAGGAGACTGCAAGCTGAGATATCATTTTTCTGAACTGATATCCCACTAACAACCTTTTAAGGACTGAATTAAATTTGAAGTTTACAGGAAGAAAAGGAAACATATGTTATCCATACTTGTCAAATGGTCTGAAAACATACAAATGTACCAAATTCCTGCATGTCATAATAAGAATCCTAGATGCATAGCAAACTTCTAACCCCCTTTTTAATGCAACGGAATGGTAAAGGCAACCAAATATTATTTGAAGAATAACTGAACCTATATCCTAATGAAAAGTAGCTTTATTAAATATTCATAAAATATTATAGTAACACAGAGATTATGTCTTTTAAATTCATAAGGTTCAGAGAAGTAGAGCCAAAAATTTATTTTAGAGACAATGAAACTTACTTCAAATAAAATATTATAGCATTTTTTAATCTGTTGAGGTCACCCAAAATAGAAGGTATTTTCCCTCAGCATTTTTATCTACGTATTATTGCAATGGGGGTTTGAGGTGGAGAGGCTTAAATTTGACTTCTGCTTATTTTATTTATTAGTTGTCAATTCTAAGTTAAATTATTTAACCTCTCTCAACATGTTTCATCATTTTTAAAACTAAGATATTAATAATACCTTACCCTTAGTACTGTTGCATTATTTAAAATAAACTGTCCTAAACAAATCTAATGTTTACATTAGATTAAACTTTTACCACCAAACCTATACCACTTTCTTAGTATTTCTCAAGACTCTCCTTTACTCTCTGTCCCTACTACTTCTGTTTTAGTTCAGCTCACATCTGGAATACTGCATTAGGCTCCCACCTTCTAGTCTAGACCTCACTCTTAGACATTTTCCACTTTGCAGCTACTCAAATATAAATTTAACTATGTCATTTTCAAACTTCAAACCCTCCCTACTGCCCACAGGATAATGCTTTCAGGATTATACCCCCAGCCATCGAGGCCCTGCAAGATATGATCCCTCTTTCTTGTCCACTTTTGTTCCATGATCTTTTCCCTTTCCCCCACATCTGTGCATATCTCCCTCTTGCCATGAACTGCTTACAGGTTCCTCAAAGATTCAAATTCTTGTCTCCTTGCCCATGTACATAAAATAAAGCCTTTTGATTCCTTGACCTGTTTCTCCTTCAGGTCTCTGCTTGATGGCATCTTTTCCAGGAAGCTCTTCACAATAGGGTTAAACGTCCTACCTACATCCTTCCACACTACCCCTTCCTGTTACTTATAGCTCTGGACTCTAGTTGTCTGTCTCTACCACTGTCCTTCTGGAGGGCCAAAACTCTTATTTGCTGCTGTGTACCTAACTCCTAGACAGATTGTCACATACTCTTATTAAGCATCGCTTTCTTTAATCTACTATTTCTTCTCTGGCCCCTATATTGTTATCACTACATTCCATTTCTCAGAAACTTTCAGTGGCTCTTATTTCTTACCTTATCAAGTTCAAATTCCTTCACTTGGCTATTTTAGGCCCTCACAATCTGTCCCTCTTACTACAATTTCAATCTTATTTCTCAGTATGCCCCAACATGATCTTTTTTATGGTCTAATGAATATGACATATGTGTGCCCTAGCTCATACTGTTTCTCTCTCAGGATAGATTCAGTTCTTCCAATAATATCTTCAAATATTCATTCACATCCTTATGGAGCAAGCTTTGACTTCTTTGACTAGATTTCTTTATATGTTGATACTCACAGACTTAGGCAATTTTCTATTTTTTTTTTAATTTTCTTTACTTTATTGTGTTGGTTTTGCCATACATTGACATGAATCCGCCATGGGCATACATATGCTCCCCCTCCAGAACCCCCCTCCCTCCCAGACTTAGGCAATTTTCTAATAGGAAGAAACTTCAAAAAATTAACTGTTCCTACTCTTGTTTTGCATGCTGCATATATCTATCTCTGAGAGCACCTAGCAGAGTGCTGAGCTCAGAAAAGATGCTCAAAAACTACTTGACTGGTTGTAAAGCATTTTGTACAAAATGCTTTACAATCAGTCAAGTAGTATATATTATGGGCTTCCCAGGTAGCTCAGTGGTAAAGAACCCCCCTGCCTAATGCAGGAGACATAAGAGATGCAGGTTTGATCTCTGGATCCAGAAGATCCCCTGGAGGAAGAAATAGCAACCCACTCCAGTATTCTTGCCTGGAGAATCCTATGGACAGAGGAACCTGGCAGGCTACAGTCCATAGGGTTGCAAAGAGTTGGACATGACTGAAGCAACTGAGCAGGCAGGCACATATATATAATATATAAATACAATTTTAAATATAAATGTAATTTTATATAATTATATAAATTAGATTATATAAATAATATATAAATTATAATATTTAATAGTATATAAAATATTTATTATCTAAATAATTATATAAATTATAATTTATATAATTATATATTAAATATATTTATATAAATATATAAATATAATTTTTATATATTTATAAATATAAAATATTTAAATTATGTATTATATAGATATATAAATACACATATATGTATATATATGTATACACACACATACAATCTAGGCTTATGATTGTTTGCAGTAGGTAAACATTGATAATTTGAAGTGACAGACTATGAAAAAAGAAAATTTATCAGATGGTCTTGGACTGCAAGGAGATGTAGAAAATGGTCTTGGACTGCAAGAAGATCCAACCAGTTCATCCTAAAGGAGATCAGTCCTGAATATTCATTGGAAGGACTGATGCTGAAGCTGAAACTCCAATACTTTGGTCACCTGATGCAAAGAACTGACTCATTGGAAAAGACCCTGATGCTGGGAGAGATTGAAGGCCAGAGGAGAAGGGGACAACAGAGGATGAGATGGTTGGATGGCATCACCAATTAGATGGACATGAGTTTGAGCAAGCTCCAGGAGTTGGTGATGGATAGGAAGCCTGGCATACTGCAGTCCATGGGGTCACAAAGAGTTGGACACAACTGAGTGACTGAACTGAACTGAGAAAATGGTTAATAGATTAAGTAAATGAGAGGAGAAGGGGAATAGGATTACAGTAAGCTAGGGATTGACATTTCAGTTGCTCAACCTGGACTAGCCTAACCTCATTGAGGCCTTTTAAAACTAGAGTTTAGGCAGAAGACTGTTCACTGTTAAATCATTTCCTTTTTTTTTTTTTTTATCACTGCACAGTTTAGTTAACTACTCCAGTGAGATTCCCTTAAATGTTATTCAGAACATCATGGTGAAGAAGAAGCAATCAGTTCCCTATTAGTCTTTTAAAGAACATTCTCTCTTTCTACTCCTTCTTGCTCTGTCCCTCCCAGTACATTTCCTTTACAGAATTTAAATCTGTAAATTAAAATTAAAAACATCTCTTGATGTTTACATGCATCAATAAGGTAAGTTTTGTTATAAACCCTGTCAAAATATAGTGCTCTGACCCTAATAAACATTTTTCTTGATACTTCTTCTCACCTGCCCCATCCCAATAATAATTTGCTACCCAAATAAATCTGTGATACTTTATGAATGTATTGATATTTCTAGATAGAATTTCTTCCTTTATTTTGTATCAGGCATAATCAAATCCTGAGCCTTGCTTTAGCTGGAACATGAGAACTAGTAGATTTATTCTGGAAAACTATTTTAACATCAGAATAATATTTATGGAATGAATGACTGGAAGCTTCATCAAAGCAATTTTTCTAATATATAAGTTTTTTGAGAGCAGAGACCATAGTTTATTTTTTATCCCTAATGCCTATTATAGTGCCTGATACATAGTAGGCATTCAGTGTCTCTATTAACTGAATGAGTGAATGAATTAGTACAAAAACTAGTCCTAACCATTTAGAAGATTCATACTTAAAGAAAGAAGCAACACAGATAGCAGCTGTCATCATCATCATCAATATTTATTCAATAACTTATTTTACTTGGTCAAGGGCTGGAGTTTATAAAAAGAATAATCATACCATTCTCACTTAACTTTAAGACAAAAGCTCTGAAAGCATGAAAAGACTTTCATTTATAAAACAGATTTTTATTGAGCACTTTTTGTATACTAGCATTGTTCTGGCACTGAGGATATAATGGCAAATAAGACACAAAAATCCCTGTCCTTGGGGAGCTTAAATTTAAATGGGAGTGACAGCTCATAAACAAAATATTATTTTAGTGGTAAGTGCATAGGAAAAAATATGCAAGTGGAGCTAGTGTTGAAAGTTTAGATGAAATGGCTAGGGAAGGCCTCATGTAGATAATATTAGGATAAAATGATAAAGTGAAGACATGAGAAAAACATTACTTTCATATGAGAGCAGAAGACAAGGAAGGGGAGGGGAGCTAGTGTATGTGTGAAAGAGGTAGGTGTTATACCAGCTCACATCTGCATGTAGCAGTCAGTATTGGGTCTCACGGTAGCTTCCCGTGTGGCTCAGTGGTAAAGAACCTGCCTACAATGCAGAAGATTTGCAGGAGATGCAGGTTCAATCCCTGGGTTGGGAAGATCCCCTGGAGAAAGAAATAGCAACTTGCTCCAGTATTCTTGACAGGAAAAATACCATGGAGAGAGGAATCTGGGGGGCTACCATCCACGGGGTTGCAAAGAGTCAGACATGACTCAACAACAGCAACAGATGTTACACAGCAATGCATTGGGGCTCTCTGTATGCAATACGCAGGGACAGCCCTATGGCTTTAAGTGATGGGGTGCTGAGGGGATGGTCTGTGGATTCAAGCAGAACAAAGGAGGCACTTAAACTAGCGTCAGGTGGGTGATTACAAAACCGCTTCAGCTGCTTTAGCTAGTTTTGGTCTATGCATCCAAACGAAAGATAGAAGATGCTCTTAGGCATTACTGTAATATATAACTACAAATGGAAGTAGCATGGAAAGGGAAAGCAAGTGAACTTGGGAATCTGGAAGAGATTAATGTAGGTTAAAGAAAGAGGGACAAAAAATGAGGAGCAGCAACACAAAGGCTCCAGGGTGGTCTTCTGGAAAGGTCCAAAATGAAAGTGAAACATGGTAGGTGTGTGTGTGTGTAGCTTGCATTGGTGTGTTATGGACTGAATCACGTTCCCTGCAAATTTATATGTTGAAGTTCTAGCCCTCAGTATATCAGAATGTGACCTTATTTGGAAATAGTGTCACTGCAGGTATAAAGATGAGGTCAGATTAGAGTAATTGGGCCTCTAATTGAAAATGACTGGGGTGCTCATAAAAAAGAAAAATTTCAAGAGACATGCCTTATGAAGGATGGAGATACATGAGCACAAGCCAAGAAACCACCAGAGGCTAGGGGAGGTCTGGAAGAAATCTTTCCCTAGTGCCTTTACAGTGAACATGGCCCTGCCCACACTTTGATTTCAGACTTCTGGCCCCTAGAACTGTACAAAAATGCATTCCTGTTGTTCCAAGCCAAGCAGCTTGTGGTACTTAGGAAACTAATTCAAGCCTGTAAGACTACTTTGAGGTAACCAGTGAGAGCATTTTTATATCACAGAAAGGGAAGTAGTGTACAAGGAGTGAAGTGCCTGACCATCTCAGGCATCAGAAAAGTCTGTGTTTCTGTTTTTTTGGCCAAAGCAGGCAGCTTGTATACCTTTCAGAGAAAGACTTCTTTCTGAGAAAACAGGGACTCAAGACTTGGGATAGCAAGGGTTCTCGGCCTTGAATTATCTATCTCTGGCGATTAGGATGCCATCTATACTCCTGATTGTTGCTGTTCACTCGCTCAGTTGAGCTGGTGATGCTATCTAACCACCTCGTCCTCTGCTGCCCTCTTCTTTTGCCTTCAGTCTTTCCCAGCATCAGGGTCTTTTCCAATGAGTCGACTCATCACATTAGGTGGCCAAGTATTGGAGCTTCAGCTTCAGATCATATGTCCTTCTAACAAATATTCAGGGTTGATTTCCTTTAGGATTGACTGGTCCTTCTGATATATAGAGGACATCTCATATGGGAAATTTATTTCGTGCTTTCAGGGGCACAAATGATCACAGTGGTCTTTTTGCTCTAGATGTGCAAAAACTCAATCATAATTTCAAATACTAAATGCGCCATAGTAGCATATTTAAAGGGAAGCCTGTCCTGCACCCCATCAATAGTGCTTAGAACAGTGTCTGACACCTGGGAAGCACTCAGTAAATGTTACCTGCTTTTGTTACTCAATATTATTGCCTTTACTTATTTAAAGTCCTTTAAGGGCTCAATAAGTAACAGCTTTTGTTAGTGCTTCTTCGGATCAACAGCTGAAGGACCATTACAACAGAGAGAAATGAAAGTAATTTTACATAGTCCCTTCACCTGGAATTAGGGCTGAGAGGCAGAGGTGACTAAGCCTGAAAAAAAAAGCAGCAGCCAGAAAAGTCTAATAGTTTTGACTTCTGTAGTTACATTGTATTTTCTTGTTTTACCATATATATTTTTTTAATTTATCCTGTTTCATTTTTGTTTTAGAAAATTTGACCTCTGCTCAACAAGTTACACGGAGAAGGCAATGGCATCGCACTCCAGTACTCTTGCCTGGAAAATCCCATGGATGGAAGAGCCTGGTAGGCTGCAGTCCTTGCAGTCGCTAAGCGTTGGACACGACTGAGTGACTTCACTTTCACTTTCATGCATTGGAGAAGGAAATGGCAACCCACTCCAGTGTTCCTGCCTGGAGGATCCCAGGGATGGGGGAGCCTGGTGGGCTGCCATCTATGGGGTCGCACACAGTCGGACACGACTGAAGCGACTTAGCAGCAGCAGCAAGTTACAAGGGCTTCCCTGGTGACTCAGTGGTAAGGAATCCACCACCCCGGGAGATGGGGGGTTCTATTCCTGGGTCTGGAAGATCCGCTAGATAAGGAAATGGCAACCCACTCCAGTATTCTTGCCTGGGAAATCGCATGGACAGAGGAGCCCCATAGTCCCTGGTGTTGCAGAGTCGGACGCGACTTAGCGACTTAACAAGTTACAAGACCTAGTTTGACTTTGTGGTATCAGTTATACAAATAGAACCTGAGCTGACTTAAAAGGGGCCACGTGTGAAGAGGAGGCTTTTCCTCAACACTGAATATAAAGAGTAAAAGCTGAAAAAGGAATTTCCATTTAACTATTCATCATCTTCTCACAGGTTGTGCTGCTTTCCCCTGCAGGCCTGCAGGTGCTGCTGCCTCGGGAGAACGACCAGGTTCCTCACCCCAACCACCAAAGTGGGGTCAGGGGAAAAACCAGAGCGGCGAAATGGAAGGTTTCCCCCTGCCTCCTCTGCCAGGGCAGAGCGGCGAAGACCAGCCTCCGCCGCGCGCGCATGCCCGGCGGGGAGGGCGCCCTCCTGGGGCCCGCGAGGCTCGGGTTTTCCGCGCTGTCGGGGCGGTGCGGGGAGCCGGCGGCGGCCTCGCGGGCCCAGGAAAACCCTGGCCGACGTACCCTGAGGGGCCGCAGGCAACTCTGCGGACTTTACCTTCCTCTTTGGCAACCTTGTGCCCGCCGCGTTCAAAAGGAGGCGGGCACATCCCGGCAGGGTGGCGTTCCCCGGCCAGGGCGCCCTAGTTACATAGCTTTTCAGGTGTCCTCCGGGGAACGGAAGGCCGCACTCCTCTCGAAGGAGAACAACACTTCCTGAAGAAATCCCGGGACGGCCGCGCCTCTCGTTTCCCGAACCTTTCTTTTCCCTTTAAACTGGCCGCAGACAAGACAGCGCTCACGCTGAGCGCCCCGCCAGCGGCCGCCTCCTTGCTCTGTGCCCCGCGGGCCCACAGGCGGCTCCGAAGACGGGCCTTCTCAGGGTCTGTCTCCAGCGTCGCTGGCCTCGTGGCCAGGACGTCCGCTCGGCTTCCCGACCGCCCTGCCGGGGCGAGCAGGCCCAGCGTCTCCTCCTTCGGGAAACCCCCGCCGGTGCACCTAGACTGCCCCGACAAGAGCACGGGCCCGTTCCCCGGGTGTGGGCTGGCGGCGGTCACGGGAGAGAGCCAGGCGTAGCCGCCCGGGCTCCGCGTAGGCTGCCCGCAGCCCTTCGGGCGGCCGCCATGCGGCTCCCCCGCCGCAGCCGCAGCCGGCCCGCAGAC
>ML662439.1:4312792-4818651 GCA_007570785.1 Antilocapra americana
CCTCCCCGGCGGCCGCCCCCCGCGGGTCCCTCCCTGGCTGCGGGAGAGACGGAGGTAGACGGAGGACGCAGCGCCGCGCCGCCCGCCCGCCCCGGAGACCTCCGCCTCGCCCTGCCGGCTCCTCAGCCTCTGGGAGGAACATGGGTAAGTCATCCTTCCTCCCCCGTCATCGCCTGACATATTTCTCTTGCTCGGTGTGCTGCAGGGTGGCAAGCGTTTCTCGCGCAAAGTTGCCGGCTTGCTCAGATCCGAGGGTGCGAGGCAGCGGCTCTTGCTCCGGGGAGAGTCGGCGCGCGCCGAACGCACGCCGGGTCCGCGACCTGGGAGGGGGCCGAGCCCGGGGTGGGGTCGGCCGCGGGGCCGGACGGCCGCCCGGCTCTCGGGCACCTCGCTGCCGGGCCTCCCCTCCTCCATTCCTGCTGCCCGAGCCGGTGCTCGGCACCCCGGAGCCTGCCTCGCGGGCTCGCACCCGCTGCCCCTTCGCGGGTTCTTCGGTGGCCGCCCGGTTCTTTTCCCCGGCGGCTGCTGGGCTGGAGGCTCGGGTCGGACCGCGAGAAAGACCACTTCACCCAACTTCCCTGCCAGGGCTTCCTTTCCCCACTGTGGGGACTGCTCATCCCAAGGCGAGGAGGTGTGAGCATGTAGTTTGTGGGGGAGATTTTATACAACGTGCACGGGAACTATATTTGTTGGGGGAGACCGGACAGTCTCATAGGTTCAAAGGATGACTTGTCAGAGGCCACGAGGAACGTGAGAAAGGATGGATAGAGCCCGCTAGCTGTTGAATTAGTCGTGAGTGGCTACAATGTAGCAGTATTCCTATGCTCAACCCATTTTCTTGGTTCTTTCGCCTGTCTACCGTAGTAGGAAATTGCACCCTGTAACATGTTACCAAACTTACATGCTCTTCTTTCCCGGCTTCCCTTGTCGAAACCTACATAACCTGATTTTAGTTATTTTTTTGTTAATGTCAAGAGTTTGGAATATTTAAAAGCAAGTATCTTTTATAAAAGTTCATGTAATTTATCCTGTTTTTTTCACAGTATGTTGCTTAATTTTGAACTAAAGTAATTGCAAAAACGTCTCATGGATACTGTAATGTAATTAAAAGACCAAAGTTTTTTAAAAATGGTAGCGATTTGGAATACCATGCTTCTCCAAGTTCCCCAGTTTGTTTCCATTCCTGTCTATTATAGTTTCCTCTTTTAAAAATTTGCTACATTGGCATCTGTCAACTCGGACTTTTCCCACCCCTTCTCTGCAAGTTATTTTAAGCTTCAGATGAGTATAGTCCTTTCATCTGTCAATACAGTACTCAGCACGTCCAGAGTTGGGTCATGGCAACTTAGAATCTTCAAAGAAGTATCTAAATCTAGAAATGGTGTGGATGGAGCTTACTTGAAAAGCAAATGCTCCAGGCTCCGATTCAGACCTTTGGCTGTATATCAGGAAGAGGTCATTGTTACAAGAGGAGATGGTAAGAATGAAAAATGAATCTCAAGACCCAGAATTTTATTTTCACTCGTTCAGTTTTTTCCTTTTTAATGTCCTATTGGTATGCTGAACAAATTTTTGTAAAAATTGGGTGGTCCATTTATACGTACCTAGCCTTTATCTGGAATTAGAATATTAGTTCAGATTATTGGAGACATAGTTTGTCTTCCCCTTGAACATAACAAAATTTTTTCTTGTTAATTATAGGCCACAAGTTTGGCCTATAAACTATATTTCACCATGTTTCAAGCTGAGCTAATAAAAGTCTGTTTAAAATTTTAACTTGCATGTTGAGTTAGTACCATTTCAGCGGAAAATTAATTTCTATTGCAATACTAATGAAAAAAATACTTTAAAAATAATTAATTTTGAAAATCTTGAATATTATTACTTGATTTCAAAGAGAGTTAAATTCATTCCTCATTTGAAGCTTCTCAGGTATACTTTGATTAAATTATTCTCTCATATCATTCTATTTGTACCTTGTTGGAAGCTTTTTAGCTCTTACATAATCAGCTTTATAATGGAGTTGTTTATGTGTGTGTGTGGTACGTTTAGTCATGTGTTCCAGAAGATGAAAATTGTGTCTTATTAATTTTTGGGTCCTCCACAGTGCTTTCCTCATAGTAGGTATTCAGTAAATCTTTGAATTAATTGTTGAACTGGAAACCCATCTGTTATTGTGAACTTGTGAACCTGTAAGTATGGACTCTGAACATTTGAGTTGGTAGATGTTAGGAAGGTAATGGAGGTGTGAAGGAAGTGGGAACAGAGAAGTATAATTACACTATGATTGCTCTTCTGTCTTTCTCAAAAAAAAAAAAAAGTTGTTGTTTTAAGGGGTATGGGTTTTGGAGCAGCCACCAGGCAAGCTGTTTCTTTCTACATTGCTGTCTTCAGTGGTATGGCGGTTTAGTTTGTGATCAGTAGGTACGAACAATAACGTGAAACTGAAAGCCTGGGAAGCAGTTTTATATTCTGAGCCAAGGAAGTTATTTTAACAGCTCATACGGTACACAAGGGGTATACTGATTACTAGTAGGGCAAAAAAATCACTTGTTAATGTCTTTTCGAGAAATATATAGGTGGTTTAAAAAAAATTGCTTGTGGCAGTGATTTTCTCCATAAGAAAGTGAAGTAAACTTCTTATGTGATCTTATGGATCTTGGCTGTTATTTTATGTATATATTAAAATTCAATGTATACTTCATATTTGAATATCAATCATATGTAATATACTATGGGAGGATAAAGATTAGTAAAATTTTTTTTAAGTTTCTTATACTCTTAAGGAATAATATACATACACAGATAACTATAATAGAAATAAAGTATGAATGATACAGAAGCTCTTAGTATATTTTATACTTTGCAACGATGGAGAGAAGTTTTCAGAAAAATGTTGTTATTTGAACCAGTATTTGGTTGAGCTTCTGAAAGGTAGAAATGAATGGAAACTTGATCGGGATGGGGGTGGAGAGAGAGAAATGATGTAAGGGAAGATACAGCAATAGGAGCATTCAAACAGTTTTAGGATATGATTAAATAATCATGTTTGACTACAGCAAAAGGAAAGGAAATAGTGGTTGACAGAGACGAAAAAGTATTAACAGGTAAGGAACAGATAATGGAACGCCTCTAATGTCAAGCTAAAGTTGTTTTTGGATTTAGCTTGTCCATTGAGGGACTGTTAAACATTTTATGCAGTTAAGTATTGGAGCTCTTCTGTGGTTTAGGAAAATTAATCTGTTAATTGAGTGCTGGATGGATTGGATGAGAAACTAGAGAATGGTTAAGAATGCAGTTGCAGTTGGGTGAACATATGTACTAGCTGAACCAGGCAATGGCAATAGGAATAGAATATGGCACATAAAGAATATAGAGTTAAGAAAGGAGTCATACATTGTTACATGGGAATACTGAGAATGTGGGATCTGTTAAAATATGTATTCAGTCCATTGGAAGAGGACATATGAATGGTCATTTTTGTACCTGATGGACTATTTAGCTTTTCTTTTAGCTTCTCTACTTCTTGATGACAGGGATTCTCATACTAGATTTTGAAATACATTTCTAACACTAGTGTATCACACGTGGAGCTGGCAGTAAAAATTTATTGACCGACCAAAACTGGTTAAAACATATATAATGGTTATTTTAACTCTCAAGAAAGGATTTGAGCTAGATATCTGGAAATTACCCACCAATATCCTGAGATAATATTTGAAGCTAGGTAGGAGGATGAGAGCCAACAAAGAAAAGAAGAAAATATATCCAAGGTAAGAGTCTTGAGGAATGCCCCATCATTAGGAGAAAAGAATGAAATGATTTGACACTGAGAAAGACTGTAGTAGGTAGGAGTGGAAGACTAGAATTGGTTGATTTCAAGAATGAAAGGTTGGTGAATGCTGCTTCAGAACAGTGAGTAATAACAACTGAGAAAAGGCTCCAAGTTCATGTGGTTTGGTTAGTCTATTACCTTTGGTTAAGTATTTTCTAAAAAGCATCTTTATGAGGAATGATAGATTTGGAGGTCACCTGTAAAGGCTAAGTGGATAATGAATAGAATAAGTAGAAACAGAGTTCACTATGTATATAGTAAGTAGTACGGTATTCCTTGCCCTGTTTTAACATCTATAAGTAGGCATGTAAATATTTTTTAAATGTCTCACGTTACATGGAATGACACGTACTAATTTTTGACTAACCAAAGTTTGTAATCTCACCATAGTGCCTCACATTTCTTTGACATTCTATGTTTTATGGCTCGGATCATGAACTCCTTTTTGCCAAATTCAGACAGAAATTGAAGAAAGTAGGGAAAACCACTAGACCATTCAGGTATGACCTAAATCAGATCCCTTGTAATTATACAGTGGAAGTGAGAAATAGATTTAAGGGACTAGATCTGATAGACAGAGTGCCTGATGAACTATGGATGGAGATTCGTGACATTGTACAGGAGACAAGGATTAAGAACATCCCCAAGAGAAAGAAATGCAAAAAAGCAAAATGGCTGTCTGAGGAGGCCTTACAAATAGCTGTGAAAAGAAGAGAAGTGAAAAGCAAAGGAGAAAAGGAAAGATATTCCCATCTGAATGCAGAATTCCAAAGAATAGCAAGGAGAGATACGAAAGCGTCCCTTAGCAATCAATGCAAATAAATAGAGGAAAACAACAGAATGGGAAAGACTAGAGATCTCTTCAAGAAAATTAGAGATACTAAGGGAACATTTCATGCCAAGATGGGCTTGATAAAGGACAGAAATGGTATGGACCTAACAGAAGCAGAAGATACTAAGAAGAGGTGGCAAGAATACACAGAAGAACTGTACAGAAAAGATCTTCACAACTCAGATAATCACGAAGGTGTGATCACTCACATTCAGCTAGAGCCAGACATCCTGGAAGGTGAAGGCAAGTGGGCCTTAGAAAGCATCGCTACAAAGCTAGTGGAGGTGATGGAATTCCAGTTGAGCTACTTCAAATCCTGAAAGATGATGCTGTGAAAGTGTTGCACTCAATATGCCAGCAAATTTGGAATACTCAGCAATGGCCATAGGACTGGAAAAGGTCAGTTTTCATTCCAACCCCAAAGAAAGGCAATGCCAAAGAATGCTCAAACTACCGCACAATTGTACTCATTTCACACACTAGTAAAGTAATGCTCAAAATTCTCTAAGCCAGGCTTCAGCAATACATGAACCGTGAACTTCCAAATGTTCAAGCTGGTTTTAGAAAAGGCAGAGGAACCAGAGATCAAATTGCCAACATCCACTGGATTATCGAAAAAGCAAGAAAGTTCCAGAAAAACATCTACTTCTGCTTTATTGACTACGCCAAAGCCTTTGACTGTGTGGATCACAATAAACTGTGGAAAATTCTGAAAGAGATGGGAATACCAGACCATCTGACCTGCCTCTTGAGAAACCTGTATGCAGGTCAGGAAGCAACAGTTAGAACTGGACATGGAACAACAGACTGGTTCCAAATAGGAAAAGGAGTACGTCAAGGCTGTATATTGTCACCCTGCTTATTCAACTTATATGCAGAGTGCATTATGAGAAATGCTGGGCTGGAAGAAGCACAAGCTGGAATCCAGATTGCCGGGAGACATATCATTAACCTCAGATATGCAGATGACACCACCCTTATGGCAGAAAGTGAAGAGGACCTAAAGAGCCTCTTGCTGAAAGTGAAAGAGGAGAGTAAAAAAGTTGGCTTAAGGCTCAACATTCAGAAAACTAAGATCATGGCATCTGGTCCCATGACTTCATGGGAAATAGATGGGGAAACAGTGGGAAAAATGTCAGACTTTATTTTGGGGGGCTCCAAAATCTCTGTAGGTGGTGATTGCAGCCATGAAATCAAAAGACACCTAGTCCTTGGAAGTAAAGTTATGGCCAACCTGGAAGCATATTGAAAATCAGAGATATTACGTTGCCAACAAAGGTTCGTCTAGTCAAGGCCATAGTTTTTCCAGTGGTCATGTATGGATGTGAGAGTTGGACAGTGGAAAAGGCTGAGCACCGAAGAATTGATACTTTTGAAGTGTGGTGTTGGAGAAGACTCTTGAGAGTCCCTTGGACTGCAAGGAGATCCAACCAGTCCATTCTAAAGGAGATGAGTCCTGAGTGTTCATTGTTAGGACTGATGTTGAAGCTGAAACTGCAGTACTTTGGCCATCTCATGTGAATAGTTGACTCGTTGGAAAAGACCCAGATGCTGGGAAGGATTGGGGGCAGGAGAAGAAGGGGACGACAGAGGATGAGATGGCTGGAAGGCATCACCGACTCGATGGACATAGGTTTGGGACTCCGGGAGTTGGTGATGGACAGGGAGGCCTGGCGTGCTGTGGTTCATGGGGTTGCAAAGAGTCGGACACGATTGAGTGACTGAACTGAACTGAACTGTTTGATGTCTGTGACTTAGTATAGCGCCCTTTTTATTTTTGCAGTTCTGTCACTAGAGTGAGTTTAGAAAAGGTTTTGTATTTTACCTGACATTTTGCATCCAAGATACTCTACTGATGAATGGTTTTTATCAGTTTTTATTACTGTTAGTCTTTGTGAATTTGGGATTTCTCTAGTTATATGTGTGCCGCTAATTATACTCTTAACTCATGGAGTTTCTCTCTAAGTATGTTTAGCCTTTTGGATAAGTGTGGTTTTTTTTTTTTTTTGGCTTGCATTTCTAAGTCCAGGAATAGGTTCATAGAAAAATAGTTAATATTGGTACTTTTACTTGTTCTTTACAAGTCAAGGTAGAGTAATAAAATATTTTTGTAAGTTGGTAATCACTAAAAATTTATTGCTTTAAAAGAGCATATATATTGACTGGTTCAGTAATGTTTCTTATGTTGGCTTTATGTCTGTTTTGTATATACACCCCTTTTTTTATATATGGAAGAGGGTTAGATTCACTATCCTTCGTAGAGTCATATTCTGAAATCTATAGTACTATTTAGAAAGTTGTAATAGCTTTAATTCACTTTGAGAACCATAGTTTTAATTTTCACAGCAGAATATTCAAGCCTCTAGGTACCTTTAAGGAAATACTAGTGCTCTCTCCCGAGACTCCAGATCAGCTTAATTGAATCAGATGATTTTGGCATTATTTGTGGCACTAGCGATAAAGAATTATGTAAATTTTTAATGTCCACTCATGAACATCAGAAAGAATAGAGAAGGAAGATCCACGCCTTTGTGAACTCCATGTTAATTTCAGATAATCAGATGTTCAGATAACTGATAGGGAAAAAACTTAATTTAAAATGCTTTCCTAGATGTTTAGCTTGACAAATAGCTCTTTCTTTTGGAGAGAAGAGCAAAAAAATTGATACCAGAGTAGCTTAAAAAGTCTATTTTGGTTCTAAGATTCTATGATTGTTTGAAACTAAACTTTCAAATATGCTCAGTATCATTGATATTTAAACTATGTTATCATCCCTGTATAATTTGGTTTTCTTTATTGTTCAAAGGGTAATGTCTACTTGAGGTAAAAATTCAGAGTATAAACCAACTTGTTAGCTTTGTCTAAATAGGTGACCTAAAATACCGTTACCCATGCTGGCTAAGATATAGATACTAAATTCAAATGGCAGAGTTTGTTGGTAGAAGCATTCCAGGAATTAAAGCT
This sequence comes from Antilocapra americana, assembly GCA_007570785.1. Classification (NCBI taxonomy): domain Eukaryota; kingdom Metazoa; phylum Chordata; class Mammalia; order Artiodactyla; family Antilocapridae; genus Antilocapra; species Antilocapra americana. The sequence goes on from ML662439.1 coordinate 4,320,424, forward strand.
GAGAATTAGGATAGTGATAAATGGGAATAGTTAAATTGACCTGCTAGCCATAATTGGCTGTACTTAATAAATTCCAAAGTCTTTCTGACTTATTGTTTACATAATTAATTTTTTCCATATCATTCTATATCTGTTTGCTTCTCTAAATGCTCTTTTGCTCAATTTTGTTCATGTTTATGGCTTCAGCTACTACCTATATGCTGTTGGTGCCGAAAAATACAGTTTTTAACTAACAGATTGTTAGACATCCCTATGTGCATAGTTAATTCAGACTCACTGAGTTCAAAACTGAATTCATTATGTAATTTTTAATAATGATAACCAGAAGTGTGTTGATCAATGTTTCACCAGAAGCCCGTCTTCAAAAAAGCTCTGATTTGTGGTGGTTGATTTCCTGGGAATGCATAGTTGGGAAGAAATGAGATGCAGCACACCAATATAAGGATATCTACCATCTAGACATAATAGCTGCATGAGCACAGATGATGATACAGTCTGGTAAGGTAATTAAGTAGTGATGAGTTTTGAGTGTTAATAACTTTGATTTAGTGTAACTTACTTAGTTTTAAGTTTATGAAATTAAACTGTCTCACAAAATTCCTAAAAATTTAATTTTCATGTGTCATGGGCTGGTTCTTGGAGGCCCCCCAGTACACCTTTGAATTAATAGTTATCGTTTATTGTTGTTGTTCGGTCTCAGTCATGTCCAGCTCTTTGTGACCCCACGGACTGCTGCATGCGAGGCTTCTTTGTCCTTCACCATCTCCTGGAGCTTGCTCAAACTTCTGTCCATTGAGTGAGTGATGCCATCCAACCATCTCATCCTCTGTCATTTCCTTCTCCTCCTGCCTTCAATCTTTCCCAGCATTAGGGTCTTTTCTGATTTATTACCATTTATTAAGAATTATTAGTGTCAGTTACCAAGTTAAACCCTATGTTTTTTCCTCATATTTTTAAAGTTAGTTTTAATCCCTTCAATAGTTCTATGAAGTGGGTGACACTGTTCCCATTTTACTGACTCAAAGAATTAAATTATCCAAGGGGACAGAACCAAGTCTCTTACATTTGTTAAAAAAGAAAAAAGTTACTGGACTCACCCTCAGAAATTCTGATTCAGTAGAGGTGGGGTGGGCCAAGAATTTGCCTTGTCAAGACATTTCCCAGCTGCTGCTGCATTTTGAATAGCATCTCCATAGAGCAGAGGTCTGCAAACTTTTTACATTAAGAGCCAGATGATAAGTATTTTAGACTTCACAGGCCATGAGGCAAAATCAAAGATATTATTAATACATAGATAAGAGTGAAAATATATTTGAGAGAAAGCAAATAACCCACAAAATTTTTATTGACTGTGTTCAGACTATAGCATGAATTGAACATGATTTATTGTAATACAGATCTCCTAATGAAAATATTGTAATTCTCTTTGAGATAGCAATTTCATTTAATTGGGATTCACAGTTACCCGATCATCAAATTTGATTGCAGTTGTTCATTTGTTAATGCAGGTCTGTAAAGGCATCTAACTGATTTTGTCTTGGAAATGTGTTCATACAGACAGGTGACACCAAATGCTGCTGTCAATCATGGGCATATGATCTTAGTGATCATATTAATTGTATGGAAGGCATTTATAGAATTCTTTTAAATTCTCTTTAATATTTGCTATTTAGTATGCTGTTTACATTGCAGACTAACCAGTCAAAAGTTAAAGGCTCTTCGATTACATAGTTAAATGGGTTTTGGTATATGGCAGTTTCTTTTGTGCTTGCAATGAAGTCTGAAAAACACTGATGGAACTATAGTTTGAACTTGCATAATGTATCTGTAGCAAATTTGTATATGCACGGAGATCTTGTTTGTAATTTTGACAGCACAAGAAGTATATAAAGCAGATTGATGGTTATTTGTGATTTGAAAAATGCTGTCAAAATGACTTAACATAGTATGTTTTTCATATAAGTACTATTTTGCCTAGACTTTCAGGTCAAATTCAAGGAAACATTATCAATCCAAAGCAAAATATAATTTCCAAAGGTATTCGTTGTTTAATAATGGTTGACGGCTTTTCTTTTTGTTGAGAAATTTCAGTCTCACTGTTGAGCTTAGGGAAAAAACTCAAAAAAACCATACAACTGCTAAGCCTGTAAGCTGTTGTGTGATAAGGCAAGTTAGGATATTCAGCTTCTGTTTTTTATCAGAGTACAAACAACTGACAGTGGTTAAATCTGTAGGAGTGAATGAAGTTGATACTATTAGTTCAATAATACATGTTAGTTTAAAATATTTTCACATAAAATAACTGCTAATGAATAATATAATAAAGAAACATAGGCTTTATACACTTTATTTTCATAAACTTTGTGAATTTATTCTGCTAAACCTTTTACTGTTCCTCACATATTTACCACCATCAGTTGTAACACATCTTAGTAGCTTCCACTTTAGGTTGTACTGAGTTAATGTTTTCTCAGTTTTAAAAATATTTTTGCCTGTTGTTGTATGCAGTCTTTACAGAGGGTCAATCACTTCATGTTCATCACTCCCTTTTTGAAAATAAGAACACTGTGCAGTCCATGGGGTCACTAAGGGTCAGACACTACTGAGCGACATCACTTTCACTTTTCACTTTCATGCACTGGAGAAGGAAATGGCAACCCACTCCAGTGTTCTTGCATGGAGAATCCCAGGGACTGGGGAGCCTGGTGGGCTGCCATCTCTGGGGTCGCAGAGTCGGACACGTCTGAAGCCACTTAGTGGCGGCAGTATCTCAAATATCTGTTATTTTTTCAAGAACCAAAGAAAACCTTTCAAAATTGTTTGCGTTGTTATCTAATTGAATATTGATATTGAATTGAATATTGCTCCCAGTGCTCTTACCATAGCTGTCTTACCAAAAGACTATTCTTAAACATGTTTTCCCCCATCTGCAAATGTTTCTTTGGTTGCTGTAGTCAAAATACAGTTTAATTAACATACCGTGCTTAACTAACAGGGACACCACTCAGAAACTTAACTTTGTTTGCAAATTCATTTTCACTTTTTATTTTTGTGAAGAAACTCTGGTACAATGAAGTACTTTGTTTTATATTTTCTAATTCCTCTGATTACTTTCCTATGAATTATGAATATGATGGATACTTAGTCTGGTTATATAGATGTGTGTTAAGTTTTTCTAGTGTAGCTTTAGTGTCATTGTGTGAGAACAGTGGTTTGCCATCTAATTCTTTAGCATGTGCCCCTTAAAACATTAAAAGCATGATATTTGAAGTATAGTTTTCTCTCTTTGTTTTGATGTGATGGTTGTTGAGTTGGTAAGTCGTGTCCATCTCTTTTGCGACCCTATGGACTGTTGTCCACCAGGCTCCTCTGTCCATGGACTTTCCCCAAAAGAATACAGGAGTGGGTTGCCATTTCCTTGTCCAGGGGATCTTCCCAACCCAGGGATCAAACTTGCATATCCTGCATTGGCAGGTGGATTCTTCACCGCTGAGCCACCTGTGAAGCCCTTCAATGTGATGGTCAAAATGAAACGTGGTGGTATGACATTACACATGGTGCTTGAAACACTGAGCAATCATAACCGTGTCACTGCAGTTTGTAGTACCTCAGGAAACAGTGTAAAGTGATGAGAATACCACGTATGGTTGCTGTCTCAACTACTCACCTCTGTCATAGTGAAGTGAACCCAGGTATAGACAGTGATTAAAGGAATGACTTGTGTCCCAGGGAAAATATTTGTGAACACTGAAATTTGAATTTCGTGTAACTTGCACGTTATGAAATACATTCTTCTTTTGACTTTTTCCAACCATTTACAGATGTGAAAACCATTTTACTCGTATAAAAATAGGCAGTGAGCTATAGTTGGCCAACTTCTACTGTAGAGTAATGCTGTACCATGTCACCTTTCCCCAAGACTTTTTCTTCCTTGTGAATTTCGTACACTGGATGGTATCACCATTTATCTAGTGAACCATCCCTAATATCTAGCATCATATTCTACTTCCAACACTGGTTGGGTTCCCTCAATTCTAATAATTCTGTTTGCTTGAATCAGTCCCCCTTTCTCCACTGTAAACTCAGTGCACCTCTGCAGACCACTTTAGTGCTCTAACAGATGTTCTTTCTCTCAGTCATACCGCAAGTTCTTGCATGCTTCTAGAGTACTCTTTCTAAAATGTGAATCTAATTATTTCACTTCTTAGATATTTTTTTCAATAGCTTTCCAACATGTGTAACAGGGTTTCCAAACTAAATGAAACTATCCTATTAAAGAGGGTTAAATGGCAATCTTTTCATGCAGATAAGCTTTTTTGCATGTTAAATCTAAAGGAATATTTATTTTCATAAAAATGTATGCTTTCATTTTTCTTGGGGAAAAAATACCTCTTTTCTTACATTTTCTCACCCCTGGTAAAAGACTAAGTTTAGAAAATGTAGAAAAAAGTGTTGAGAAAAAGTAGAGAAAAATGTTTCTCTACCATAAAAAAAACAGCGGTGAAAGCATGATGAATAGCAGCTAACACTGGACCTCGCTTGAGGAAATGATGGGACTGTGGCTAACTAGAGTATGTGCCCAACCTAAAAGAGGAATTCACTACTCACCTCCAACCAGTTTTGCCATGTATAAAGGTGGAATCAAGGAAGCCAGCTTTTGGGCTTTCAAAAGAAACCTGAAATTACGTTTTTATCTGAATACTTCAGATTGTTGCTTTTTAGAATTGTAAGATCCAGAGTTTCAAACAGTGACATCTGTCTGATTCTGTCCTTTTCTACGCAGATTATAGAACTGAGATTTAATGAGGTTAAGAGACTTGCCCAGCTTCACCCACGTAGTTAGGTGCAGTGTCAGATCTAGAATCTTGAATTCCTAACTCCTGTGCCAGTGTTCTGTTCATTGTACTAGGCCAGCTCCAATTTAATGAAAAAAAGGTGCTCTCAAAACACACACACGAACAAGCTAGTAATGAGGATTCATTCAGGTAAATAGGTTGGTGGAGAATACTTCACTCATTCCTACTGCCAAAGTCCGGGCCCCTCATCTCATTCCTGTGCTACTGAGACCATTTCTTAGTTGGCCTCTCTGTTACCACTCTGCAGCTCTCCAATCTTTTCTAACATCCTGTAATCAGTCTTTAAGATACAGCATCAATCATATCACCTTCCTCCTGAAGATCTAATGTTGCTTCAGCTGCCTATTACATCCAGTCTAAACTCTGCTTAGCTTTCAGGATCCATAGAAATCTGCTGTCTCTCTTGTATTTCTCACTAGTCTGAAATACATCGTCCTTTAATAATCCTACCGTCCTCTAAATATTCTTCATCAATACCAAGACACCATTGTTCTGTTACTCTTCCTTCTAGAATAACTTTCTCTTTGTAAAGTACTGCTGACCTCTCATACTGGCCTCTTATTTCTCTGGATACCTCTCACTTCTTGAACTGTAACACATTTAGTAATATAATTTTAGTTGCTCAATGTTTTATATTTCTTATTGGCATTCAGTAAATACTTGTTTGTTCTTGTTACAGAATCCCTGCAAAGTCAGGTCTCCTCCTAATTTAACAACATTATCCTATAGTGATGATAGACATGTCTCTAATAGAGCTTGCAAACCAGCAGTCCTTGGGCCAAACATACTCTGCAGATGGATTTTTTTAGCAAAGTCTTAGAAATTGGAATTAGTTGTTAACATTTAAATAATCAGGAAATCTCTGATAAAAATCTGCTTCAGCTTATCTTTTTTGTTGTTGGGGTTTTTTTTGGTTTTGTTTTTGTTTTTTGCTTCAGCTTATCTTGAAAAATTAAACATTTCAGATCCTTGAACCCCCTGTATTTCAGTTGGTGACAATCAGTGATAATTGTCCTTGAGGCAGGGTATAAGGTCCCCAGTTCATTACTTACTAAAATCTTAAATCCTACAGATTTTACTCGGTACTCTCTCACTCTTGAAAGTATTTAAATTTTGCAGTGTCTGAAATTTCTTTTATAGCTATTGAACTACTAAAGAGTTCATTGTATTCAAACCTGTGACAAAATTGAACTTTTTACTTTTTGAAAATTAATACATTTATTTTAAAATCAACAAATTATTGTGAAAATTATACCATGCCATTTGTCAAGAGCAAAATTAACTATCTGTGATATGTATGGCCATCCGCAATGATTAAACTGAATTTTCAGTTGATCAAATAATGTCAGGAATCAAAGAGAGGATGGAATCTCTGGTCTTCCAGAAGTTGATTGCTTCATATAGCCTTTGGCAGGCTTCCCTGGTGGCTCAGTAGTAAAGAATCCACCTGCCAATGCAGGAGATGCGGGTTCGATTCCTGGGTGGGGAACATCCCCCAAAGAAGAAAATGGCTACTCACTCCAGTATTCTTGCCTGGGGAATCCGATGGACAAAGGAGCCTAAAGGGCCGCAGTCCATGGGATCACAAAGAGTCAGACATGACTTAGGTTCTAAACATAGCCTTTGGCAAATCCGTTCAGCTCTTTAAATCCTCATCTCTTGCATTTGCAGTCCCTCAGTTGTGTCCAGCTTTTTGTGGCCCTGCAGACTGCAGCCCACCGGGCTCGTTTGTCCCCCAGGCAAGAAGACTGGAGTGGGTTGCCATTTCCTACCCTGGGGAATCTTCTTGACCCAGGAATCTAAGCTGCATCTCCTTCATTGGCAGGCAGATTCTTTACCACTGTGCCACTTGGAAGGCTCCCTCGTTTCCTATGTATCCTTAAAATATTATCATTATTATTGAAGGGGAATCGTATAATAGATTTCAATGAAAATAGAAGGGGTATGCCTGTTTCATAGGGGACTAATACAAATTATCATATGGAAAACTTCAAACTCAGTTACCTAATAAAAGACCTACTAGTCCCCCCAAAAAGATATGTTTTGTTTTTCCTTTATTTGCCCTCAAGTATAAAATACACTTTTTAGGGGAAAATAATGACATGACATTTTAAAAAGTCATCAAAGTGCAATAAGACTGCTAAATTGTTTCCTGAGAATGTTATTTTCTTTTATATATATATATAAGTATTTTCTAACATATAAGAATTATATGATTAATAAACAACTTTCATAAACTCATATAATTTTAAATTATTTTTAAACATAATTTTAAATTATTTTCTATTATATAAAAATGATTGTATAGAATAATTTCAGATAACAAGTTCCTTGAATTTATTTAAAGAGTTTTGTTTGTTATAGTCAGAGAAAAGTAACCAGCTATCATTGTATTTTAATAAAAAATTGTTTTCAAAACTTTGTGAAGCTCACATCATCTAAGATTCTTTTTAACAAGAAATTTGTCAGGTTGTAAAAATTATTTTCTTTAACTCTTCTGAAATATATTCCACTTTGAAGATTCCTTGTTTGTCACTTAATGATATCTGACTCTTTGCGACCCCATGAACTGTAGCCCACCAGGATCCTCTGTACATGGGATTTCCCAGGCAGGAATACTGGAGTGGGTTGCCACTTACTTCTCCAGGGGATTAAGGAACTCCATTATGAAAAATGAAACTGATACTATAAGAAAGTAGAATTTACGATATATTTATGCTTCACAGAAATATAAATGTTGGTTTAATCTTTAAAGTTATAAGATGAAGTTGGCTTCAAAAATAAAATCAATTAGAACAAAGACAAAATTTATATGCGCTGATTAACTTAATTTCCTTTCAGTTGCCAGAACACATTTTTGGGGGAGAGAAGTGTTAAGCTCCCAGAAAAAATAACTGTTCACTGTCATAGTTCTGACTTTTTTATGGTTTGTACAAATTACCATAAGTCAAATCAGAAACACATGATTACCATATTAGACGTTACAGAAAATGACAAAATAAGTAATGTAAATAGTCCCATTTTTGGTTTCCTTTAGAAAGCTTAAGGACTTCCCTGGTAGCTCTAACTAGTAGATAAAGAATAATATAAAATAATGAGTCATAGAAACAGATAAGGCCATCATTTGGATTTTAGAAAAAGAGAAAACACTCCTCCCAATGAATTTAAATGAGAGGATGAGGGGATAGATTATGTCTACCTTTTCAGCCGTAGTACAGCTTCTTTGGAATATACAAGAGCTCACTACTTAAAGTGATCATGAAAAGTTTTCCTAAAATTTATGTACTTATTCAGTTAAACATTTATTTTACTAAACAGCATTGTGCTACCCTTGAGACATCAATACTATGGCAGAGGCTGCTCCCTGATAAATTTCATTATTTTTTTTTAATCATGTAACTAAGATATATACAATTGTTAGCTAGTATAACCATCTAAATTGGTTGGGTTATAAATCTATGATTGAAGAGATTGCATCTATATAAAGCAATACACAGGTAGTCCTTGCTTTGTACAGCTCTGGTGCACATGAGATTTGAATGAGGTTCACGTAATGTGGCACTGTGCAGATCACTTGGTCAGTGAGAAGAGCCTGGACTTTGAAGACACGCATGTCTGGATTTATCTCAACTTTGATACTTAACTTTCTGGTCAACTTATTCAGCTTTCAAATCAGCTTTCTCATCTGTTAAAATATAGGTAATAATTAAACACCTATTTCTCAAGGTAGTTGCAAATATTATATAAAATAGGTCTTATAAATTTTAATTTCTGTTTCCAAAGCTGAAAATACTTGTTTTTAGGAAATTTTATCTTGTATTCAGAGCTAAAACCAACCAAAGGTTGTAATGCTCTTTGTTGTATTATATTAACCAAGTTACCTCATGAATATTAAATTACTAGACAGATTATATTTTCCAAACATGGCCACAAGAACATCTGGCCCCAGGCAGTCTTCTAAAAGTTGTCACTCTCCATTGAGAGTTTGGGAGTTCTCTTCCTGTTGGATATGAGCGTGCTTGTGACTTGCTTTAACCAATAGAAGGCAGCAGAGGTGATGCTCTGATGTCCTAGGTTCAGTTCAGTTCAGTCACTCAGTCGCATCAGACTCTTTTTGACCCCATGGACTGTAGCACGCCAGACTTCCCTGTCCATCACCACCTCCCAGAGCTTGCTCAAACTCATGTCCATCAAATCAGTGATGCCATCCAACCATCTCATCCTCTGTCATCCCCTTCTCCTGCTTTCAATCTTTCCCAGCATCAGATCTTTTCCAGTGAGTCGGTTCTTCGCATCATGTGGCCAAAGTATTGGGGCTTCAGCTTCAGCATCGGTCCTTCCAATGAATGTTCAGGACTGATTTCTTTTAGGATAGACTGGTTGGATCTCCTTGCAGTCCAAGGGACTCTCAGGAGTCTTCTCCAACACCACAGTTCAAAAGCATCAATTCTTCGGTGCTCAGTTTTCTTTATAGTCCAATTCTCACATCATCCATAACTACTGGAAAAATCATAACTTTCACTAGGTGGGCCTTTGTTGGCAAAGTAACATCTCGGCTTTTTAATACACTGCCTAGGTTGGTCATAGCTTTTCTTCCAAGGAGCAAGCATCTTTTAATTTCACAGCTGCAGTCACTATCTGCAGTAATTTTGAAGCCCAAGAAAATAAAATCTGTCACTGTTTCCATTATTTCCCCATCTATTTGCCATGAAATGATGAGACTGGATGTCATGATCTTTGTTTTAAGCCAGCTTTTTCACTCTTCTCTTTTGCTTTCATCAAGAGGCTCTTTATTTTTTCTTTGCTTTCTGCCATAAGGGTGGAGTCATCTGCATATCTGAGGTTATTGATATTTCTCCCGGCAATCTTGATTCCAGCTTGTGGTTCATCTAGCCTGGCATTTCGCATGATGTACTCTGTATATAAGTTAAATAAGTAGGGTGACAATAGGCTCTGGAGTGAAAGGCAGGGTTGCTTCTCCCTTGTTTGTTGGAACGCTGGCCTCCTTGAAGCCCTGGAACTCTGAGACCCTACTGACGCCATACTGTAAGAAAGCCAGGCCATGTGGGAAGGCCTCAAGTTCAGACCTCAGGTCAGCAGGCCTAATATTCATGTCTCCCCAGGCTGATTACCAAATATGTGTGTGAATGAACAATCAGATGATACCAGCCTCAGCCACTGAGTCATCCCCCGAGACATTCCTAGCCTTTGAGACTGCATTGAGGCCCCAGACCTCGTGGAGACAACACAAGCCATCCTTCCTGTGCCCTTTGTGAATTGGTTCATGGAATCTCAGAGCACAGTAAATTGGCTTTTGTTTTATGCCAGTAAGTTTGGGATGGTTTGTTATGTAACAGTAATATTGGGAACAGTTATAAAACTTGAAAGATTATACATTGTTTCAGTAAGAAATAGATTGCTGTTAAAACTCATCAAAGTGGGAACTACCTGCTGAATAAATGTTTACTGATTTTGTTTTCTTTCATTTCAAATGAAGATAGAGTAGCTGAATTTTTTCTATTAAGTAACATTTCCCTATGGTATATTTTTTTGTGTGACATTAATTACCTTGAAAAATTATCTGTTGACTGTCTTGGCTATCAGAAAAGACATATGCATGTTTAAACAATATTATAGGTTTTACTGTAGCTTTTTCATAAATGTTACATGTTTGGCTAATAAAAAATATCAATCATTAATTACTATTTTAAGTTGCTAAGGATAGTTACCACTGAAAATCGCATATTTTTTCAAAACTTAATGACCTAATGAAACTTCATAGGCACAAAGGAATATTTGTACTCCTCTCTTCAAATGAAAATTTAATTTTTCTTGATGTTAATATTAATCTTTCAACAATAAGCTTATAATAGTATATTTGATGAAATTATTTTGAATCTGTATCTTTCCTATCACTTTTGGAACACAATGGGTTTTCTAAGTTTATTCCCACTACATGAAATAATACTTTGTCATATGATTATCAAGGAACTATCAGGTTTTCTAAAATGATACTATAATGATTCTAATAGTAATTAATGGCTACTTTATTAAGATCATTACTATGAGAAAGATGATTAGTACTGTGATAACATGTGCATTGATTATGCTTTAATTTTTTTTTAAGAAGAGTGTTTATTTGATATTCATTGTTGGTTGCACTGGTGGCTGCACGTGGTCTTGCTCTAGTGGTGGCGAGCAGGGGCTACTCTTTGTTGTGGTGCCCAGGCTTCTCATTGCAGTGGCTCCTCTCGTTGCAGAGCCCAGGCTGTAGGTGTGCAGACTTCAGTAGTTGTGGCGCACGGGTTTAGTTGCTCCGTGACATGTAGAATCTTCCCAGATCAGGGATCGAACCTGTATCCCCTGCATTGGCAGGTGGATTCTTAACCACTGGACCACCAGGGAAGTCCTGATTATGCTTTAAAGTTTCTGTGTATGTGTTTCTAAATACAGATAATTGCATAGGTATACATAGAGTGCTTCTGGAAGGACACATAAGAAAATATTAACATTGACTGCTTCTAGGAGTAAATTGGACATGTGAAGGTAATTCCCACAAAAATGAAATTGGAAGAAAAGAACGTTTTCTATATTGTTCAAACAGTGTTCATCTTTCTGCCTTACTGTAGTATTTGGTGCTTGGTAGGTGCTTAGTTTATATTGTTGAATGAATAGAAGTTTGAGGTTATCTTTCAAACCTTTGTTCACCAATACATAATATTCATGATCTGATTAAGATATTATTGACTGAAGGAGCTAATATTCTTGTTTGCCGCATAACTCCTCATTTTTCTAAGCCAACTATGTATATATCTGTATCAGTCTAGGTCCAATGAGAAGACAAACCACATAATATTAAATTTATGTGTATGTATAGATATTCTGACAGGAAAATGAGGTCCGTAGATCATAGAACAGAATTTATTACTTATAGAACATTTTAGTTCTGATAATTGTGCATATGTAGTGGAGAGGAATTTTAAGAGTGGAATCTGAAAATTGTGACACTGAGAGGTTATATTGGGTTGCTGGCATATCTGTTATTCAAGGAACACATGTATCCATACCCCTTATCTTTGCTCTTTAATGAAACAAAGCCTCCCTAGGGAGGGGAGTGGCATCTCTAGGTTTGTCACCTGAAAAGTAAGCTAGAAACAGATCTCTTGGAAGACGGAAATTTTTTTACAATCCTAGATTGAGTCTAGGGTGAGAGACTCATCTTTATTATAGGTTATCGATTTCCTTTGTTCAGAGTGCCCCAACAGTGCAGGAACATCATGAAATCCAGGGAGAACTGTCTTTCAACTGACAGTAACATTACAGCGGACATTTGTTACAAAGCTGTTAAATAATATCTGGAGAGTAGCTTTTAAGGTAGACAGCAAACTCTAAATTGTTTGGTGCAGGAGCGCATCCAAGGAAGGACAGACTTCCTTGGAAGGGCTAGTTCTTATTAAAAGATACAGCTTTAGGCTTCCTGATGGCATAGAAGTTCCGTGGATTGCCCAGGCCAGAGCCAGTCCATAGTCAGATCCACAGCAGCAACTCTCTGGAGAACGTGCAGAGCAAGCAAGCTGGAGTTGATGGGTGGCACACAGACGGTTGGGCATGCAGAGGAAGTTGAAGCACCCCTGCAGGTACCGCTGGGACCTGGAGCTGGAGAGGCCTTCTGCAGGAACCCAGGGCACTCCTAGGTACAGTCGGGCCCAGAGTGGCCCTGGTGGCCAGATCCGAAGGGCTTCTGGCACGCACACTCCAGGGCTGAGGAGAGGGCGTGGCAAGCAGTAACCTGGGATGTAGACTTGAGTTTGGTGGGACTGGTGTACACAGCACTTCAGTGACTTGCAGACACTTGATGCTGAACGGAGATACCTCTTCAGTGCTATCCACTGTCATCTGCAAAGCCTGTATCCTACCATCTGGCAAAGAAAAAGGATTTAAAAGGCCCAGATTCGTTTCTTACAGATCAGGCAATAAGGGTGAATTTGAAGCTGAGAGACAAATAAGTTGAAGACTAACCTAATGTGTCTGCATCCTATTGTTTGAATAGGATTTCTTTTAAATTCATGGCACATTGTAGCTTTGGATACAGATAAGATACAGCATTAGATATCATACTATTTGTTTTGTGTGTTTTTATTTGAATTTTCTTTTGCTTTATCTTGACCTCAAGTTTCGTTTTCCTTTCTGTAGCAGTATCTTGGGAAAACATTCCTTTGTGGGTTCATAAGTTACAGTTCAAATAATATCATTTTTATTAGGTTTTTTAAAAATTCTTAATCTATACCTTGTGCTTAGTTGTTCAGTCGTGTCCAACTCTTTGCGACCCCATGGACGGTAACCCACCAGGCTCCTCTGTCCCTGGGGATTCTCCAGGCAAGAATACTGGAGTGGGTTGCCATGCTCTCCTCCAGGGGATCTTCCCAACCCAGGGATCAAACCCAGGTCTCCCGCATTGCAGGTGGATTTTTTTACGCTCTGAGCCACCAGGGAAGCTCAGTATATTTCTTAACATATGCCTTATATTGAATTCATCTGTCACACTTACGACTCCTCATTTATATATCTTTTATCTCTAGTTGACATTTTATTACCCAGAAAAGTTATTGACTAACAGTTTATAAATTTCACTGTATATTATCTCTTCCTTGTATTTATTTGGTTATGAAATAAAGACTATTTGCTCTGTGCCGCTCTTAATGAAGTACTTCTTTATTCTCTAGCTAAAAAAAGTTCCATTTATGTAGGTCTTTTATGTCAATCTTTGATCTCGTTCTCTATTATTACAAAGCATTTAAAGCAGGATATTTACTTCTTTCTCTTTCATAATTGATTAGTCATAGCTTTAAGTATGTTCTAGTGAAGATTATTGTGCAAGACTGTTGGAAAGTGTCAGTAGATAGCCCCCAAACACTTTGGTTTATTGTAGGATTTCCTGTTATTGAAATTGGATTACCTGTCTCTTGGTCTTCCTCCCCTACCCTTGTCAGGCATGTCCTACAGTCCAGGGCAGAGTTTGGAGGCAGGTTGTCTTTTACACTTGAATCTCAGTGCAGGAGTGGAAGGATTATAGGCAGACACTTGAGTAGTGTCCTGGAGGGATAAAAGGTCACAGCTAAGATATTAAGTCTAAGATCAATGTGCTGTTCTAAGGGACTAAATAGAGTATGAAAGCCTTAAGATAAACGGGGCCTTCGAAACAGGGAAATAGAGGATAATAAAGTAAACTGATAAAACATTGTTCCAGAGAATCCTGGTGATAGAATGCTGGTACTGTGAGGACTCAGTTTGCAGGCACACACCAGGTATAGAGAGCTAGAACAGGGCAAATACATTCAAGTCATTACTTTTTATGTTTAGAGAGTTTCTCTTTTGTTATATATTCAATTAGCTTACAGAAGTGAAGTTTGAAAGTATGTAGCTTCCACTCTCCAGCTTCTCCTGGAACTCTTGTGTATAGAGATCATTCCCACAGTTGTACATAGAAGCTGTTTGTGATGACAGATGAGGCAGTTTCACCAGTATTGTTCTAGTTTAATTCTTGGGTGTCTTTAAAATTCTTTGACAAATGCCATCATGCTTCATAAATTTATCCACATTTATTTTCTAAGCTGGTTTACTATATCCTGGGTGTTGACAACTATTTAGTATGGTATATTTTAAATCTTTCTGTTAGGGGATTGTTGAGGAGAGGAAATTACCCTGGTATTTTTCTTGGTTAGTTTGGGTCAAAGAATTAATTAATCCTGAATCTCAACATAAATCATTCTCTAAATATAAAAGAAAAGCTGATGTCATTATCTGCTAAAGCTGTATTTGACAGCTATAAAGCAGTGAGATAATTCTTGAACTCCCAGTGAAAAGGTCTTTTGGCATTGTGTAAAATACAATTTTACAAACTTTACCACTGTACATTGCTCTCATCCGTTATGGTTTGATATTATAGTTGTGAAGGTTATCAATCAGATTCTTAACCCTCTAATCAAACAGGACATGTTACTAAGACTGCAGTATCACAGATTCAAACTAAAATAGGCTTTAACTCTGTTTAAGAATGCATGACAAGTGAGTGCTCAGAAAGTTTTTTATCTAATTTATGAAATAGAGAAGAAAACTTACAGTGAAACGTATTCATTGTTTTTAGTGTAACATCTTAATAAAAATGTTTCTTAATTTTGGCCGTTTATACCATTAATCTGTAATAAAAAAATGCAAGTTCAAGTAACTCAGTAAAGTAGGTTTTCAAAATTTAAGTTTCTACTATAGGAGAGTAGTGTGAGTATCCTCAAAGAATCTTCTGTTGTATAAGAATTTCTATCAAGTAGTAGAAACAGTAGAAATAAACTAAAAGAGTTCTGTGAAGCTAGGAATATAAAACTAGCAAAGTGAAAAATACAGAAGAAATAGAACAGTATAATACCGTATAAAAATGATTTCTTAAATAGATTTATGAACTTAAATTTTGAAATTTATCTACTTAGCATGTAGTTCAAACTGTTGACATATAGAAGAGATTAATCAAATTCATCTAAGATCTTACATTTTTCTCTCTTAAGTTAGTAATTTCAAGTGAGGGAGGAAGTAATGTGACATGTGCTGTTACAATCATCTTGTGGAATGAAAGAGGCATATCTAGCAGATGGATCTGTGGGTAACTGGCAAATGGACACAGAGTTACTGTATCCTTGTAGTCTGGAGAAGCATATTGGGAGAGAACCCATGTGTATGGAGAGGTGTATGGAGAGGTATGATTACATGTTAAAGTGATTAATGAATTAAGGTAGAAATAAGGAGTTCTTTTATTAAGTGGAACAGCTTCTAGCCTTCATTTGTTTCACTCTAAATATTACAGATATTTCTATTTCTCCCAAGTATTGCCTGAATTGCTATTGAAAGTAAATACTGAAACACATACACTTTGAACTGTTACATTTTTATTCAGGTATCTCTTTTTCAAGTGAAGTTTCAGTTCAGTTCAATCGCTTAAATGTGTCTGACTCTTTGCGACCCCATGAATCATAGCATACCAGGCCTCCCTGTCCATCACCAACTCCCGGAGTCTACCCAAACCCATGTCCATCGAGTCGGTGATGCCATCCAGCCATCTCATCCTCTGTCTTCCCCTTCTCCTCCTGCCCCCAGTCCTTCCCAGCATCAGGGTCTTTTTCAATGAGGCAACTCTTCGCATGAAGTGGCCAAAGTATTGGAGTTTCAGCTTCAACATTAGTCCTAACAATGAACCCCCAGGAATGATCTCCTTTAGGATGGACTTGTTGGATCTCCTTGCAGTCCAAGGGACTCTAAAGAGTCTTCTCCAACACCACAGTTCAAAAGCATCAATTCTTCGGCGCTCAGCTTTCATCACAGTCCAACTCTCACATCCATACATGACTGCTGGAAAAACCATAGCCTTGACTAGATGGACCTTTGTTGACAAAGTAATGTCTCTGCTTTTTAATATGCTCTCTAGGTTGGTCATAACTTTCCTTCCAAGGAGTAAGTGTCTTTTAATTACATAGCTGCAATCACCATCTGCAGTGATTTTGGAGCCCCAAAAAATAAAGTCTGACACTTTTTCCACTGTTTCCCCATCTATTTCCCATGAAATCATGGGACCAGATGCCATGATCTTAGTTTTCTGAACATTGAGCTTTAAGCTAACTATTCACTCTCCTGTTTCACTTTCATCAAGAGGCTTTTTAGTTCCTCTTCACTTTCTGCCATAAGGGTGGTGTCATCTGCATATCTGAGATTATTGATATTTCCCCTGGCAATCTTAATTCCAGCTTGTGCTTCTTCCAGCCCAGCATTTCTCATGATGTACTCTGTATAGAAGTTAAATAAGCAGGGTGACAATATACAGCCTTGGCGTATTCCTTTTCCTGTTTGGAACCAGTCTGTTGTTCCATGTCCAGTTCTAACTGTTGCTTCCTGACCTGCATACAGGTTTCTTAAGAGACAGGTCAGGTGGTCTGGTATTCCCATCTCTTTCAGAATTTTCCACAGTTTATTGTGATCCACACAGTCAAAGGCTTTGGAATAGTCAGTAAAGCCAAATAGATGTTTTTCTGGAACTCTCTTGCTTTTTCAATGATCCAGTGGATATTGGCAATTTAATCTCTGGTGCCTCTGCCTTTTCTAAAACCAGCTTGAACATCTATTCACTAAATAGGTAGATTCCTGTCAGACCGCTTCTATGGAAATCTTTATCTTGGAAACTAAAGAAAATGGACTATTTACATTAGCTTTATATTCACTTTAATTTTTAAATTCTTTATTCTATAACCAAACAATAATTATGAAGACAATAATAAATTATTACATTTTAAATCTTTTCCTATATTCTCAGATGTTCCCCTTTCCAGTTGATGTTTTGACCCCCCAGGATTCTGTAGCATTAGCAGTAGTGACTGAGTCATGAGTTTTTTTACTAAACCTTTTTTAACTTACCAGGAAATAAGTCCCTATTTTCTTAGGTTTGTATGTATGTTTATGTGAGTGTATCTCACTTTCAGAGAGTAAGGGAGGATGCAGTAATTTTAAGAGCAGGACGGAAAGTTTTCTATATTGCATTTTAATGTAAAGAAATTAACTTAGTTGGCTATGAGTTAGTCGAGTTTAGAACTGTTTTCTCCTTTGATCTTGTCTTGGAAAGGGGTCTAAACATTAGAATAGAAGTGATAACATGATTTGTTTTTACTAATCATATAAATGTATATATAGAAAACTCAGGAAACTAAAAAGTGCTGTTTTTTAATAACTTGATGTTAATAAGAGAATTTAGCTGATTAATAACTATACAAAGTAGCTCTTTCCTGCTCTAGGCTAAATACCTACATATGATATTGAGAAAAATTATTGAGTTCTCACAAATGACATAATTTTTAAATATGTTCAAATAGACTTAATAATAAATTACAAAATCTACATAAAAATAGAACATTTTACTGAGACAGCAAAAACAAGATCAGAATAAAATCAAATACATATATTTAAGAGAAGATTTCATAGTGTTAAGAATGCAAATTATCCTAGTTAAGATATGAATTTAATATAATTTCAGTTATAATCCCAGGAGGGTTTTTATTCATTCATCACTTTGGAATGATGAGATAACATGATCTTAAAGCTCTTATAGAAGGAAAAAATCTGAGAGACTAGTCAATAGTCAAGATAGCTGAAAAAGAACATAGTGGCAGTACTAACATAACCAGATAATCAGAATATTAGATAGAGCCAGTGTGATTGATTACATAGATATGATAGTGTAAGAATAGATAAAGGTCGCTGGAAAGAAGAGAGACTTCAGAAAATACATTTCTGTATAAAGAGACAAAGATGGTAGTTTAATTCTATGGGAAAAGGATGGAGTATTAAACTACTCCTGATACAATAAAATAAAAATAAGCCCTAGTCTTGGGCCATATGTAAAAATGAATTCCTGTGACTCAAAGCCTTAAATAAAAGCTAAAAGAATCATAATAATGTAAGAAAATTGAGGCATTTGCTGGAAGCCCAAGAGTTTCTTAACCATGGCTGGAAATCCAGATGCTATAAAAGAAAATTAGGAAAAAATACATAAACAATTTTAGTGGACTAGGAATAGATTTAGAGAAACAAAGTTAAATGGACTACAGACAAAAGGTTAATGTTTGTACTGTACAATAACAGCACGACTGACAAACCTATTTGAATACTAGGTGAAGGATGTGAATAAGCATTTTACAGGAAAGCAAATCCAATGGCCAACAAACATGAAAAGTTGCTGCCATTTATAATGGGTGAAGTGAAGTGAAGTGAAAGTCACTCAGATTCTGTGTGAACCAATGGATTATAGTCCATGGAATTCTCCAGTATTCTGGAGTGGGTGGCCATTCTCTTCTCCAGGGGATCTTCCCAACCCAGGGATCGAACCCAGGTCTCCTGCGTTGCAGGTGGATTCTTTACCAGCTGAGCCACAAAGGAATCCCAAGAATACTGGAGTGGGTAGCCTATCCTATCTCCAGGGAATCTTCCCAACTCAAGAATCAAACCCGGGTCTCCTGCACTGCAGGCAGATTCTTTTTTACTAACTGAGCTATCAGGGAAGCCCTTATAGTGGTTAAATTAATACAAATTAAAATAACAATTACATATTAACTCTAAAACCATCAGACCCTCAAGAAATAGATACCAATATTTATTGTTAGCCAGGTTACTGGAAAAAGAATACTACTATCAACAAATAGCTGTACGAAAAGTGAGATCTTTCATCCTGTTTGGACAGCTGTTTGCAGCATTTAGATTCTTTACTGTCTGAGCTACCAGGGCAGCCCCATTTAAATTAAAATATCAGCAATTCCATCCTGAGAGACTATCCCATTAAACCAAAAGTACTCTGTACATGTCCAGTGATGCTTATTGCATTAGTGATACCAGTGACGAAAATAAAAGACAGCAGAAGAAAGTGAAAATGTATACAGGAATGACTGACTAAATTGTGGTATCTATCTGTACTATGAAGTGTGGCAGTTGTTTAAAAACATGAGTTAGAACTATCCAGATTGGCTTAGAGTAATTTATGAGTTATTGAGTGAGAAAACCAAGATGCAAAAAAGTATGTGTAATATAATCCCATTTTAGTGAACAAAGTTCCCTAAATTTACTGTATATATCTATACATGATTCTGTAAAAAAAAAAAAAAAAAGTTTTTAGAAAAAAAAAATGAAAACTTAAAAAACTTAGGTTATTGACATGAAAATAGAGAGGTTGATACAGGGGCAAGGAAGACTAGGTAAAAAAGGAGACGATATTATCACATCTATGCATTTTTATTAAGCTTTGTGTACATATATAAAACTTTACAAACGTTGAAAAAGCAAATGGAAAATAGTTCATTTGATGGGTCACATCTGGTGAGTGCCGTTAAATTCTGTGCAGCAGTTGTTCACTGAATGCTTACTGGCTGAGAGATAGCATGGTGGGTGTAACGAGTAGTACAGCTTTGGCAGTTATTAATTATTATATCAACAGTCATCAACAGTGGTTGATTAATGTGTGCTAGGGCCTATTGTAAGAGCATTATGCATAACCTCATTTAATCCTCGCAACACTCTGGTGAGTGTTGTTATTATATTATTATCGTATATATTATATTATTATTATAATATAATAACAACACTCACCAGAGTGTTGCGAGGATTAAATGAGGTTATGCATAATGCTCTTACAATAGGCCCTAGCACACATCATATTATAGTTATACCCCTGGAGGAGGGCATGGCAACCCACTCCAGTATTCTTGCCTGTAGAAACCCCACAGACAGAGGAGGCTGGCGGGCTACAGTCCGTGGGGTGGGTCATGAAGAGTCAGACACGATTGAGTGAGTAAGCACAGCACATTATTATTATGTGTTACTTATTATTGTCATCTACATATTACATATAAGAAAACAAAGAAAATAAGAAGCTTGTGTAGTTTGTACAATTTAAGTGGTGTAACTAAGATTTGAACCCAGATGAACTGACTCCAGAGGCTATTAATCATTAAAATACACTGCCATCTTTGTCCATGAGTTGCTTGTTACCGTGAAACAATGGCAGTATAGAAAACAGTGAACTCAGTGCCATCACTGAGGTTATGAACAAAATGTGGGAGCCTAGAAAAGGAAAGGGTTGATCTGATTGCAAGAATATAGACCGTCTCACATCAGAATTGAATATTAGTTGACTCTGCAGAGTAAGTATAAGTAGTCACTCTGTAGACGGAGAATGCACAGAAAGGCATTTTAGACAGGAAGAGTTTAATAAGCACAGTTATAAAAATTGGTGTATGCCTGCAGAAAAGCCAGTAATGTAGTGGGACTGACATATATAATGTTGTGTGAGAAAGAAGTAACAGATGAGGGCATAATGTTAGTTGAGGCTCTTGGCTTTGATGTAAGGTATTCTGAACTTTAGGTAATTATTAATGACTGAATACTCTAGAAAGAATAGTGATATGCTTTGAGAGGTCTCTAGCCAGGTGAATAGAAGTTGAGAAGCTTGACCTGGGTTCCATAAGACTCAGAAACAATCTTAACATACTCATTTTAGTGTTAATAAGAAAGTTAGAGAATCTAAGATTTATTTGTTAAAGGAGGAGGGATAATAACCAGAGGGAACTTAAGTCCTCTGTTGGTTTTTGAGTTTTCAGCTAGCAGAAATGGATTAAAAGAAAGAAGGAAGCAAATGTATTTTAAAGGTTTTTTATTTCCTCACACATAGTACAATTTAATGGAAGACACAATAGACGAATTTGTTAAAAGGTTCTGGGTTTTAGACTTGGCTCAGGACTTAATCTATAAATATACATTAAGCAAAATAATAAGAAACTGAGTTACAATTTACAAAAGCTGAGACTACTATTAATTTTAATACACTACTTTCCATTGTCACACTAGTAAAAAACAATGATTTCTTCCTACTTTACTAGACAAACTTATAAATAGTTTAATTTTGTCAGATAGTAAACCCTCTAGGTAAGTGAAATAAATATTCAAGAGAGTTTGTTCTTATTTCCAGCTCCCTAAGCCATTTGCCCTAAACTGACTTAATGCCATTCATTTTGAGATGAATATGAAATTCTTCCAGGCATTCATTGGCTATATTCTAGGTGCTTCGAAAGCTTGTTAGTACAAAAAATTTTTTTTATTTGGTGTAATAAAGATATGGTAAAGCTTTGCTACTATATATGTACATGAAGATTATATTCTCTTCAGTCTCAAGAAATACTTAATCTCTCTCATAAGACTATTGCTATTACTAAGAGACTATATATTTAAAAAATACTGGGTGGAATTTGAATTGGGGGCATAAGCAAAGAGATCTTGAGCTTTCACAAACCTGGTTAGCGGCATTCATCATCAGTAGTGATATAGTGGTCTAGAGAGATAAATATCTGTCAATCAGTCTGTTCACCCATCCACTACTATATAGTAAGATGATAGAATTAACGTTTAAAAATATACACTGTATTTTTATTTACATCCAGTGACCTTGAAGCTAAAGGGATTGTTTCTGGATAACCTCCGTATAGAAGATAAACTCTTAAAATTATGCTACCATGAATAGCATAAAGAATATCAGGATTTACATTTGGAATTTAAAAAAGTGATACCGTCAGTTTGGTTTATTTCTATCACTCAGTTCTTGTCTGCTCATAACAAAGATTTAGAATGACTGGAGAACTTGTACCTCAGACAGACAGGATTTTATTAAGCAGGCAGTATTCTTAATGACAAACTAGTTACAGCTCAAGCAGGCAGCAGACTCCTGAGACACAAGAGCAGGCGGACTCCCAGAGAAGTGCACGGAGCCTTCTTGGTGCTTCTCTTTTACTTTCTGTTTCCTCTGCCTGGAGTAGTGTTGGTTATGCCCAATGCAAAATAGGGGATGGTACCAGTGTTTGCCGCATTGGTTATGCCCAGCAGTAGTCAGGGAAGGGGTTGTATTTTGGTCAGTGCTTTTTGCCTGCGGTTCTCACCCTGGTCTTCCACTTCCCCTTTCATGTTTTTTTTTTTTTTTTTTTTAAACCCTCTACATGATTCTACCATCTTGGACTCCTTTTTCTTTTCTATCTGACATTGCAAAGGAACTTATTTACAAGATAGGAATAGACTCAAACACACAGAAAACAAGCTTGCATTTACTAAAGGGGAAAGAAGGGGAAGAATAAATCAGGGATTTGGGATTAACAGATGCACACAACTACATATAAAATATTAAGACTTCCTGTATAGCACAGGGAACTGTATTAATACCTTGTAATAACCTATAATGGAAAAGAATCTGAAAAACAGTGTGTATATATATATATATGTATACACATATATATATATGTATACATACACGCTGTTTTTTGTATATATCTCTGAATCACTTTATTGTACACCTGAAACATTGTAAATCAACTATACTTCAATTAAAAAAAACAAGTTTTGGATTAATGAGATTCAGAAAGAAAAAATGAGCATAACCCTAAAAGCTGAATAATTCTGGGTCCTAAAATAATTCCCTTTTGGATCTATTTTGTGACTAAATATCAATATCCTTGCGTACGAAATAGTGCTTTCAGCATTCAGGTATTTAATTAGGGAATAATACTTGGAAAATACAAATTTGTTAAAAATGAACGATATGTCTTCTCTACCATCAACTGTTCTGACCATCAGCCCTACTCTTCAGGTTGACTATAAAGCAAAAGTTACATAGTGCACACTGCTTGCTTTATGTTATTATATTAGAAATAGTGGTTGTTTTTCTCTTTTAAGAAAAAAGAATTTCACGACTTCCTATCTTAATGTGACACTGTCCCATTTTGACACTGGCCATTTTGCACAGTATATTCTTTGATAGTGATTATTTTAAGCACTTCTGTAGTCCAGTTATTTAAATATAAAAATAGCCCAACCTTTCTCATCATGTTTTTTTAGCTTGATATTAAGAAAAGAGAAACTGATAGTTGTTAAAATTTTAGGTTTTACCAAAACACTTCCATTGCAGTACACACATAAAGACCAGTAAATTGACTTTCTATCTAACAGAAGAGAAATTGGAGCATAGAGAGCCTTTGCTGCCTAATGGTATACAGGATTAGAAGAGAAAAGACTGGACAAGGTTGTTTTAAAAGTTCTAGCAGAAGTATAGCTATGTTCGTGTCTTTATGTCTTAATATCTTTAACAAGAGCTTCTAAAGTGAAGAAGAACTAAAGGGCCTCGTGATGAAAGTGAAAGAGGAGAGAGAAAAAGTTGGCTTAAAGCTCAGCATTCAGAAAACTAAGATCATGGCATCCAGTCCCATCACTTCATGGCAAATAGATGAGGAAACAGTGGAAACCGTGTCAGACTATTTTTCTGGGCTCCAAAATCACTGCAGTTGGTGACTGCAGCCATGAAATTAAAAGACGCTTACTCCTTGGAAGGAAAGTTGTGACCAATCTAGACAACATATTAAAAAGCAGAGACATTACTCTGCCAACAAAGGTCCATCTAGTCAAGGCTATGGTTTTTCCAGTAGTCATGTATGGATGTGAGAGTTGGACTGTGAAGAAAGCTGAGCACCGAAGAACTGATGCTTTTGAACTGTGGTGTTGGAGAAGACTCTTGAGAGTCCCGTGGACTGCAAGGAGATCCAACCAGTCCATCCTAAGGGAGATTAGTCCTGGGTGTTCATTGGAAGGACTGATGTTGAAGCTGAAACTCTAATACTTTGGCCACTTGATGCGAAGAGCTGACTCATTTGAAAAGACCCTGATGCTGTGAAAGGTTGAGGGCAGGAGGAGAAGGGGACAACAGAGAATGAGATGGCTGGATGGCATCACCGACTCAATGGCTATGGGTTTGGGTGGACTCTGAGAGTTGGTGATGGACAGGGAGGCCTGGAGTGCTGCAGTTCATAGGGTTGCAAAGAGTTGGACACTACTGAGCAACTGAACTGAAGAGGAATCACCTGAAATGAGAGCTAGCTTGCTCATCATGGTTAACAAAAGTTACAGTCATATTTTATCCAATGTAGCAGGCCTAAAAAGTGGCAGTTTTTTACATTGATACGTAGATAGCTGGATAGATAAAGGAAGTTATCTGTTCAGCTGGGTAAAGGAAGGAAGGACAGAAAGAGAGCCAGCATAACATTCTATGTACTTATTTTTTTAATAATTTTTTTGAAGTATAGTTGCTTTACTATATTGTGTTAGTTTCAGGTGTACAGAAAAGTGACTAAGCTATATATATATGTCTATATATTCTTTTTCTATTGTTTTCCGTTATAGTTTGTTATATTGAATATAGTTTCTTATGCTACACAGTTAATGCTTGTTGTGTATATATAGCAGTGTGCATCTGTTAATTTCATACTCCCAATTTATATCTCCCTGCCACTTTGGGAACCATGTTTGTTTTCCATGTGTGTGAGTCTGTTTCTCTTTTGTAAATAAGTTCATTTGTACTCATTTTTAGATTCCACATATAAGTGATATCATATAATATTTGTCTTCCTCTAGAATCCATGTATAAGTGATAGCATATACTATTTGTCTGATTTCACTTAGTATGATAATCTCTAGGTCCATCCACATTGTTGCAAATGGCAGAACATTATTGTTTTAATGGCTGATTAATATTCCATTGTGGGCTTCCCTGATAGCTCAGTGGTAAAGAATCCACCTGCCGATGCAGGAGACGCAGATTTGATCCTTGGGTTGGGAAGATCCCCTGGAGGAGGAAATGGCAACCCACTCCAGTTTTCTTGCCTGGGAAATCCCATGGACAGAGGAGCCTGGGGGGCTACCGTCCATGGGGTTACAAGAATATATATATTCCATTCTTATATATATAGTTATAGAGAGATATCCATACTTCTTTAGATTCTGTTCCCTTATAGGTCATTACCACGTGATCCAGGAATCCCACTCCTAGGCGTTTATCTGGAAAAGATGAAGGCTCTCATTAAAAAAGATACATGTGCTAAGTGGGATTGCTGAATCATGTGGTAACCATTGTGTTTTGATTTGCACTTCTCTAACAATTAGCATTGTTTAGCATCTTTTCATATATCTGTCATGTCTGTTGGCTATCTATGTCTTTGGAGACATGTGTGTTTAGGTCTCCTGCCCATCTTTTGATTGGATTATTTGGGGGTTTTTGTTACTGATCAGCATACCATTCTAATTCTCTGGTGAACATGTCTGTTATCCCGAGAGAGAAGAGGACTTGGGGCAAAACCAAGGTCACACTAACATTAAAGGAGCAGATAGAGAAGACCAAGAACAAATTTCACAGTTGATGGTGTTTTGAAGTAAGAAGAGGAGAAAGAGTTTTGTTGCAAGGATACTAAATAAGAGAGTGGAGAAAAGTCCATTGGATTTGTCAAGATATCATTTAAGACTTTTGCCAGACTAATTTTGATAGTTTTAGAGAACTTTGTTAGATTGTGATTTTAAGAGTGATGGAGTGGTTAAGAAGTAGGAGACACAGAATTAATGACCAAAGTCAGTTTTCCTTTAACTCTTTGAAGATGTCATATTTTCTTTCATAAAATAAGCTAGACCATATGCTGTCATATAAGAAATTATTCTTTTAAGAAAAAAAAGTTCATTTTAGTTGTTGATACTGCTCAGTACTAAACTTTGCATGAAAATTAGCCTGCTCTACTTACTGCCCCTGCCCTCCCCACCCTCACCAGCCAGAAGCTTAGAAGTTTTCGATTAGAACAGTTACAGTGCCTTAAATCTTGGTGGTGATTTAGTTGCTCAATCATGTCTGACCCCATGAACTGTAGCCCACCAGGCTTCTCTGTGCATGGGATTCTCCAGGCAAGAATAATGGAGTGGGTTGCCATTTCCTTCTCCAGGAGATCTTCCTGACCCCCAGGGATCAAAACAGGGTCTTCTGCATTGAGGGCAGATTCTTTACTGACTGAGCCACCGTGGAAGCCCGTCTAAATCATTAGTAAGTGTGAAATAGAGAAATATGGATGTACGCACAAAAAATTTGGATGGTAAGGATTCACTACTGAGATTGAAGGAGTCCAAAAATAATACCCTCTGTTGGCAGGCCACTCCAATAATCTTTCCTAGAGAATCCCATGGACTTATAAGCCTGGTGGGCTATGGTCCATGAGGTTGCAGAGTTGGACATGACTGAAACAACTTAGCATAGCATCCCGGCCGAAGTTCAAAATCATTGGCGATATAAGCAGATGAATTCTCTGGTGGAATTCAAAATAACTGCTTTAAAATTGATAAAGTCTAGAGTGAAGGACAGGGCTTATTAGCATAGTCACAAAGTAACAGCTAATTCTTCAGGGCTGACTTAGATATGTTTACTAATAAGCTTGTTACTGGTGCAGCTGGACAGCCAGAGAGGGAGAGAGGGATAGCCAGAGAGGGAGAAACAGAATCCTTGCCCATTCTGGTAAAAGATCAGGAGTCCAGAAGGGGCTGAGCTATGCATACCTAGTTCTTCTCTTTCAACTTACTAGTGAGATAAGTCATTCCTCTCCTGGATAATGGAGGTGGCAGTTGCCGAGCGAGGAGTCAGAAGTGTCTCTGTAATAGAAATTCCTAGTAAGGAAGCTTGAGACCAGTGGAAAAGGGGTTACTGCCCCAGTCATTTTATTTTTCATTATGCTCTTTTAATGAGGTATACTTCACGCAAACTAAAACGCACAGATTTTAAGTGTACAGTTTGAGCTTTGACAGATGTACATACTTATGTAATCACTATTCCCATCAAGATATCAACATTCTAACACTTTTTAAATGGATTCACAGTAAGAGTTTTTTAAGTAGTAGCCTCTTAATTCATTTAAAATGCTTAAAAGATACATTAAATTTGTAATAATTCTGTTGACAGCTTTGACTGTCTCTGGATGAAGAATTTAGTGAACTTTTCCTCAAAAAGTCTCACATCGTTACATATATAATTATTTCTATAGAGAGACTGAATGGGTTTTTTTTTAATTGAGTAGAAATCTTTTTTAAAATGTATGTAGGTTTTAGATATATATTTTATTTCCTTAAGTACTTAAATTGGCTTCATTAATATCTTTCTATATTAAAATATAACATCCTGATTTATATTTCTGATAATATAAAATACATATTTAACAGGTGGCATTCATTGAACACCTTTCCTTACCTGTTGATATACTTTGGCTCATAAGTGGGTGATACAGAGGATGGTAACTAGACAGCTTTCTGCAAGTAAGGAATTTGTTCCTTCATGCACTGAGATAATTCAACAAGTATTGACTGGCTACCTTTTTGTGCCAAGTAATAGGTATAGTGCAATGACTATAATTGACAAGGTGCCCCATACAATATAGTCGGGGAGCAGCTGTGAAGGCTGGATGCAGTGATAGAAAATGACCCTGGAGGGTTGAGGAAGAGAAGATTTAGATGAGCACAGATGGTCTCTGGGGTGGTGACGGTTAGGCTGAGACTTAATGAGAAGGGGATGTCAAGCAAGGAGCATTGGGGATGGAATCAAGAAAAAGAAAGAAGTAAAACAGGTCCAGATGTCTATACACATAGTACTAAATAAGGCAGTTTTAACTATGTTTATTACTTGTTGACTAATAGTTTTGATGGAATATTATAATTTGACTAACAGGGTATCTTGTTTTTTCCTCAGTGTTGTGGTAAATATTTGTTACCTTTAGTAGTATCAACTTAGATATTATATCTTATTCATACTATATTTCAGAAAAATCAACCTAATAGCTACTTACTAAGATTCAACAGGTATATCTGAGATATGATTCCTTATGACTTCTTTTTAGTCAACAGAAGACATACATATGGACATAGTTTTTCTTTTCCTTTAGGGAAAAAAATCAATTTCTTAAGCTATTTGAGCTCTCTTAAGAAAATAAGTATCAACAGTGGTTGTGAATATGCTGAAATTTTTAATAAAGTTTATTTAGGATTATTAGGTTAGCCACAAGTTGTAAGAGGCATCACTGGAACATGTTAATATTATATAACATAAATTTTTAAGTTTACTTTTTCCTAAGTTAGCATAGAAAATAAATGACCACTTATTTTATAATTGTTGTTCTTTAGTCAGTCAGTAATGTCTGACTGTTTGCGACCCCGTGGACTGCAGCATGCCAGGCTTCCCTGTCTTTCACTAACTCCCTGAATTTGCCAAGACTCATGTCCATTGAGTTGATGATGCCGTCTAACCATTTCATTCTCTGCTACCCCCTTCTCCTCCTGCCCTCATTCTTTCCCAACAACAGGGTCTTTTCCAATGAGTCTGCTGTTCGCATCAGATGGCCCAAGTATTGGTGCTTCAGTGCCAGCATCAGTCCTTCCAATGAGTATTCAAGGTTGATTTCTTTAGCACTGGTTTGATTGCCTTGTCGTCCAGGGGACTCTCAAAAGCACAGTTTGAAAGTATCAATTCTTAGGCACTCAGCCTTCTTTATGGTCCAACTCTTACATCCATGTATAACTACTGGAAAAACCAGAGCTTTGATTATATGGACCTTTGTTGGTAAGGTGATAGCTCTGCTTTTAATATGCTGTCTAGGTTTGTTATAGCTTTTCTTCCACGGAGCAAAAGTCTTTTAAGTTCATGGCTGCAGTCACTGTTCACAGTGGTTTTGGAGCCCAAGAAAATAGTCTTATTTTTCCATTTTTTTCTCCATCTGTCTTCTATGAAGTATGAAGTGATGGGACCAGATGCCATGATCTTCGTTTTTTTAATGTTGAATTTCAAGCCAGCTTTTTCACTCTCCTCTTTCACCTTCATCAAGAGGCTCTTTAGTTCCTCTTAGCTTTCTGCCATAGGGTGGTGTCATCTGCATATCTGAGGGTGTTTATATTTCTTCTAGCAATCTTGATTCCAGCTTGTGCTTCATGCAACCCGGCATTTTGCATGATGTGCTCTGCATATAAGTTAAATAAGCAGGTTTGACAATATACAGCCTTGATGTACTCCTTTTGCAAATTTGAACCAGTCCACTGTTCCATGTCCAGTTCTTACTGTTGCTTCTTGACCTACATACAGATTTCTCAGGAGGCAGGTGAGGTAATCTAGTATTCCCATCTCTTTAAGAATTTTCCACAGTTTGCTGAAATCCACACAGACAAAGGCATAGTTAATGAAGCAGAAGTAGATGTTTTTCTGAAATTTATTTAGTTTTTTCTATGATCCAACAGATGTTGGCAATTTGATCTCCAGTTCCTCTGTCTTTTCTAAATCCAGCTTATACATCTGGAAGTTCTCAGTTCATGTACTGTTGAAGACTAGCTTGGAGAATTTTGAGCATGACTTTCTGGCATGTGAATTGAGTGCAATTGTATATTAGTTTGCACATTCTTTGGCATTGCCCTTCCTTGGGGTTGGAATGAAAACTGGCCTTTTTCTGTCCTGTGGCCACTGCTGAGTTTTCCAAATTTGCTGACATATTGCATGTAGCACTTTAACAGCATCATCTTTTAGGATTTGAAATAGCTCAGCTGGAATTCCGTCACCTCCACTAACTTTGTTCATAGTGATGCTTCCTAAGGCCCACTTGACTTCACATTCCAGGATGTCTGGCTGTAGGTGAGTGACCACACCCCTGTGGTTGTCCAGGTCATCAAAACCTTTTTTGTATAGTTCTTCTGTGTATTCTGCCACTTCTTCTTAATATCTTCTGCTTCTGTTAGATCCATACCATTTCTGTCCTTTATTGTGCCCATCTTTGAATGTAATGTTACCTTGGTATCTTTAATTTTCTTGAAGAGATCTCTAGTCTTTCCTATTCTATTCAGTTCAGTTCAGTCGCTCAGTCATGTCTGACTCTTTGCAACCCCATGAACTGCAGCATGACAGGCCTCCGTGTCCATCACCAACTCCTGGAGTCTACCGAAACCCATGTCCATCGATTCAGTGATGCCATCCAGCCATCTCATCCTCTGTCGTCCCCGTCTCCCCACCTCCCCCCAAGCCTTCTCAGCATTAGGATATTTTCCATTGAGTCAGCTCTTCGCATGAAGTGGCCAAAGTATTGGAGTTTCAGTTTCAAAATCAGTCCTTCCAATGAACACCCAGGACTGATCTCCTTTAGGATGGACTGGCTGGATCTTCTTTCAGTCCAGGGGACTCTCAAGAGTCTTCTCCAACACCACAGTTCAAAAGCATCAATTCTTTGGTGCTCACCTTTCTTCACCATCCAACTCTCTCATCCATACATGACTACTGGAGAAACCACAGCCTTGACTAGATGGACCTTTGTTGGCAAAGTAATGTCTCTGCTTTTCAATATGCTATCTAGGTTGATTATAACTTTCCTTCCAAGGAGTAAGTGTCTTTTAATTTCACGACTGCAATCACCATCTGCAGTGATTTTGGAGCCCCAAAAAGTAAAGTTAGCCACTGTTTCCACTGTTTCCCCATCTATTTCCCATGAAATCATGGGACCAGATGCCATGATCTTGGTTTTCTGAATGTTGAGCTTTAAGCCAATTTTTTCACTCTCCTCTTTCACTTTCATCAAGAGGCTTTTTAGTTCCTCTTCACTTTCTGCTGTAAGGGTGGTGTCATCTGCATATCTGAGGTTATTGATATTTCTCCGAGCAATCTTGATTCCAGCTTGTGCTTCCTCCAGCCCAGCATTTCTCATGATGTACTCTGCATATAAGTTAAATAAGCAGGGTGACAATATGCAGCCTTGATGTACTCCTTTCTCAATTTGGAACCAGTCTGTTGTTCCATGTCCAGTTCTAACTGTTGCTTCCTGACCTGCATACAGGTTTCTCAAGAGGCAGGTCAGATGGGCTGGTATTCTCATCTCTTGCAGAATTTTCCACAGTTTATAGTGATCCACACAGTGAAAGACATTGACATAGTCAATAAAGCAGAAATAGATGGTTTTCTGGAACTCTCTTGCTTTTTCGATGATCCAGTGGATGTTGGCAATTTGTTCTCTGTTTCTTCTGCCTTTTCTAAAACCAGCTTGAGCATCTGGAAGTTCACAATTCACGTATTACTGAAGCCTGACTTGGAGAATTTTGAGCATTGCTTTACTAGCGTGTGAGATGAGTGCAACTGTGCAGTAGTTCAAGCATTCTTTGGCATTGCCTTTCTTTGGGATTGGAATGAAAACTGACCTTTTCCAGTCCTGTCTGTGGCCACTGCTGAGTTTTCCAAGTTTGCTGACGTATTGAGTGCAGCACTTTCACAGCATCATCTTTTAGGATTTGAAATAGCGCAACTGAAATTCCATCACCTCCACTAGCTTTGTTCATAGTGATGCTTTCTAAGGCCCTCTTGACTTCACATTTCAAGATGTCTGGCTCTAGGTAAGTGATCATACCATCGTGATTATCTGGGTGGTGAAGATCTTCTTTGTACAGTTCTTCTGTGTATTCTTGCCATCTCTTCTTAATATCTTCTGCTTCTGTTAGGTTCATACCATTTCTGTCCTTTATCAAGCCCATCTTTGCATGAAATGTTTCCTTGGTATCTCTAATTTTCTTCAAGAGATCTATAGTCTTTTCCATTCTGTTGTTTTCCTCTATTTCTTTACATTCATCACTGAGGAAGGCTTTCTTATCTCTCCTTGCTGTTCTTTGGAATTCTGCATTCAGATGAGTGTATCTTTCCTTTCTCCTTTGCCTTTCATGTATCTTCTTTTCTCAGCTACTTGTAAGGCTTCTTCAGACAGCCATTTCACCGTTTTGCATTTCTTTTTGTTAGGGATGGTTTTGATCACCACCTTCTGTTGCTTTGAACCTTAGTCTGTAGTTTTTCAGGCACTCTGTCAGATCTAATCCCTTGAATATATTTGTGACTTCCACTGGATAATCATGAGGGATTTGATTAGGTCTGAGTGGCCTACTGGTTTTCCCTTCTTTCTTCTGTTTAAGTCTGAATTTTGCCTTAAGTCTATTAAATTTTTTACCTTATTTGAGGCAGGGTGCTCAGGGCTGGTGCACTGGGATGACCCGGAGGGATGAGATGGGGAGGGAGGTGGGAGTTCAGGATGGGGAACACGTGTACATCCATGGCTGATTCATGTGAATGTATGGCAAAAACCACTACAATATTGTAAAGTAATTAGCCTCCCATTAAAGTAAAAAATAAATAAATGAAAGAGAAAAAAAAATTTATACCTCATTTGAATTAAGAAAATGCCTAAGTTTGTGATCTGAGCCACAGTCAGCTCCCGGTCTTGTTTTTGCTGACTATATAGAGTTTCTCTGTCTTCAGCTGGGAAGAATATAATCAATCTGATTTCAGTATTTACCATTTGGTGATGTCCATATGTAGAGTAGTTTTCTGTGTTGTTGGAAGAGTGTGTTTGCTATGACCAGTACATTCTCTTGGCAGTTGGCCTTATACCATTGGCCTTTGCCCTGCTTTATTTTGTACTCCAAGGCTAAACTTGCCAGTTACTCCATGTATCTCTTGACTTCCTACTTTTGCATTCCAGTCCCCTGTGATGAGACTTCTCTTGTGAGTCAGACAGTAAAGAATCTGCCTGCAGTGCAGGAGACCCGAGTTTGATCCCTGGGTCAGGAAGATCCCCTGGAGAAGGGAATGGCAACCCACTCCCGTATTCTTGCCGGAAAGTCCCATGGACTGAGGAGCCTGGTGGGCTACAGCCCATGGGGTCACCAAGGGTCAGACACAACTTAGTGACTAACACTGACACCCCTGTGAAGAAAAGGACTTTTTTTGGTGTTGGTTCTAGAAGGTCTTGTAGGTCTTCATAGAGCTGTTCAGTTTCTTCAGCATTAGTGGTTGGGGTTTAGACTTGGATTACTGTGATACTGAGTGGTTTGCCTTGGAAACAAACCAAGATCATAAGCTGGCAGTGTACAAAATTCTGTTAAAATTTATACCTTACTTTGAAGTAAGAAAATACCTGAAATTCAAATACTAGAGCAGTGATCTCAGGGGTCTTTGGTATCCTTTTAGGGTGTCTGTGACGTCAAAACTATTTGCATAGTATCAAGACATTTTTTTCTCTTTTTCACCGTGTTGACATTTGCATTCACAGTGTTCTAAAAGTAATTGGAGTTGAAAACTGCTGTTGCTTCAGTGTGTGCTAATCAGTAGTAGCAGCAAACTGCAATAATTAGTAGTTAGTGTATTCTTTATTATCATATTCTTGAGGTTGAAAAAAATGCCAGTTTCACTTTGTGAAATGAAATGAAATGTGAAATGAAATGCCACATTCACATTCATTCTTGAATGTCCATGATGTGGGCCTCCCTGGCGGTCCAGTAGTTATAACTTTGTCTTCCAATGCATCAAGGATGGGTTCAGTCCCTAGTCTGGGAGCTAAGATCTCCCATGGCTCAGGGTCAAAAAAAAAAACAAAACACAAAACAAAACACAAAACAGAAGCATTGGTGTAACAAATTCAGTGTAGATTTTTAGCATGTTCCACGTCAAAAAAAACCCTTTTCATACACATTTTGAAAGTATACTATGTGATCAAATGGAAAGTACACATAAAACACTTGATTGCATTGTAAGCTCTGATAGTTATCTCTAAATCAAGCAGTCATGCACTCTTGAGTTGTGAGCTAACTGAGATACTTTTTTTCCATGGAATAACGTTTTTTTTAAGAACTGAGAGAGAAACTGGCTTTTCATATTTGGCAGATATTTTCTCACAAATGAATGAGGTTAATTTGTCACTGAAGAAAAAAATTGACAGTATCTGTTCCTAATGATAAAATTAAGAATTTTTAAGAGAAAGTTGGAACTTTAGAGAACTTGTATCACTTTCAGCTTGATAGCTTCCTAATACCTAGTCTTTTAAAAAGATTAGTGAAGATATTAACAAATATAATATCTTGATATAGTACAATGAAATGTGTCAATGTTTGGAAGATATGCACATCTCCATAACCTTAAATGATCAATTCATTGATGATAAACATATTGCATGTGTAAAAGCTTCAAAGTGCAAAACAGCAATGGATTTTCATGTAACTTGGCAGTTCTCATTTGTATTGTTTCAGATTTCATATGGCAACTAACATTTAAAAAAATACTGCTCATTAAGCTTTGGTACAGTATCAAATAATGCCCACCATTATCTTCAGGCAGTTAAAATACTCTCCTGTTTCTCAACTGTGTATATGTGTGAGGCTGAGTTTTTTTAATCTACTCAACCAAAACAACAAATTCTAAAAGATTGAGTGCAGAAGCAGGTATGAGAATCCAGCTTTGTTCTATAGGGCAGACATTACAGAGGCTTGTGAAAATGTAGAGCAGTGCTCCTCTTCAGTAAGCTTTCTCAGTTTTGAAGTATTTTTCATTACAAACATGATTATGTTAATAGTTTTATTATTAGTTTTAAATGAATTACTAAAGTCAGTCTTGAAAAGTCTCGTTTTAAATTTTTAGTATGTTAAATATCAATATCAATACTTTTAAAAAGAGCTCTTTCGTACATGATACTATACACAGAAAATCCTAAAGACACCACCAGAAACTATCACACCTTATGAATGAATTTGGTAAAGTTGCAGAATACAAAATTATTATACAGAAATTTTTGCATTTCTATACACTAACAATGAACTATCAGAAAGAGAAGTTATGACGATAATCCCATTTACTATTGCATCAGGAAGAATAAAATACCTAGGAATAAACCAACCTGAGGAGGTAGAAGACCTGTATTTGGAAAACTATGAGACATTGATGAAGGAAATTGAGATTACACAAGCAGGTGAATATATACAGTATTCTTGGATTGAAAGAATTACAATTGTTAAAATGACCATACTACCCAAGGCAATCTATAGATGCAATCCTTGTCAAAATACCAATGGTATTTTTCACAGAACTAAAATAATTTAATAATTTGTATGGAAGCACAAAAGACCCTGAAAAGCCAATCCTGAGAAAGAAGACCAGAATTTAAGGAATTACACACCTTTACTTCAGACTATACTACAAAGCTGCAGTCATCAAAACAGTATGGTGCTGGCACAGGCAGCACCATATATAAATGAAAGAGACTAGAAAGCCCAGAAATAAACTGACACACTTATGGTCAATTAATATACAACAAAGAAAGCAAGACCATACAATGGAGAAAAGATGGTGTCTTCAATAAGTAGTGCTGGATAGCTACATGGGAAAGAATGAAGT
Source organism: Antilocapra americana (assembly GCA_007570785.1). Taxonomy (NCBI): domain Eukaryota; kingdom Metazoa; phylum Chordata; class Mammalia; order Artiodactyla; family Antilocapridae; genus Antilocapra; species Antilocapra americana. The sequence continues at coordinate 4,355,911 of ML662439.1, forward strand.
TAGAACATTTTCTAATATCAAATGCAAAGCTAGACTCCAAATGAATTAGAGACCTAAATGTAGGACCAGAAATTATAAAATTCCTAGAGGAAAATATAGACAGAACACTTTTTGATATAAATTGTAGCAGTAGTTGTTTGGATCAGTCTCCTAAAGCAAAGGAACTAAATAAAAACTAAACAAATGGCACCTGATTAAATTTAAAAGCATTTGGTGCATCAAAGGAAAGCATCAACAAAACAAGAAGCCTACGGAATGGGAGCAAATATTTACTAATAATGTGACCAATAAAGGGTTAATATTCCTAAATACATAAATAGCTCATACAACTGAAAATCAGATAAAACAAGCAACCTTATTAAAAAATGAACAGAAGGCCTGAACAGATATTTTCCAAAGACATGCAAATGACCATTAGGCACACTAAAAAATGTTCAGCATCATCAATCATCAGGAAAGTATGTCAGAACCACAATGAGATATCACCTAACACCTGACAGAATGGATGTCATTAAAAAGACCACAAGTAACACATGTTGGTGAGGATGTGGAGAAAAGGGAATCCTTGTATACTGTTAGTAGGAATGTAAATTGATGCAACCACTGGAAAACACTGTGGAGATTTCTCTAAAAATAGAACTACCATATGAGCCTGCAATTCCACTCCTGGCTATACATACCAAAACACTAATTCAAAATGATACATTCATCCCAGTGTTCATAGCAGCCCCTCTCCCCTTCCTTCTCCACGCTAGTTACCACTGCTTTGTTCTCTGTATCAGTGAGTCTGTTTCTTTTTTGCTATATTTACTAATTTGCTGTATTTTTTAGGGTCTACATATAAATGATATCACACATTATTTGTCTCAATATTCCAGTATAAAAAAAGAAGGAAATTCTGCCATTTGCAACAACGTGGGTAGACCTATAGAGTATTATGCTAAGTGAAATAAGTCAGACAAATACTGTATGATATCATTTATATGTAGAATTTAAAAAACATAGCAAACTCATAAATACATCAAAAAGAAACTGACTCACTGATACATTGAATAAAGCATGGGCAATAAAAGGGTAGAGGATTAAGTAGTACAAACTGTGACGTAGAAAATAAGCTACAAGGGTATATTGTACAATACAGGGAATATAGCAAGTATTTTATATTAACTATAAATGGATTATAACCTTTAAAAATTGTGAATCACTGAATTCTACACCTGTTACTTACATAACATTGTACATCAAATATACTTCAGTAAAAACTTAATAACTCCTTGACATCCTAAATAATTTTTAATATGTAAGATTTTTTAACAATCTATGGTCTAGAGAAATCCATATATAATTTAGGAGAAGAGCAGTGTTTTAAAGGGCTTCCCAGGTGGCTCAGTGGTAAAGAACCTGCCTGTTAGTGCAGTAGATGCAGTTCAGTCTTTGGGTCTGGAAGATCCTCTGGAGGAGGGAGGAAATAGCAATCCACTCCAGTATTCTTGCCTGGGAAATCCCATGTACAGAGGAGTTTGGAGGGCTACGGTGCATGGGGTCACAAAAAGTCAGACTTAGTGACCAAGCATGCAAAGTGCCGTAAAATCCAAAATTTACATGTTTTGTCTTAAAGCAGTACTTTGAAGTGTTTAAGTGGCAGTTTTTAAAAGCTTTATATTAGTGAGCACCCCCGTAAACAGGGGCTTCTGTCCATGGAATTCTCCAGGCAAGGATGCTGGAGTGGGTAGCCATTCCCTTCCTTCCCCAGGGGATCTTCCCCATCCTTGGGTCTCCCACATTGCAGGCAGATTGTTTACCATCTCAGCCATCAGGGAAGCCCATAATAATAAACGGACTTTATTATTTTAAGTCAAATTATTTTGAAACTTTTTTAAAGCTTCATTTTCATTTTATGTATTTAAAATACAACAGAGGAAGCCAAAAAAATTTAATCCATTATTACTTGCCTGGCTTGTGAACAGTAAATAAGGTATAAAAATGCTGAAAAGATGTCCTGTGACTATAGAATATTCTTGGTATCATACAGATACAGTGACTATTTTATATGAGTTAAATGGGTAAAATTGTATTAAAAAATGAGTAATTGTATAGTCCATTGCCATTTTGGAACGGATATGAAAATTAATTCACCATAATGGGATCCTTTTGCCTGTTTGTACTGTTTATCATGTAACATGATGGTTAGTGAGGTTACTGATTTCTCTTTTTTTCTCTAAGCAGATAATCTCAGTGATACCTTGAAGAAGCTGAAGATAACAGCTGTTGACAGAACTGATGATAGTTTAGAAGGATGCTTGGATTGTCTACTTCAGGCTTTGACGCAAAATAGTAAGTTGATTTTTTTGGGTGGTGGGGGGCGGTCCCCTGGTGGCTCAGAGGATAGAGTCTGCCTGCAGTGCAGGAGACCTGGGTTTGATTCCTGGGTTGGGAATATCCCCTGGAGACGGAAATGGCTACCCAGTCCAGTATTCTTGCCTGGAAAATCCCATGGACGGAGGAGCCTCGAAGGCTACAGTATATGAGATCGCAAAGAGTCAGACACGATTGAGCAACTTCACTTTACTTAACACTTTAGTAAGTTTTTTTATGTTTACTCAAATGCCAAACAAAAAAAATCGTCAGCAATCGTTCAGAAATTCATATATAGTTTAGCAAATAACTTGCATTCACATTACTTGAATTCTTTTGAATCCTTTGTTTGAATACTGATGTTGTTTTACTTGTTCCACCCTCCTACCTACCTCCCCACCCCCAGGATACTGAAAGCCAAGTTTGATAGGCAGAAGAAAGGAGGAATTGATTGGTAGTGATGACATTAATACCAGTCCCAGAGAAAGGCGGTTCTTAACAGACATGCACCAAGAGTTGTTTTTCTTCTTAACACCTACATTTGTGCTTTATAAAAAAGACTGTGTTTATATGTAGAGAGGAGAAACAGAGAGGAAGCTTATGCAAAAAGGAAGAAACAGAGAAGGTGCTTAAAACCCTTAACATTTTTTTATGATAGCTTTTTAATCATTTTACTTTAAAATAATGTATGCTTAGATTTAATTGAAAAGAGCCATCATCAGTCATCCAAAAATACCTTTAAATTGAGGTAACTCTTGATCTTTGGTGGTGTGGTAAATAATACTAGAGATAAAAATTACATACTCTTCATTGACTAATTCAATGTATTATTGCATTTGAGCCATATTTCTAGTCATTAATTTCTGTATTATCGCAGTGAATAGATAGATACAGAATAATTTTCATTTGTTTATTTCACATAGTAGATATATGTGGCTGTTTAAATTTAATAGTTAAATTTAATAAAAGATTAAGTTTTTATTATTAACTTTTCAGTAACCCTATTTGGTTACTGGCTACTTTATTGGGGATCATAGATGTAAACTATGTACATAATGACAGCAGATTCTTATGGGTAGCACTGGTCTTAAGGATTAGGGAAAACCACATGATGACCTGATTTTTACACATGCCTATAAAGGTCGATTTACATAATATGTAGTTAGTCTACATAAATTGAGTATCTCAAGTTCGTTTTTTTGTTTGGAAGCATTGCTTTGTATAACTGCTTTTGTTTTAAATGGCCCAGTTTTTATGTTAGAAACATGTAATATTTCCCAAATGGACCATTCATTCAGCACCTGAGGGACAGGGCTTCCATGTCCTTGGTGTTACACATTGAGGGGTGCTCAGCACTCTCCTGGAAAGACCGGAACCCAGAGAAAGTTGATGAAGAGAAATGAGAAGAGGAAGCAAAATTTTATAGCGTTTTAAAGGACAGCTTCAGGAAATACCGACAAAAATCTGTGTATGGTGTTGGATTAAATTTCAGACCCTTTACAGAGTTATTTGTTAGCCCCGTTTATTGAAAATGGTCTTGAAATTGTATTTCATAAAATGTTAAGGACAAATAGTTACACAATGGTAATGAAAACAACAAACTACCAATTTAATCATTGACTCTGCAGGAAGGGAACAAAAGCAATATGTTTTCTTAAGAATCTGTAACAAAATTCGTAGTTGTCTTCACATCTGAGGCTGTTGACACAAAAGAATTTGATATAGGAAGAGGTAGTTCCTGCAGATGTTCTGTCTTTAACTTCTGAATGATATGCATCATTGATTGAACGTCCACTCAGCACTAGAGTTCAGACTTAGTCTATTGTCTGATCTTTCCTATAGACCCATGATGAGGTATTATATACATCACCATTTAAAAGATAGGGAAACAGTCCCTGTAAGTTTACTTGCCTTGCTCTGGCAGAATCCAGAGTTTGAATTTTAACTTTTAATTTACAAAATTAAAAAAACTACATTCTGAGTAAAGCGCAGCTTTTTTCTGAATGTATAGAATGTGAAAGAAAGTGTTTTCAGAAGCTGGATTTTAATATTGTTTTAAATTTTTGCTTTGTTTAAAAAAAGTAGTTTCAAATTATTAGTACAGAGGAAGGAGATTTATAAACCCATGAGCTGTATATTTTTAGATATCTATTGATGTGTTTTATAAAATTAACATATAGCTTTTAAGCCAGAAAAAATTTTAAAATATCAGTGAGATGTTTATTTTATACAGTTGTTCTTACTTTTCTGAATAAAGTGCTTGATCCATTGCTACTTCTATGCTCTTAAAGATAAAATTATAAAGCATGTTACTTAGAATCTATTCTGGCTTTTTTACACAGAGAAGTTCTAGTTTCATAATTCTTCCTTTAGTGTCAGGTGTTCTAACTAAAAATAACAGTGTTTGCATTAATATTACACCTGATCAAAAAAGAATGATTTCTCTATCTGTGTAATGGAAATCTAAAAGTTTTATTTTATAATTTACTAACCTGTCATCGGAAAGGACATTTCTGAAAGGAAAGAAATCATACTTTTAAGTTTTTACATTGTGAAAGTTTACAAATGATTAGAATTTGAAAATAGAATTTTCACTTTGCATGACTTTAGTGTTTTATTGAATTTAGAGTGGGCATTAAATCTAGTATATGTAAGGATCTTAGGAGACAAAAGTTGAAAATTTGAGTATTTGCTAGACTTTATGGAAAACATTTTGTTTAAGCAAGCATTTTGTGTACATCTGAGATCTGAATTAATATAGAAGCATTCAGTCACTCATTTATTAGTAAATACTTCATCTCAGCTTTAAAGTGTTGTTAGTAAATATATTAAAGCTACCAATCAGGAAATCAGCCTGGTTTATTCTGGTCTCTCTTGATTAAGGGAATAGTTAGAAGATTCTCGGTAAATGCTTGTTGAGTTGTAGTATTGGTACTCTATTTCATGCTTATTTGAAAATGTAAAGCAGGCCACATTTTTGTCCCTAAACATCAAGACAGGAATTGTCCTTAGAGAATATGACATCTGATCCACCTTGTAGGACAACCTAAATTAAACACCTCAAAATAAGCAAAATTAACAGTCATTCATAATAAAAATTAAGTTCTGTTGTGAGAGAATGGGGACCATGTTCTTGTTGGTTGGAGGAACCACAGAACAATATCAGCATGATCACCAACACGGCTCTTACATCTTTTTCCTGACAGATTAGACTATTTTCCTCTGTCTTACTGCCTCATATACTTTTGTGTTTTAACTTGAGTTAATTGCCTGGTGGTAGTTATTTATTATCTATAGAAAACTATATGAAAGAACATCAGTTTACTTGTTTCTAAAGAAGGAAATATTTGGATTCTAGTTCCATATTCATAACTTCCTAATACTCATCTCCCTATTGAATTCTTGGGTTATTTCTTAGCCCTTGTTCTTTATTTTATTCATTATGTTGATTTTTGGTTCCCTATTAGGGTATAATCCTAAGCATATCAAATAATGTTCAGAAGCTGCTCAAGTAGATTATAAATCATCTCTAACAGTAAGAATTTTCTGTTGTCACTTACTTTTAGTCTGCTTTATGCCTTTAATATTTTTGAACAGATCCATTGTCATGTATCAAAATTATTTCCTGCGTTAAGGACTTTGAAATTTATTATCAACTGTTTTTCAATAGCCTTATTAAATCTGCAGTTACTGATCATGAAAGATTGCTGCTGTTTTAGTAGAAATGAAAGTTTATTTTACTTAATTCTTTGATAGTAATATCTAGATATCACTAGTGATATGTCTTTTTTGCAAGCTGAGTTATGTTGGTCTCCTCCTTTACATACCTTTGTATTATGTGGCTCTTTTAGTTGTGTCCATCATTCATGAGAGCTTATGGCTGGTGCTAATCATAAATTACCAAGGGTTCAGTTTTTACTAAGTTAAGGTAGTATTTGAAGAGTAGAGGAGACTCAACTAGAGACTGTGGTCAACTAAAAAGACACTGAGAATTCTTGATGAATTAAGATCTCCTGGATCGTCTCTGTAGCTTAGACAGTAAAGAATCTGCTTGCAATGCAGGAGACCTGGGTTTGATTCCTGGGTTGGAAAGACCCTCTGGAGAAGGAAATGGCAGTCCACTCCAGTATTCTTGCCTGAAGAATCCCATGGACAGAGGAACCTGGCGGGCTATGGTCTGTGGGAGCACAAAGAGTCAGACACAACTGAGCGACTGACACTACACTACTACTACTACTACTAGTGGTTGTTCAGTAGCTAAGTTGTGTCCAGCTATTTGTGACCCTGTGAACTGCAGCACACCAGGCTTCTCTGTCCACTTCTCCATCTCCTGGAGCTTGCTTAAATTCATGTCTGTTGAGTCAGTGATGCTTTCCAACCATCTCATCCTCTGTCATCCCCTTCTCTTCCTGCCTTAAATCTTTCCCAGCATCAGGATCTTTTCTAATGAGTCAGCTCTTCGCATCTGGTAGCCAGAGTATTGGAGCTTCAGCATCAGTCCTTCTAACAAATATTCAGGATTGATTTCCCTTAGCATTGACTTATTTGATCTCCTTGCAGTCCAAGGGGCTTTCAAGAGTCTTCTCCAACACCACAGTTCAAAAGCATCAATTCTTCAGCACTCAGCCTTCCTTATGATCCAATTCTCACATCCATACTTGAATACTGGAAAAACTGTAGCTTTGATTAGATGGACCTTTGTTGGCAAAGTAATATCTCTGCTTTTTAATACACTGTCTAGGTTTCTCTTAGCTTTTTTTCCAAGGAGCAAGCATCTTTGAATTTCATGGCTGCAGTTACCATCTGGAGTGATTTTGGAGCCAAAGAATATAGTCTGTTACTGTTTCCATTGTGTTTCTCCATCTATTCGCCATAAAGTGATGGGATTGGATGTCTTGATCTTAGTTTTTTGGATGTTGAGTTTTAAGCCAGCTTTTTCGTTCTCCTCTTACACCTTCATCAAGAGGCTCTTTAGTTCCTCTTCACTTTGTGCCATAAGGGTGGTGTCATCTGCAAATCTGAGGTTATTGATATTTCTCCTGGCAATCTTGATTCCAGCTTGTGCCTCATCCAGTCTGGCATTTCACATGATGTACTTTGCATATAACTTAAATAAGCAGGATGACAATATGCAGCCTTGATATACTCCTTTCCCAGTTTTGAACCAGTCCATTGTTCCATGTCCAGTTCTAACTGTTGCTTCTTGCCTGCATACAGATTTCTCAGGATGCAGGCAAGGTGGTCTGATATTCCCCTACTAGTTGTGGCCATCTAAATTTGAATTTTCCTACACAGTCTAAAAAGATTTTGTATAAAATCACCAAAAAAATCTGTGTTGGAGAAAACTAAGAACTTTAAATTACTAGGAGAGAGAGAAATAAATACCTATATCTGGCTTACTCAGCTTCAGATCCCATTTTAGAGAGAGTTCATAAAGACTTCAGAGACTACGTGGAAAAGACAGGAGAGGTTGAATCAGGAGCCCTAGGGATGATAATTTACAATTAAAATTGCTTTTAGAAAAACCTTACCTTGGTGTGAAAATCCTGATTTGGGTTTAGATTCAGTTAGAGCATTGGCTATTGGGTAGTCAAAAGGAGACTTTTTTCTCCTAGGGTACACAAGACCCTAGGCAGCAGATCAGGAGAGTACCTCTTCTGAGGATGAAATTGTTCTCCCTTGTAGGCTTGGTGATGAAGGGAAAGAAGGACACAAGATGGGGAAATTTTAAGTGTTCTGTAGAAGCAGAAAATCATGCTGTTAGAAGACACACTAATAACTCTCTTTGGTTTAAGTTCAGAAGAAGAGCTTTCAAACTAAAAAACCTGAGACTTGATCCTGAATCTTTCCCCTTACTGTATACAACTTTTATTGCTAGTTAAAGAAAAACAACACACTGAAGAGCCTGACACACTACAGCCGCTAGGATCGCAGAGAGTCAGACATGACTGAGCGACCAACACTTTCACTTTTCACACACTGAATAGGAAATTGCAGGTTATGTATGTACATAAGTATTACAAGGGAAAAGCAGAAAATAAGAATAAAAACATTTTAGCTATCAATTTTTTTCTCCTAAACCAACCATGAAGCAGTTACCGGTAACAGAACACCATGACCCATATTAAATATCCTTAAGCCTTTATAGATAGGAAAAAAAATATATGAGTAAGAAATTCAGAAACTTGGAACCAGAGTGGATAAATACTAGGAAGATGTGAAGTAAAGGTTGACTAGAAGATGAAGAAAAAGAATCATTTTAAAAATTTAGAGTAAATTACAGGGTACCAAGGAGGAATAGAGATGACTGAAAATTTAATGAAGCACATTGAGGAAAAGGGGTCAGATGAAGACAAAATAAAGGATCAGAGAGAAAAGGACTAATATAAAAGCTAGGCAAAAAGATCTAATATACCTACAATTGGAATCCTTAAGGAGAATAATAAAACATTGAAATGGAACTGATATTTAATTAAGTATGAACTTTTTTGAAGTAGAAAACCAGAATCTATATGTTGAAAGTGCCCACCATGTGCTTGTGAAAATGGATCTTGAGGAAGTTTAGGAAAACAAGGTAAAAATAAATACAAAAAAGAAAGCCTCCAGGCCTCTGTGCTAAAAGATTAGGTTATTTAAAAAGAAAAGAAAATTAGATTGGCACCAGACTCTTCAACAACAATATGCAGAACGATTCAGTATTAGAGCAGTATTTTCAGAAAACTCAAGGAATAAAAATTTGATATTGAGCCACAGTGATCAGTAAGTATCAAGGCAATAGAAAAATTCTCCTAACCATGGGAATACTATACTCGTTAGTCTTCCAGAGGAATCTTCTAAACTTGTACTGTTCAATACAGTATCTATTCTCTGTTATGGCTGTTGAGCTAGTCTGAGCTAGTGGCCCTGTAGGTATAAAATGCATACTGTTTTTTAAAGGCTTAGTAGTTCCCCCAAAGTAAAATGTCTCATTAAAAGTTTTCACATTAGTGATTACATATTGAATCTCACTTCTTAACTTTTATAAAATATTTATAAATATTTTATTTTTGTTGGAGCTTTGTAAACCATCATTTCTTGAATTTGGGTTAAGAGTTGGGCCAGCCAGTATGGTATGATGGAAGCTCAACTTAGAGACAAAATCGTCATTGTCGTCAATAAAATGCATTTGGGTTATTCAGTGGAGGAGAGAATATTTTTAAAAGAGGCCATTTAAAATAATGAACCTTAAGTTCATTATCCTAAGGATAGAGTCTAAGGAAGTGATAGCATATAGGTCTAAGGTATATGTTAGTCAGAAGCAGGAAGTAGAGATTATACTCAAATATATTCATATTCAGAAGCTCGTAGAAACAGGGTCACAGAAGGACTTGAATCTGACTGAGATAACGAGAAAGATCATCTTGAAATCTTTCCCAGGCCATGAGATTAGTAACAGAAGATAGTAACATGATACTGGGTGCTGTTTGTTTCCTGTTATGTTTTTAAGCATTGTACTTCATAAGGGGCGAAGAAGACTCCATTATGTATAATCTCAAGAAGGAGATAAGCCTCTATTGGTATTTATAGTTTGTGATTAAAGCACTGACAGAGGATTTGGGTTTTCTTACACTAGCTAATTAACAAATGATACCATTTTTGCTTCTTAGGTTTGCTAAATGTGAAAAAACTTCTTACGTTCTTAACAGTAAAATACATAAGACAAACGTGATTTGGAATGATGCCGTGTGCCAAATATATACTGAAAAAGATCTACCATCCTCAGTAAAATACTAACATTTTGTTATTCTAAAAGCATAATTATACTTTTTATTCAAGTTTTCTCTTTTTCCTGTCTCATTACGATTATGTAATTTGGTTCACATGCTTCCTATATACATCCTATTTAAAGAACTATTCCTGATCTCGGATGGTCTTGGCCTGCGATGGCTTGGAGCAGGGCCTGGGTTCCCAGCCAGCGACTGAGGCCGAGTTGTGGCGGTGAAAGCACCAGACCCCGGCCATTAGACTAGGAGTCAGTGACAAGGGCCCTGCCCCTTTGGCTTTGCAGAAAAGAATTTCCACAACGATGGAAAGTAGTGAAGCAAACAAAGTGTTTATTAAGAGGAAAAAGAGCATAGTATGTACGGAGAGACCCACGGGCAGACTCAGAGGGACAGTCCCTGAGTCGCACCCTGTGGCAGTTTAAACCAGTTATGTGAGGCATTTCTTCTGGTTTTCCCTGGCCCGTCGTTCTGATTTGCCTGGTCCGCAGTCCATGTTTGGTATATCTCAGGAGCCTTCCATGTGTGCGCGCACATCTCTTAGCCGAGGTGGATCGTACTGCAAAGGCGTATGGAGAGCCTGGCATTAACTAACCTCACGCCTCTCTGACCTCCAAGGAGATTGTCTGGGCATGTGTGATCAGGAAGGTCTCCTGACTTTGGGGATGAGGGATGTGTGGTCTGGGAAGGCCCAGCTTCTCCCTTAATTGTTCTGCTAGTCTCCATTTTCATCTTAGAGTTTGGTCAATAGGGAATGAATTTCCAAGTGCTTTACCCTGGGCGAGGGCCATCTGCCTCCTGCTTCATTCCTATGTATTTGACATTTTTTGGTTGTTTTTGCACATAAATTTCTCCCATTATAACTTCCAGGTGGTTTTTGTTGGAGGTCAGTTTGAAAGCTATTAATATATTGATTTTTATATCTTTATTTGTATTTAGCTACTTTTGGAACTCGTTAGTTAAAATGATTTTTTAAGCGCTCTTGTGTTTTGCAGTCAGAACATACAACAAAGTGTTATTTTTGTTTCCTCTTTCCCTTGTGACTATCGCTGACTTACTGGAATTAGATTGGCTTGAATTGCAGGCAAAATAGTAAATAACAATGGTTAAGAATAGTATCTTATTTTAGTTTCTGATATTAATGGCAGCCCTTCTAATGCTTCACCAGTCAATATAATGACTTAATATATAAATTCATGTTAAGAAGGTCGTCTTTATTAAAGAATGATATTCTTTAAAAAGTCAAGAGCAAGTATCTTTAAACCATGACTCCTTAGCCTAATCCATTAGTATTAAGAAAAGTAAATATTTTTATTTTTATTATTTTACAGTTTGTTTATAATGAAATTATTTGTTGAGAGCATTAATACTAAAGGAAGTTTTTCTTTTATTTTTTTAAACTTCTTGTTTTATATTGTACTATAGTCAGCAATATTGTGGTAGTTTCCAGTGGACAACAAAGAGACTCAGCCATATATATACATGTATCCATTCTTTCCCAACCTCTTCTCTCATGACATTGAACAGAGTTGGTCGCTGTTGGTTATCTGTTTTAAGGTAGCAGTGTGTACGTGTTGATTTCAAACTCCCTAACTATCCCTTCCCCCCACTATAAGTTTGTTCTCTTAGTCTGGGAGTCTGTACCTGTTTTATAAATAAGTTCATTTGTATTGAGATGATCATATGGTTTTTATTCTTCAATGTGTTGATTTCATGTATCACACTTAATTGTGGGATAAATCCCACTTGATCATGTGTGTATAATCCTTTTAACGTATTATTGAATTTGGATTGTATTTTATTGTGGTTTTTTTGTCTATGTTCATCAGTGATTCTGGCCTGTAATTTTCTTTTTTGTAGTATCTTTGTCTGGTTTTGGTATCAGGGTGTTGGTGGCCTCATAGAATGAGGCTGGGAGTTTTTCTTCCTCTGCAGTTTTTTGGAACAATTTCAGAAGGATAGATGTTAGCTCTTCTCTAGATTTTTGATAGACTTCATCTGTGACGCTATCAGGTCCTGGACTTTTGTTTGTTGGAAGGTTTTTAATCACAGTTTCAATTTCAGTGCTTCTAATTGGTTTGTTCATAATTTCTTTTTCTTGCTATTTCAGCCTTAGGAGACTGTACTTTTCTAAGAATTTGTCCATTTCTTCCAGATTGTCCATTTTATTAACATACAATTGCTTATTGTACTGTCTCATGATCCTTTGTATTTCTGTGGTGTCAGTTTTAACTACTTCATTTCTAATTTTATTGATTTGAGTCATCTCCATTTTTTTCTTGACAAGCATGGCTAAAGGCTTATTAATTTTGTTTGTCTTTAAAGAACAAGCTTTTAGTTTCATTAATCTTTGCTATTTTCTTTTTCTTTACTTCATTTATCTCTGCCGTGATCTGCATGATTTCTTTTCTTCTACTAACCTTAGGTTGTGTTTGTTCTTCTTTCTCTAGTTGGTTCAGATGTAAGTTAGTTAGTTTGAGATTTTTTTCTTGTTTTCTGAGGTATGATTGTGTTGCTATAAAGATTCCTTCTTAGAACTGTTTTTGCTGTATCCCATAGGTTTTGAGATAGTTGTGCTTTTGTTTTCTTTTGTCTCCAGGTATTTTTGGTTTCTTCAGTGATCTGTTGGTTGTTTAGTAGCAAGTTGTTTATCCTCCACATGTTTGTGATTTCTTTTATAATTTTTCTTTCCTTACAGTGATATTTCTAATCTCATAGCGTTGTGATCAGAAAAGATGCTTCATATGATTTCTTTTTTTTTGGTAAGAGTTTGTATCGAATTTGTCACAGTGTTGCTTTTGTTTTACTTTTTGGTTCTTGGCCCTGAGGCATGTGGAATCTTAGCTCCCCTACCAGGGGTCAAATCTTCACCCTCTCCATTGGAAAGCGAAGTCTTCAACCACTGGACTGCCAGGGAAGTCCCAATATGATTTTCCAGTTTCTTGAATTTATCAAGGCTTGCCTTGTGAACCATCATGTGGTCAATCCTGGACAACGTTCCATTTGTAGAGGAAGTTTTTCTTAATAAAAAGTACAGTGTAGTTTTACAATCTCCGAGTCATTGTCATTTAGTAGAATAATGAGTTTCAGTATAATTTATATCTTTCTTTGTATATTCAGGTACAGACATTTACTTAATAAGAATTAGTACCTAAAGAATAAATAAAATTAATATTCATTATTATATATTTTAGAATCCGTGGTTACTAAATAGTCCAATAAACAATATAGGAAATATCTCAATTTAGTAATTTATAACCCTCTAACTTTCAAAATTACAGTCAGTAGAGCATTAATTTTTCTACCAGATAATTGTTTGGTTGCAGTTATAAGGTCATAGTATATCAGCCTTTGAATTATGTCAGTAGCTGTAAATTGAGATATTCATTTTTTTTTAGTTTGTATATATATATTAGTCAATCCTGAAAATGTGAACATGATTGCTTAATAGTCTTCTGCCTTTATTTTAATAGTTTTATATAGATATATAGTTCTGCATGTAGTTTTATATAATAATTTACATAGATTCCTCTTAGATGTTTACAATATGTGAATTTGGTTATCTCAAGATTTAATGAATTATGGATATAAATTATTTTATAAATTTAAAAATATTTTAATCTTTGACATTAAAGATAATTTTTAAAGCTTCTAACATTTGGATTAGAGGGAAAAAGAGAAAAATAGCCAGAAAAGTAGGTAACTGTAGTAAATTCTTCTCCTTTTGGAGGTTTGCTTTTATATGAATATAAATCCATATGAATGTATAGTTTATCAATATGTTAAAACTGGAAGAGATGCCATAGCATGCAAATATATTTATACCAAGTAAATAAACAAAAGCAAAGTTATTTCACTTTTCATTGTTACTCATTTATTTACTGCATCTTCCATTTTTTGAGTTAAGAATGTATGTGAATATTAATGACCAACTGCAAAGATTATTGAATTAGGAAAAATTTTAACATTAAAGATGAAATAGAGAGTAAATGATTAATGCATTGCTTGAAGTATTCAAAGTAAGGGAGGAATAGCCAGAAAGGGGGAAAAGATCCCAAATTAAGAAACACTTTTTAGAAGCACATTAAAAAAGAGCTGAAGAAACATATGCTAAATCAGAGCTAAATCTCTTTAACTGGAAGTAAGCTACTATATTGAGCTTCCCAGGTGGCGCTAGTGATAAAGAATCTGCAGCTCCATTCTAGAAAAATAAACGACCCAATCAAAAAGTGGGCCAAAGAACTTAACAGACATTTCTCCAAAGAAGACATAAAAATGGCTAACAAACACATGAAAAGATGCTCAACATCACTCATTATCAGAGAAATGCAAATCAAAACCACAATGAGGTACCACTATACACCAGTCAGAATGGCTGCCATCCAAAAATCTGCAAGCAATAAATGCTGGAGAGGATGTGGAGAAAAGGGAACCCTCTTACACTGTTGGTGGGGATGTAAACTTGTATAGCCACTATGGAAAACAGTGTGGAGATTCCTTAAAAAACTGCAAATAGACCTGCCATATGACCCAGCAATCCCACTGCTGGGCATACATACCCGAGGAAACCAGAATTGAAAGAGACGCGTGTACCCCAATGTTCATCGCCGCATTGTTTACAATAGCCAGGACATGGAAGCAACCTAGATGCCCATCAACTGATGAATGGATAAGAAAGCTGTGGTACATATACACAATGGAATATTACTCAGCATTAAAAAAAAAATTCATTTGAGTCAGTTCTACTCAGGTGGACGGAACTGGAGCCCATTATCCAGAGTGAAGTAAGCCAGAAGGAAAAACAACAATACAGTATACTAACACATATATATGGAATTTAGAAAGATGGCAGCGAGAACCCTGAATGCGAGACAGCAAAAGGAACACAGACGTATAGAACAGACTCGTGGACTCTGTGGAAGAGGGCAAGGGTGGGATGATTTGGGAGAATGGCATTGAAACGTTAATTATCATATGTGAAATCAATCGCCAGCCCAGGGTTGATGCTCTGGGCTGGTGCACCGAGATGTCCCAGGGGGAGGGAATCGGAAGGGAGGAGGGAGGGGGGTTCTGGAGGGGGAGCATATGTATACCCATGGCAGATTCATGTCAATGTATGGCAAAACCAACACAATAAAGTAAAGAAAATTTAAAAAAAAAAAAGAATCTGCCTGCCAGTGCAGGAGACATAGACGATGTGGGTTCAACCGCTGGGTCGGAAAGATCCCCTGGGGAACAGCATGGCAACCCACTCCAGTATTCTTGCCTGGAGAATCACATGAACAGAGGAGCCTGGTGGGCTACAGTCCACGGGTTTGCAGAGTCAGGACACGACTGAAGCTACTTCGCACACACACGCAAACTACTGTTTTATCTTCTATTTGCTGTACAGTAAGATCTTGATGAGGAACATTGAGGCCAGTAATATTATATGCCATATTCTTACCTGTATGTGGTTTGTGGCCATTCTACTGTCTTATAACAAATCACAACATAAATTGTAGCAATAATTTTTGGCTCTGTTTCCTAAGGTTTAAAAATAGAAACAAAAATAAGCAAATGGGACCTCATTTACTTTTAAAAGTTTTACACAGTAAAGGAAGCTATCAGCAAAATTAAAAGATGACCTACCAAATGGGAGAATATGTTTGTAAATGATATGAATGAAAGAGTTTAATATCCAAAACATAGAAACAACCCGTTTAACTCAATGTGTGTGTTTGTTTTTTTTAATTTAAAAATTGAATCAGTGATGCCATCCAACCATCTCATCCTCTGTCGTCCCCTTTTCCTCCTGCATTCAGTCTTTCTCAGCATCAGGGTCTTTTCTGAGTCAGTTCTTCATATCAGGTGACCAAAGTATTGAAGCTTCAGCTTCAGCATCAGTCCTTCCAATGAATACTCAGGACTGATTTCCTTTAGGTTTGATCTAAACCAGTCCTTTGACTGATTTGATCTCCTTGCAGTCCAAGGGACTCTCAAGAGTCTTTTCCAACACCACAGTTCAAAAGCATCAATTCTTGGGCACTCAGCTTTCTTTATGGTCCAACTCTCACATCCATTCATGACTACTGGATAAGCCATTGCTTTGACTAGACAGACCTTTGTTGGCAAAGTAATGTCTCTGTTTTTTAATATGTTGTCTAGGTTTGTCATAGCTTTTCTCTCAAGGAGCAAGAGTCTTTTAATGGACATGAGTTTGAGCAAGCTCCGGGAGTTGGTGATGGATAGGGAAGCCTGGCTTGTGGCAGTCCATGAGGTTGCAAAGAGTTGGACACGACTGAGTGACTGCACTGAACTGAATATTAAAATGAGCAGAAGACCAGAATAGACATTTTTGCAAAGAGGATATACATCCAGATAAAAGGCACCTGAAAAAGTGCTTAGCATCACTAATAGAGAACTGCAAATCAAAACCATGTGATATCAACTCATACCTGTCAAAATGTCTATCTTCAAAAAGTATACAAGTAACCAGTGCTGGCTGGGATGTGGAGAAAAGGGAATCCTAGTACATTGTTGGTGGGATTGTAAATTTGTGTAGCTGCTATTGAAAAAGGTATGGAGGTTCCTCAGTAAACTCAAAATAGAATTATCATTGTTGTTACTCAGTCATTAAGTTGTGTTCGAATCTTTGTGACCCCCATGGACTGTAGCCCACCAGGCTTCTCTGTCCATAGGATTTCCCCGGCAAGAACACTGGAGTGGATTGCCCTTTCCTTCTCTAGAGGGCCTTCCCACCCCAGGGGTCAAACCCACATCTCCTGCTTGGCAGTCAGATTCTTTACCACTGAGCCACCTGGGAAGTCCAAAACTAGAGAATGCAGGCCTCGATCCTGCTACCCTTCTCATGCAAAGTGAGTGCTGTGCCATTTGAGCTAATTCCCCCTTCTCCAACCATATTATCCAGCAATTCCATTGCTGAGTGTGTATCTGAAGAAAACACTGGATCAAAAGATACATGCACCCCAATTTTCATGGCAGTGTTATCTACAGTAGCCTAGATATGAAGCAGTTTGAGTACTCATTGTTAGATGAATGGATGAAGAGGTGGCATGTGTATGTGTATACACACACACACACGTGCACAGTAGAATATTCTCAAGTTTAAGAAGAATGAAATCCTGCCTTTGCAACAACATCGATGAACTTAGAGAGTGTTATGCTTAGTGAAGTAAGTCACATGTAGAAAGACAAATACCCTGTTATCACTTGTATGTAGAATCTAAAAAAATAAAATGAATGAATATAACAATACAGAAACAGACTTGATACAGAGAACAGACTAGTAGGTTACCTCTGAGGAGAGTGAGGCGAAGAGGCACAAAATAGGAGTGTGGGATTAAAAGACACAGGTTTCTGTTTATATGATATATTGTACAGCACAGGGAAGTATAGCCATTGTCTTATAATAATTTTAAATGGAGTATAATCTATAAACATTGATTTATATATTATATAACAACATTCTATGTGATATAGATTATAACATAATATATATATTATAACATATATTAACATGTATAGTATATGTTATATATGTGTTATAACAATATAACATTATATGTTATAATCTATAACACATAGAATGTTGTTATAACTATGTATAACATATAACTATAGAAATGTTGTAATCTATAAACATTTCAGGTGTTGTATACCTGGAACTTATATAATGTTGTAAACAAATGGTATTTCAAAAATAAAAAATAGGCAAATAGAAAAAAATAAACACAACCTCTTTTCCTCAAAAGTCATCATTAATAACTGAGAAAATGTGAATATTTCATGTTTTTAATAAGATAGATTTTAGATGTAATATTCTAGGTAATAGTCATATAATGGAGTGTGTAATGTAGCGAATATTCTCTGATTCTTTTTTTTTTTTTACTAGGGCTTAGTAGTATTCAGTGCCTTTTGTTGTCAGATACATTCACTTGGATATTTGTGCTGTGTTATCAACACTTAGAAAGCAAATCACTCCAGTACTTTGGGCACCTCATGCGAAGAATTGACTCATTGGAGAAGACCCTCATGCTGGGAGGGATTGGGGGTGGGAGGAGAAGGGGAAGACAGAGGATAAGATGGCTGGATGGCATCACCAACTTGATGGACATGGATTTGGGTGGACTTCTGGAGTTGGTGATGGACAGGGAGGCCTGGCATGCTGCAGTCCATGGGGTCGCAAAGAGTCGGACACAACTAAGTGACTGAACTGAAAAAGCATATAATGCATTGGGTAATTCCTTGGGATTTCAGAAAGCTAACACACATTTAGGTTTGTTTTTTTTTTACTCTAGTTATACAAGGCTGTTGGAGCAGTAGTAGAGAATACTATGAGAAATTTCGTGACCCTGCAACTGAGTTATTCTGCTGGCCGAATTCCTCTTATACCAGGGCATGTGTAGAAAAGAGGTCTGGGTGGTCAGCCCCTTGTTCTGTTCAAACCCTAAACTGATAAAATGAGGTCTCCCTATATTAGGGGGGCCAATATGCTTGCCTCACTGTGTGCAGGTTTTAATGTTAATCCTATCCAAAAACACCCTTAAGAAAACATCCAGAGCAATGTTTAGCTGAATAAGCAGGTACCATGGCTCAATCAGATTGAGAAATTTGATGGTTACAAAAGTAACCATCACGAGTGGACTCTAATCTGCTGTTGTAGCAATGTGAGTTGTGTGGCATAATAGTTGTGTGTTGGGATAACTGCTAATCAGGAATGATGCCCTTAACATTAGAGTTTTCCACAAAGGAATCTATAGTTGATTTTTACTGGGGTTCATTTTGTGACCTGCTTTTTAATATTCATTGTGATAAACCCCAAAATGAAACTCCAGAAGGCCAAGTAGTGGGGTATTTTTTTTTTTTTTAAGAGACATATGGATTTAAATTCTAGGTTTCAGCACACAGTGTTCTCCGGGGTGAGTTCATTTAGATGCTAGTAATTTTCTCTTCCCATATTTCAATGTTAGACATCTTTTCTCCTCCTTGTACTGAAGAAGCAAACAGAATGTTTTGATTTTGCTCATAATAACTTAGTTATGGATTGATCACCTTTTCTTTCTGATGTGTGTATGTGGGAGGGATGAGATAAAGGCAAGGTAATTTTCTAAAATGATTTCTGAAGGTTTAAAGAACATTTTTGCATATGTTTGCTTTTGAAAAAATGTAATCCAAGACCTGATTAGCTTAATGCAAAGTGAAAAGTTTAGTCTCTGCATGAGCTAGTGATTGGTGATTCTACTAAAAAAAATTTCTGTTCTTTATGAGAGAATTCTTAAAAAATAATACAGTCTCTTTATAAGCTCAATCCTCTTTTCTGTTAAAAGTACTTAGAACTTCTACAACATTAATAAATACTCAACTTAAACATTAAGTTATCAATTAGAATATTAATAAAAACTACTCCATCTTTAGTGTTCTGTGACAGCTTATGCTTCCGTTTTTTGTTGCTTAGTTGCTAAATAGTGTCCAGCTCTTTTGCAACTCCATAGACTGTAGCCCACCATGCTCCTTTGTCCATGAGGATTCTCCAGGCAGGAATACTGAAGTGGGTTGTCATTTTCTTCTCCAGGGGATCTTCATCCAGAGATCAAACCCACATCTCTAACATTGGCAGGAGGATTCTTTTTTACTACTGAACACCAGGGAAGCCCAGATACATTCCTTTAGTCAAACTTCAAGGAGTTTATAACTGAATAAAAAAAGCATATAAAAACACACATTAAATAAGTTTGACTAATTAATACACATTGAAATAATCCCTTAAGTTGAACTTATTTCAGTGTGTATTAATTGTGTATGTCTTTTTTATTCAGTATATGGTCCTTAAAGACTGGACAGTTCTATTCAACTAGCATTAATTGGGTCCCACCATGCATTAGTTGTTACCTTGCTCTGGAGAGATTGGATAGGCAAGTAATAGATAAATTTTAATACATTGTAACACATTATATAGAGTTGATTACAAAGTGTTCAGAGAATTGGACTCAATTCATAGTTATAAGAGTCTTTCAAACTGTCACAGAGATAAACATTTCACCTAGGTTCTGATGGATAAATAGGTGTTGCATTGGTATATTCTCTTCTTTTTGTCCTTGTACCTGCCTTTTCCCAAACCTTCGATAGTATCACCTATCTACCTTTCCCATTTCTCAGTTTTAGTAGCCTGTTGCAGCTGGCCAAAAAAAAAATCACCCAGTTGTACAGAATAATGCTATTAAAATTTAGGGTCATTAGCCTTAACTGGTAGTGATTTTTCATATTCCTTCTTTGTGGAATATATTTTTCTCCTTTTTCTGCTGAGAATATGCTTTAAAATTCAAAACAGCTTTAATGTTAACTTTATTTATGGAAATATCCATGGTCTTCATGGAGCTGTGATTGTTACCCATTATACATTATATGTAATTTTCATGGTGGTATCAGTCACATTGAATTGTAATAATTTATTTACGTCACTCTTTCTCTCACTAGACAACTCAATGAGGGTATGATTTGTTTGCTGTAGCTTATATTCCCAATATAGTAGGGACTCAGTAAAAATATGTCATCTGTGGGTAATCTCATCTACTCCAAGTCTTTAGCTACCAATTTTAGCTATTTCTAACAGCTTGGAAACAATGACAGCATTGTGTGTGAATATTGGGAAAGAGAGGTGAATTTGATTAAGCAGGAACAGGGAGTGCTGGATTTTGAAAATACAGTGTATTCACCTAGGTAACGTGAGGGCACAAGGACTATGGGAAGAACATCCCAAGCAGTGGAAGCCACATATACGATTTCACAGGGAAGAAACCTAGTTCAACCAGAAACAGAAAAGTTTGGTGTAACTAGCAAAAAGGATGCATTCAGGGAAGGGGCTAGAGATGATAATTGGAAAGGAAATAGAGGTCAAATTATGAAAGGACTTTGTCCTTTATCTTAGTCCACTTGGGTCACTGTAACAAAATAGCCTAGATTGGGTGGTATTTCTCACAGTTGTCCAAGTGACTGGTAAGTCCAAAACCAAGACACCAGAAGATTTTGGTGAGGGCCTGCTTTCTGTTTCACTGTCTTGACTAGAACTTCACATGGTAGAAAAAGCAAGGCATCTCTCTGGGGTCTCTTTTTGTAAGGTCACTGATCCCAGCAATGAAGACTGTACCCTGTGATGTACAGATGCCAACCTCTTTAGCTTTGTTTACTTTGTATTGTTCCCCAAGGTATTTCACAAGAGGATGGAGATGAATCTTCTACTGAAAAGATTCCTTCACTGTGTTTCACACAGTATCCTTATTCTCTTAGTATGAAATGAGGAAATCTACATTTACTTTATTTAGGGACCATATTTTCAGTAATCACTCTGAAATTGTAGTTGAACAGTTCTAGTTATATACTCTGCTTTTACTACATTCATTAGTATTATCCCTCTTTATATACTTTCTCAGTAAATATCTTTCATTTTTTAACTTTATGACTCAATTTTTAGCAACTAGTTTTGACCTAGTTAGTGATAACTTTTGAAAATAGTTAAAACTAGCAGATCTCCCTACTTATTCTAGTGATGATTTCCAAACACATAACTTCTCCAACTCCCACAGCTTACATTATCTCTGGAATTGAAATGACTGCAAGACTGTCAAAAATCATTTATTGTAATTTTATAAAATGACTCTCTCAACTTAATCTTTTAGTAAAACCTCTGTTGGTGAGTCATTTTGCGAATAGGTCTTTGTTCTATCCTCTTTTTTTCATGACTATATCCATCCTTTTCTCTCCTGCATTTCATATTCCTTTTATTTGCTTAAAATCCACGTTAGGGAAGAAAAAGTTGTCATCAGTGAAAGAAAGAGCATTTTGTAACTCCTCCCCACCATGTACTTCCAGTTTTCTTTTAGAAACACTAACTTCTCATTTGTCAGGCCCTTTAACCTTCTTATACCCAGCATACTCTTCTTATGTGTTTTGAATCTATTTTAAATCTGTTTCAATTTCTCTATACGCAGTTCCCTTTCTCTCCTTCAATCACTGAGTCAGTTTATCTGTCTCGAAATAACTGTGCATCCCTTTCTCACTCAATTGTTTTACTTTAATTCTTACTTCTGCAAAATATATAAAAATATTTATCACATAATAACTTGGCGAATCTGGTCAAAGTGTCATTAGTACTGTATATCTTCTAAATTAACATTTGTGGTAGGAAGAACGCTGGATTAGGTATCAGAAAAACTGGTTTGCTGTTGCTTTTCCAGTATAATCATATGACCTTATTTGTAGTATGAAGAAAACAGTCTATCATGCTTATGTCACATAGCTATTTTAAGAAATGAGTTTTTATGATAGTATCTTTAAAAGATCGAATAGCTTTCAGTCAGGTACCTTTAAATGAGGACACTATACCTCTGTGTAGGAATTAGTTAAAGTGGTAGGGTGAGTGGCATTTCAGAGAGGAAAGTAGTAAGAAGATATGAAATGAAGTGGTTAATTTGGATCTCTATATGTAATTTAGTGTGGCAAGAATATAGTATGTCAGTGGAGGAGTATCAGGAGATATGGTTGGAAAATATCATGGATGTGCTTTAAAAGTTAGACAGTCATTTAAAGATTTAATGTAGGGGGGTGACATCAAATTTGTATTTCCAGAAGCTTATTCTGCAGTCAGTGTAGATGACAGATGGAGGGAGGCTAGAGTTAGGGAGACTCTTGAGGAGGCTGTTGCATTTAATAAAGGTCAGAATTGAGAACTGGAAGTAACATGAATTTAACAAGTAAAGAATAGATGCAAAAGATGCTAATCAGATGGGATGTATGGAACTTACACTCTGATTAACGTGGGTGGTAGAAAGGCATTTATTAAAAGAGGAAAATTTATAATCCTTCTTGGGCTTCTGGCTTAGCTGGGTTCCCTGCCATGAACTGCTATGGAGAATAAAATGAAAGGAAACGAAAGAAGAGAATTGATTGGAGGAATGTTGAACTTGAGGTATTTATTCCATATCCAAGTGCACATGCTTTGTTTTAGTTGGATGAAGGGAGCGTGGATTTGGGACTTGTCTGTGTAGTAGTAAATGAAGCCTTGGATTTGAATCCGATTTCTCAGGCACGGGGCCAGGTCTCTTGTTATACCGTATTCTAAAAGTCTATCCCATGAGAAATAAATAGTTCCCCAGAGACAAGGATACACATGGCTCTTGAATCATGTTCCTGGTCCTTGCTGTCAGTCCCAGATCCAAGTCTTCTCTTCACAATCAGTCACAAGAATCCTTGGACATGTAAGTGAAACTAACAGTTTCCCATTGTTCTTATAACTAGAAGTAAACAATACTATAAATCTAATCCAAGTACATTTTTAATCTAGTAGCATCATAGTAATAACAGTCATTAGTTTTGTTTTTCTGTCTTGGAGTTTACTGTAAATTGGTTATCAAATGCTTTTCATTAATTTATCCTCGTGAAACCAGATGCTAACGTAACATCATAAATTCAGCTTATGATAGTAGCATACCTGAAAACCCCCCTCTTGATATATAATTATAATGCCAATTATTTTAATGTATTTACTTGGCAGCTTTGTTGGAAACTTTAGCCTTTCTCCAGCCATCTCTTCAAATATGAGTCCTTCCCATTCCACCTGTTCCCTGCCTTCTGCCAGCTATTTGCCTTGAGAAATTCTGAGTTGTGCTTTAACTTCTCCTCTCCCTGTAGCATAGTAACCCGGCTTCTTGATTTACTTTTCTTTCAAGCTTCTCTGACCCTATTGCCTGGTTGTTTTTTCTTTTCTGACTTTGGCAGTTTCATAACGAAGTCGCGTTTTTGCCCTCGGGAGGTCAGGTGGAGTATGAACCTAGGACTGCCGAGACCAGGATGAGCGCCTGCACATCTGCAAGGGCACTGTAGTGGCTGTGGCTCCCACAGAGATTATTTGAGAGAAGCAGTTGCCCTTCTTGTCTGGGTCCTTCAAAATTCAAGGACTGCCAGCTGCCCGTAATTTGTAGACATACTCAAACATTTTTATGACTTGCACCTAAATGTAAAGGAGGAAGTTGGATTGATTCCTGCAGACATTTAAAATGAGCGCATTTACAGTGTCAGGAGTGGTCTGGGTAAAGATAATGAAAAGTGTGCCTTTTTTTTTTTTTCCAGAACTGATCACGGCAGTTTTTTTTTTATTTTGCAAGCAGTCAATCAGCCATTCATTTATTCCTGCATACACCACACTCACTGACTCTCTTCAGATCATTTCAAGGGTGTTCACAGATATCAGAGAAGATGTTTAGTTCACAGATACACACTGTAATTTGGAGTAGAATGCCAGTGTAGAAAGCATATATGGAATGAGACTGAAACTTGTAACTATTTATTTGTTAGTGGCATTTTAACTATAAGCAGTGTTTGACTCTTTGTTTTCATGCCAGATGAAAAAAGATAATTCCCAGCTGTTTCATTTAAATTCTAGACCCTACATTGAAATCCACATGCTAGCAAGTAAATAGAACGCCTTTTCAGTTTTTCTAAATGGTAAATCAGATTTATATGAAAAACCAGATTATATTTTCTCTGACAATAGTATTAAAAAAGATACTATCCCTAAATCTTGATTCATTGTATTACAGCTATCCTTCCAATACTTTGGATTGTAATCCTTGGAAATTCATCAGAGTGCAAGAGTTTTGTATTGTTCTCTTTTATTCCCCTTGCCCCTGACATCAGCTCTGATGTTAAGCCATTCTTTTAGTTATAGTTAAAATGAGACATGCATGGGTGATTTGCAGTTAACTCCTCGCCTCCACACACACAAATGCCTCAGCCTCACATCTAATCATGATTCATGCCTTATGCCAGATTCTTGCTGTCATCCCAGCACCAGCAGATGGTGGGACATGACCCCTGGGGCACTCTGCCCCAGTGTTCTAAGGTTGTACATCTTTTGGTAGCAATGGTCAGAAAAGGAAGAATTTTAACGTGGCAAATTGAGTTTTTCTTTTGACTTCTTGCTTTAAAAAAAATAAATTAATGGAAATTTGGTGTCAGATTTTCAGGTGGTACCATAAAAACTTGTTTTTTGATCCCAGAAACAAAAGTGAAAAGGCACATTGTATTTTGTAAATGGGCTTGCTGAAAGAAAGGACAGCTGCTGTGTTTATATTTTATCATGCAAACTCTACGTTTGTAATAATCTGAATTGTGAGAAATGAGTGAGTAACAGCATACAAGAAGACAAATTTCATTTATTTATGCTTAAGTATGTTTTCTGTTGTAAAGAATGGCACCAGTGGTTCCCACATGACATACGTGTTGAATTGTTAGTGTAGTTGAGTCTGAATTTGCTCCTTATGCTCTATGATTAGTATGCTTGGTGACTTCAAACAAGTTTACTTCATCTGGACTGCTGTTTCTTCACCTAATAAAAAACATTGTTTTAAAGTATCTCCAAAATAATTCTTTTTATTACAGAACATAAAATGTAAGAAACCAAAATGGTATTAGCTGCTTTAAAGTGTACTAGGCCCATGGTAGGAAAAGGAAATGCATGGATGGAGTTTCAACATTAACTAATCCTGATTACTTAATCTTTTGTTCTGGATAGATAAACATACACATAACTACAGTATTTGCAGAGGAATGTTTTTAAGATAATAGATCCATGGAATTTTAACAATTTTCGATTTTTACACGTTTCCATGTAATTTTCTGTTGATTCAGCCATTACTTCTAGCTTCTCCTCAGGAAGTTAAGAGTATTAAAGCTCTCCAACCCAGAATCCTGGGTAGTCATGGGTTGCACAGAACAGTGCTGTTTAGCTTTTTGATCGGAACCTATGATTAGGGCTACGTTTTGAATTCAGGAAGCATGCACGCACGGTTACATATGCATGTGTGGCTCAGTGTTTTACCTTAACTATGCATGAACAAAAACTTTTTTCTATTCTTTTGTTGTAGATATTGTTAATTCTGTTTCTCTTTTTAAGGAATTGCTGGTCCTTATTCACCAAATTGATTTCAGGGTTCTTAATGGATTGGGACCCACAATTTGAAAACACTGAGCTTGAACAATCAACACTTACTATAAAGAAATAATTATTTTTTAGACTTTCTCAAATTAATAATGATTTCCTACTCTCTACTGATCACAGCAGCTGTCATTTACTTAACAAGAAATCTTTAGAGTTCTTTTATTTATATGTATATTCAAATGCTATAAAAGATATTGAGGAGCTATACACAGAAACATTTAAATAGAATGCTTTGGGATGTCTGTGAGTTTGATATAGCTTTGGATGGCCTGTCTTTTAATGTTCAGAGTTGTGTTCCTGTTTTGCTGGAAGATTGGCGTGGGGTGTCTTGCATGGGAGTTTTCTGGCTCTCGGGTTAAGCTTGGTCTCAGGGTAGGTATGGGAGGCTTTTGGGTGGGCTTTTGTCTGTTAATGTTCCCCAGTGTCAGGAGTTCTGTGATGGTCCAAAGTTCTGGAGTTGAGCCCCCTGCCTCTCAGTTTTGGTCCTCCTCTTACGGTAACATCAAGAGTTTTCCCTCCATCCAGCACAGAAGGCATAACCCCTAGGTTAATGGTGAAATGACTTTCCAGAGCCAGGAACACCCAAGAGATTCACATTTACATAGAGAAGAGAGGAGGGAAATAGAGGTGACCAGGGGGAGGAAAGGGGGAGTCAAAAGGGAAGAGAGCAATCAAGCCAGTAATGAGATCCTTCATTTTGAAGAGATCGGCTTGCCTTTCTGGGTACTTGGGTCCTCTGCCAGCATTCAGAAGCCGTTTTGTGGAAGTTGCTCCACATGCAGGTGATGTTTTGATGTATTTGTGAGGGAGAAAGTGGTTTCCCTGTCCTGTTCTTCCGTCATCTTGGGATTGCCCCCATATAGAATGTTTTAATGAGCCTTATAACTTCCTATTTTTAAACACTTGGCATTCCTGTTCGCTGTTCAGAGTCAAATAGTAATTTTAGATTTTGTTTCCTTGAGCTTTTATTTCCATCATCGTTCCAGGTATTTCTATTCCAGGTGTACATCATTTCAGTTACTGTTTAAGAGGTCATACTTTTTTTCATGAAATGGCTTGGTTTCATGCAAAGGCTCTTCATTTGTAGTTTAACAAAGATGGAAAACAAAGAAGTAGGCCTCTTGAATTTCTATATGACCATATAGAATTCTGAATGAAAGTGAAAGTTGTTCATTTGTGTCAGACTCTTTGCATCCCCACGGACTGCATCACTTCAGTTCAGTCGCTTAGTCATGTCCAACTCTTTACAACCCCATGAATCACAGCACGCCAGGCCTCCCTGTCCATCACCAACTCCTGGAGCCTACCCAAACCCGTGTCCATCGAGTCAATGATACCATCCAGCCATCTCATCCTCTGTCGTCCCCTTCTCCTCCTGCCCCCAATCCTTCCCAGCATTAGGAATCCAATGATTCAACTCTTCGCATGAGGTGGCCAAAGTATTGGAGTTTCAGCTTCAACATCAGTCCTTCCAATGAACACCCAGGACTGATCTCCTTTAGGATCGACTGCTTGGATCTTCTTGCAGTCCAAGGGACTCTCAAGAATCTTGTCCATCACCACAGTTCAAAAGCATCAATTCTTCAGCGCTCAGCTTTCTTCACCATCCAACTCTCACATCCATACATGACTACTGGAAAAACGATAGCCTTGACTAGACAGACCTTTGTTGGCAGAGTAATGTCTCTGCTTTTTAATATGCTGTTTAGGTTGGTCATAACTTTCCTTCCAAGGAGTAAGTGTCTTTTAATTTCATGGTTGCAGTCACCATCTGCAGTGATTTTGGAGCCCCCAAAAATAAAGTTAGCCACTGTTTCCACTGTTTCCCCATCTATTTGCCATGATAGTCCATGGAGTTCTCCAGGCCAGAATACTAGGGTGGGTAGCCTTTCCCTTTGCCAGGGAATCTTCCCAACCCAGGGATTGAACCCAGATCCCGCATTGCAGGTGGGTTCTCTACCAGCTGAGCCACCAGGGAAGCCCAGAATTCTGAATACCATGGCCTTCTTGCTGCCTACACTACTTTCGTTTTTCATTAGTGGTGTTTTGAATAAGTTATGTGAGAAACACAGTAATCATATGGAACTGAACAGTCTCTTCTGTCACTCCATATAAAGTGATATGAGTTTTTTGCACGTGCAGTTGCCACTTGTAATTGCGGTAGCATTATTGAAATCATAGAATTTATATGTATATAATAATACACTATTAGGAAACTCAGAAGGGAAGTAGAAAATAAAGCATTCCTACACTGAATAGACAGGATTGGAAATAACATTGAAAAGTAAGTCTGGTATGCAGATGGTATATTTAGAAAGGATTCCTTTGTAATCTGACGGTAGGTTTACAAAAGATTGTACTAAAGAGCATTTTGCATAGGGAAAAAGTGAAGATAAAAGCAGCTGTGGAACTGAAGATAATTTTATATAAATACATTTTAGCGTAAATAATTTCTACTATAGATGGTGAAAATTCTTTAAGAGTTTATTGTAGATGTAATTGTCAGTGTTGGTGTTGAAAATGTTCACTGAAGCTCTTTGTATCCATCTCTTTCAGATATGGAAACAAGTGAAAAAATCCAAGGAAGTGGAATACTTCAAGTGTTTGCAAGTCTGTTGATTCCACAGTCCTCCTGCACAGCCAAAGTAGCTAACGTCATAGCAGAAATAGCCAAAAATGGTGAGGTTTTCCTCAGGAACTTTTCTGCTGGGAACATCTTCAGTTTTACACCCTACCTGTCAGTATGTTTTATTAATTTATGTTTCCATTTTGTAGATTAGAGCTTTTTTAAAAAAAATTTCTTTGTTTTTCTTTCCATTAACTTTTTTTCATGTAACTGTTTAAAATGACTGTCGTCATTCTGTTCGTACGTTTCCCATTTGCTATTCCATTCTGTCAGAGTAGAGTTAAAGAGTAGTACTGCTCGTCCCTGCTGTACCTGTATCGTTTATTACTTTGGTTATAGGATTCTTGAATTGTCTCTGAGTCACTCATCTTCGTTGTCACAGGAGACCTTACCTTTTTCAGTGTATACGGTGTTTTATGTTCTGTCCAGATAAACTCACTCTTTGGTTTTTTGTCTGAGCTACTGACAAACCTACTGACATAGCACTTGACTGCACTAGGGCAGTCGGAATACATACTGTGTTTTCTGAGTTCACCTTTATGAGAAGCAAATTTCTTAAGTGTCCATGTGAATGTACTCTGGAGAAACCACCTCAAAGCATGGATTATATAATAGCCATCCCGTTACATATGGTCTATATCCAAGGGAAAGAGAATGCATTGGAAGATATTTCGGGGATATTTTGTAGCAGAAATATTCGTATATGATTTTAGTTCAGTCAATTTAAGAAACACACTGACTTAAAAACATTTTTTTTTTAAGCTTTTGAACTTTAAAATTAGTGGTTTCTGCCATACATCAACATGAATCAGCCACAGGTATACATACATCCCTTCCCTCGGAAGCCCTCCTTCCATTTCCCACCCTCCTAGGCTGTCAGAAAGCACTGGGCTGAACTCCCTGTGCGCAGGCTTAGGCACTCAGTCATGTCCGACTTTTTGTGGTCTCCCCTGTCACACAGCAAATTCCCACTCGCTGTCTGTTTTGCATATGGTAATGGATGTTTCAGCGCTGCTCAGTTCATCCCCAGCTGTGTCCACCAGTCTGTTCTCTATGTCTGCATCTGCAC
This sequence comes from Antilocapra americana, assembly GCA_007570785.1. Taxonomy (NCBI): domain Eukaryota; kingdom Metazoa; phylum Chordata; class Mammalia; order Artiodactyla; family Antilocapridae; genus Antilocapra; species Antilocapra americana. The sequence continues at coordinate 4,385,715 of ML662439.1, forward strand.
GGCTGCCCTAGGTTCGTCAGTGCCATCTCTCTAGATTCCGTACACATGCGTTAATATACAGTATTTGTCTTTCTCTTTCTGACTTATTTCACTGTACAATAGGCTCTAGGTTCATCTACCTCATTAGGACTGACTCAAACGCATTCTTTTTTATAGCTGAGTACTATTCCATTGTATGTATGTACCACGATTTCTGTATCCATTTTTCTGTCAGTGGACATCTAGGTTGCTTCCATGTCCTAGTTATTGTGAAAAGTGCTGCAGCCAACATTGAGGTACATGCATCTCTTTCAGTTATGGTTTTCTCAGGGTATATTCCCAGTAGCGGGATTGTTGAGTCATGTGGTAATTTTATTCCTAGGTTTTTAAGGAAACTCCACACTGTTCTCCATAGTGGCTGTGTCAGTTTACATTCCCACCCGCAGTGTAAGAGAGTTCCCTTTCCTCCACATCCTTTTCAGCATTTGTTGTTTGTAGATTTTTAAAATGATGGCTGTTCTAACCAGTGTGAGGTGATACGTCATTGTAGTTTTGATTTGCATTTCTCTACTAGCGAGAGATGTTGAGTATCTTTTCACGTGTTTTTGTCCTTCTCATGTCTTCTTTGAAGAAATGTCTGTTTAGGTCTTCTACCCATTTTTGATTGAGTTGTTTGTTTTTCTGGTTTTGAGGTGCATGAGCTGCTTGTGTATTTTGGAGATTAATCTTTTGTCAGTTGTTTCCTTTGCAGTTATTTTCTCCATTCTGAGGGTTGTCTTTTAATCTTGTTTATTGTTTCCTTTGCTGTATGAAAGCTTTTAAGTTTAATTAAGTCCCATTTGTTTACTTTTGTTTTTGCTTCCATTACTCTATGAGGTGAGTCAAAGAGGATCTCGCTGTAATGTATGTCAAAGAGTGTATTGCTTATGTTTTCCTCTAAGAGCTTTATAGTTTCTGGCCCTACATTTAAATTTTTAATCCATTTTGAGTTTATTTTTTATGTACAGTGTTAAAAGGGTTCTGGTTTCATTCTTTTACAGGTAGCTGTCCGGTTTTCCCAGCACCCCTTATTGAAGAGGTTGTTGTCTTTTCTCTACTGTATCTTCTTGCCTCCTTTGTCAAAAATAAGGTGCCCATAGGTGTATGGGTTTATCTCTGGGCTTTCTGTCTTGTTCCATTGGTCCGTATTTCTGTTTTTGTGCCACTACTGTTCTGTCTTAATGACTGTAGTTTTGCAGTATAGTCTGAAGTCAGGAAGGTTGATTCCTCCAGTTCCATTCTTCTTTCTCAAGACTGCTTTGGCTCTTCAGGGTCTTTTGTGTTTCCATGCAAATTGTGAAATTTTTGTTCTAGTTCTGTGAAAAATACCATTGGTAGTTTGATAGGGATTGCATTGAATCTGTCTATTCCCTTGGGTTGTGTAGTCATTTTGACGATATTGATTCTTCCAGAAACATGGTATATTTTTCCATCTGTTTGTGTCATCTTTGATTTCTTTCATCAGGGCCTTACAGTTTTCTGCATACGGGTCTCTTGTCTGTAGGTAGGTTTTACCCTAGTTATCTTACTCTTTTTGTTGCAGTGGTGAATAGGATTATTTTTTTAACTTCTCTTTCTAATTTTTCATTGTTAGAAACGCTGACTTCTTAAAGCAGTTTTTAAGCATAAGGGAAGGCCATGCTAAATGCAATACCATTAGTATGCCTCTATTTCTCAAAGTTTGATATTATTTTTGGTCTTTTTATTTTAGTAAGTTGCATATATTATACTTTAAAAAGAAGAAACTTTAGAATTCTGGTCTCAGTTTTACACAGAGACCAGTTTTAAACATTGTGTAATCAGTTTTATACATTGTGTAATCACTATGCAGGCGGCATTGTAAAGTACCAGTATATGTTGTTTTTGGTCCAGTAAAACAGCTTGTTCATGTGTGTGTTACCAAAAAGAATTGCCATGAAATTTTTAAATTTGTCTTGTTGTTTAGTCGCTGTGTCATACTCTTTGTGACCCCCCATGTACTTCAGCATGCTAGGCTTCCCCGACCTTCACTATCTCCCAGAATTTACTCAAACTCATGTCCATTGAGTCAGTGATGCCATCCACCCATCTCATCCTCTGTCGCCCCCTTCTCCTCCTGCCCTCAATCTTTCCCAGCATCAGGGTCTTTTCCAGTGAGTCAGCTCTCCACATCAGGTGGCCAGAGTATTAGAACTTCAGCTTTAGCATCAATCCTTCCAGGGAATATTCAGGACTGATTTCCTTTAGAGGATTGACTGGTTTGTTCTCCTTGCTGTCCAAGGGACTCTGAAGAGTCTTCTCCAGCACCACAGTTTGAAAGCATCAAAATTTCAACCCTCAGCCTTCTTTATGGTTCAGCTCTCATGTCTGTCCATGTTTGTTTGCAGGTTTCATTTGTTTAGAGGTGCTCAAAATATATTTTAAATTTCGGTGAGGTTCTATATTGGTAAATCATTTTTTTGGTTGTTAATGAAAACTGATCATCTGTTGTTTACATGTACATCTAAGCTATTATGGTTATAATCACTGTGCTCTGCCTTGGATTTGAGCTGGTCATAAATGTTGAGAGATTCCTAGTGGGTCTAGGAGTATTTAGTGTACTTCAAGCAGATTTGAACTGCTCGGAATAGATAGGGATTACCTTGGGACAACAAAGAATTCTTGAGGCAGATCTAGTTTGAGAATGAAACACCTCTGGACATTGTTAACCTAGACTAGCCACTATCTAAATTCTTCTTAGGTGCAAGGTAGCTTGATTTTTATATCAAGCAGTTTATTTTTAACTTCATTAGAAACACAGTATAATTTCCAGAAATCAGTTTTATCTTTAAGCTTTTTTTCTTAAGAATGAGCACACACACATAACATAGATTCAGAAATTTTGACTTGCTAATTTTGAAATGGATTGCCATTCCTATATGATCTCACTGAGTAATATCAGTCCTCATAATACTTTGTCACAGTTTCACGATAACTGCTGCTAGAGCTTGCTTCTAGTAACATTTTAGTAGATGTGAGCTCTGTTTTAAGACATAATTAATAGCATTTATACTTTTAATTAGAGGCTTGTTAAGGGCCTGTCACTAATCCCTGCTGGTTAAAATAAATGGGACCCAATTTAAATGGTTGTTTATTGCTTAACCACCACATTATTGTTGTTGTTGTTTAAGTGACTGGCTGAGAAAGTAGATTAGAGTCTTCTTTTTAAAATAAATATCTTCAGAAATGCAACATGACTCAACATGTTGCAGATATTGACTGGGCTTACATTTCTTCTTGTTAGAAAGTTGACAATGAAAGAAAATTGTGTGAACTGGAGAAAAAAAGAAATTAGAAGTTGATAGGTTCATCATTACTCTGCTATGCATGTTACATAACAACGGAAGAGAAATATTAGCATATACTTGTTAGATTTTGATTAATTATAAAATATAATTTTTTTAATTTTTATTTCCAAAAATATCTTCTAAAAATTGATGTAACTGACTATGTGCTGATGTTCAAAAACCAGAAGATTAGTAAGAAGTTCCAGGTACAAGTTTAATGTGGGAGCATAGCTATTATAACCATAAGTTACAGTAAGAGATTTTATACTTTTTAAAGTAAGTATTCCTGTAGGTAACAGATTTAAGATGAATTTGGGGCAAAGGAAAAATAAGCAGAAGAGAAAGTGTCCATGAATATTTCTTCCTTTTTAGAACTGTACTCTTAAAGTATCTAATAATAATAACAAAAACAGTACGTTTCTGAAACTAGGTGCCATTTTGTGTCTACAGTGCCAATAAGTGAAGTTGTAAAAGCAAGTAAAAACTTTAGATCTTATTCCCCTCTTCCTCTTTCTCCTCTTATAACATCCAGTTAAGAAAATAGTGATAAATTAGGAGAACGAAAGTTAATGAAAGATTGTTTTGGTTTATGGTAGAGGCTATCAGCAAGACAAATATGATCCCACTCATTTTTGTATACTTATTTCATGAAATATTTAGTAGGGTTGCAATAGTACTTTTGGACAGAGGTGTACTCTTCAAATAGCAAGCCATCTTAAACATTTTAATAAGTATTAATAATAAGTAAGTATTTAATTAAGGAAAGTTATTTATGTAATTGTGAATGTTTACATTTTTAACTAACCATATTTCTTATTTTCAGAATTTATGAGAATTCCATGTGTGGATGCTGGATTGATTTCACCACTGGTGCAGCTGCTAAATAGCAAAGACCAGGAAGTGCTGCTTCAAACGGGCAGGGCTCTAGGAAACATATGTTATGATAGCCGTAAGTGTTGACATATCAGTGGTACACTTGCAAACTTTTGTTTAAGAGTCATGACTTTTGTGATAATTCTGCTTTGAGTGTTAGCATTATCTCTTTGGGCCTAAGACATTAATGTGGGGCAGTATGACTGAGTTCTGCTTATGAAACTGATCTGATGGAAATTTGGGCCATAGTATTCTGAACTAAGACTTATCCAACATGAATCCTTTTGTGTGTGTGTGATTTCACAAACAATATTTTCAGAAGAAAGTAAGTAAACTTCTAAGTTTTGTAGCTTTTAATTCTAAGGAAAAAATGTCTTTTCAGTTAGGCTTTATTGAACTACCATCTCTGGATGAGAATGCTTCTGAACACATTTTTTACTTTCCAGATCTATCCAAATACATTTTGATTCCTTGCAATTCAGTAAAGCCAATTCATAAAAACCATTACCTTCTCAAGAGCTAGATTGGTTTGTTGCATCTTGCATTGACTCCATTCCTACTTGTCATAATGTCGTTGTCATCCTCACCACTTTATATAATATTACTGTTCCTACTAGGCAAGGAGAAAGCAAAAACTTGGGTATGAGTATAGCTGTTGCAAAGTTTTTACGTTTTCTACCTTTTCTTCCCATATATATACACACAAAATACAGAAAAAAATCTTGAGTGTAGTCAATTTAATTAGATTATCCTAATTTTCCTTAGATTTCTATTTTCTGAAACAAAAACACATTTTTAAACACTCACTTTTAGCATCTCCTAAGAATTTATTTAATTCAGTGAAGTCACAAATATGTTCATTTATGATAAAAGAGAGAGAGAAAAAAAGATTGAAACCATAGGTTTCAGTTGTAACTTCTCTGGAGCCATAGTCATAAGGCTAGCCTCATTTATTCTTTCCTTACTTTTTCTGAAATATCATGTTATAGCTGAGGACACATATCTTTTATTATAAATTTTAATTGGAGAATTTGAGTCCCCAGTATTGCTTATAAATTGACCTTACTTTGCCTTCATTCCAGTTCTTACTTATCCTAGGGTATTAGCTTTGTTTACTGAATCTTAGTGCTTATGTTTATATGACTTTATGCTTTCACACTTAGAGTTTTTATTAAACCCGATAGTTTATAATATTACCTTTCAAGAATGAACATGTATTTTATATGATTAATTTTAACAATGTGTATTTAATAGACCACTGCAGAATAATAGGTAAAGATTGATGGCAGCTATTTGGAGCATAATCATTTCTCTTTTTATTCTTCTGTATTTGTTACTAGAATTTAAGGCTATGAAGTATTCCTTAATCTTTGTTCAGTTTAAATAGTCTTGAATTATGCATTGCTTGAACATAGGAATTAGTCTGTTTTGAGTACTCTTGTTCTAGAGTTTCACTTTGGCACAATGGAAGAAATACCCATAGTGATCTATTGTCTCATCTTGGTATGATTTTTATGGGCACAGAGTAATTTTATTTCCTGTGTGCTCTAAAGAACTTTGAAGTTAGGGTAATAAATGTCTAGTTAATAAGATTATCATTTTTGATGAAACTGAAGTTCATTATAATACTGTTTGTCATATCCGTTTACTCTGTTCTTATGAAGTATACTGTCTATAAAGTCCATGGCTATGCTTTAGGGTATGAGGTTAATTTTTTTGTTTCATTTATTTTTTAATATAACCACTTTATTTTTATTTAATCCAATGAAAATTATAGCAAAATAGAAAATTAAGCATAGTGAATACAGACTAATTTTTGTAGTTTTAGATCTTCTTTAAGGAAAATGAAGTTTAGTAGTCTCAAAATGAAAAAATACAAAAATTTATTTCTTTACAATTTGTTACTGTAAATCATGTGGTAAAATGTGTTCACTGTGCCGTGCTATCTTAAGCGTATAATTTCTCATCCTTTTATTTAAAATTCAGTCTCTGTGAACTTATCAGTGATTTCTCCAGAATAGTTGTAGGAAGAGTAGGCCCTTTTAATTATAAGAATGATAACAAAGTCTAGGAATGTGATGCTATGTGGTTGATTTTTTAATTTAATTAAGATCCAATGACATTTTATGACAACTGGGAGTTTGAAAGATCTAAGAAATTAGATTTATCTTTTTTACAAGTATTGAATAACTTCTGTTTTAATGAATGAATTAACCTTCTTCCCTCTTAATAATGTGATACTTCATTCCTAAAAGGAGAATAGACAACTATAAATGACAGCCTTGTAAATAGAAGGAATCTTCTTCTTACAAATAACATGTGATTTAAAATTTACATGCGTATTTTATCAAATTTACCCATAGGACTGGTCAGTTTATTCTTGTTTTACAAAAGTATTCCAAATGAATAATCTTTTAATGTGGGTTTATTTAGAATTTTATTGGGCCTACAATAGATAGTAAAGTCAATGTATGGATAAAGTAACATAGTGAATTCAGTATTAGAAAAAGCTTAAGCAATGTGTGCATATTTTATAGATTTTTACTTGATAGTTAAAACATAAGGCATTTGCTAGCATATTTCAATTAAAAGGTTTTTTTGGTTTTTTTTTTAAAGAAGAGCTCTAACTGTAAAAAGAATTACATTTACCACAAAATTCATGGCCATCTTTTTAAAAAAGTAGGTCAAATTTCAGTTTTACTGGTTTTGACAGTGCCCTTTTTAGGAGCTCTTCCTAATGGAAGGAAACTGTCTTATATAATCCTAACATCAGGTAATAGACTGATATAACTGCTAAATGGGACAGAGTGAGGCTTTGTTGCTGATGAACTTTTTGAATCCCAGTCTGTCTCTTGGATGTGGGATGAAAGAGTTACTGAGTGGGAACATTTTTCATTTAAAATGCTTGGTCTTTTTCTTGTGCTTCTAAGAGAGCTGCCAAGGCATTTATGGATTTCTCTTTCCAAGTATACAAACAGACTTCTGATATAAGCAACATTTTTTAAAATTCTTTTACCTGTAACTTTGCCAAAAGTACTCTTTTTATAAGAAGTTTAACACCTTTTAGATCAAAGAAGAAAAAAATTATATTTTAATTTGGAAAGAAGTCAGCAAAGCTTTAATAGGATACGCTAGGGAGTGTGATTTTTAAATAAAGAAAAGTTATCTTTAATCTCAGAAATTCATACCTTTGGCTTATTTAATTACACGTTTCTCTCAAAAATGATAGGGGAAAAATTGAGCTCTTACTTTCTCCTTAACTGGCCATCTTTGTGGTATTTTCTTCTTCTAATGATTAGTTTTGTGTATATAGCTTTGTACGTTTAAAATTGCTCATATACGTAAATGGTCTTATAGTATTGAAGAGCTTCATGTTAAATTCCCACTCAGTGTTTATAATTTGCAGGGATAAATTAGTGACTAGAGTCTGGGCTTTCTGTTTGTAGATTTTACTGCTTCAGGTCAGTAAATAACTGATATTGGAAATACTGGTTAGAAAAGTCATTTAGTAAAGGCTAAAAGAATATGATTGCATGAAATTTAATATTTGCACCTTTTGTATTCCAGAGAAAGAGTAATATACAATTCAAATTGTGTGTGTGCATGCATGCGTACTCAGTTGTGTCCGACTCTTTGCAACCCTATGGACTGTAGCCCCACCAGGTTCCTCTGTCCATGGGATTTTCCAGGCAATAATATTGGAGTGGGTTGCCATTTCCTACTCCAGAGTATCTTCCTGACCCTCATCTCCTATATGTCTTGCATATAATATATATTAAAATTAAATATACCTCTATAGAAATAAAATTAATGCTTGTGATTGTATAATTAGTCCTGTTATTAGAAATGTGCACACTTAAGAAGTTTGTATTATATGCTATCTTATTTGATGTAAAGAAACTGAAATTCTTGCTCACTGAACAAATAAATATACCAAACTGAGGTGGTAATCTGGAGAAGGAAATGGCAACCCACAGAGAAATCCCATGGGGAGAGGAGCCAGGCATGCTACAGTCCATGGGGTCGCAAAGAGTTGGCCTTGGCTGTGGTAGCAGAAGTGGTAATCAGGCTTGCCGAAGCTAATATTTATGAAGTGAACTAAATATTGTTTATTTCAATGACTTGAAGAAGTATAAAAAGGAAAGAGTGCCCAAGTATTCAATACATGTGTGTACCTATTTGTGTGTTAGTGATTCTAACTGTGCTACACTATTTCTGTATAAGGAATAAATAAAAAATCTGTTATTCTCACTGAAAATGCTGAAAAATAATTAGCAGTAATTCTGTAATATTTCTTAACGTAAGTTGGTTAGATAAGCATAATACACACATGCTTTGAAATTGTCTGAATAGTTAGGATATATCTACAGTAGTTGTATTCAATATGGAACTACTAATACTTATGACTTGCATTTAAAATAAATTTTTATTTCAGTGATATAAATTAGGTTAAATATTTGATCATTTTATTAAAGTGTTTGCAGGTCTATATGTCCTACTTTTTTTTTTTTTTCATTCAGCTTTAGAGTAGAATTATCAAACAACAAGTTTAAAAATAAGACTTTTCAGCTTTTATCAATTAATGTTATATTTTTAATGAATTTATTATCAAAGTGCATTATGTATTTAAGAAGAAATAACTGTAGGCAGCTGTTAGTTTTAAGAGACAGTAGTTATGGCTATTATCACATGAAAATCCACATTGTAAAGATGTCCTAAATATATAGTAGTTAGAGATAGATGTTGTTTTGTAATACTATCATAAGCTCTATAAAAGGTTCATGCCATTAAGGAGTTTTAAATATGGTGGAGAAAATAAAATACATAAAGAAATAAACTTGTGGACAATTACAGAGTACACACTAAATATATGGTTTTTGATCAGAATGAAGATCAGTGGATGAATAGAGTAGTAATTGGACCTTTTTTTAAGAAACTAAGCAAATAGTGCATTGTTTATAAAATATAGTTTATTTTTAAGTTAATAAGATTATAAAGAAGTAAAATTTTAATATGCTCTCTGGAAGGGAAACATTACAGATTGATAAGATTTCCAGATGTAGCATTTACTAAGTTGTCATTTGATCTTTCTGAATTTTAGTTTCCCCATTGGAAAAGTGGGCTGTTGAATGGATTAAATGAGGTTTATATATAAATGTTCAATATAAATTATGAACTGCTATGCAAAGGGAATCTGTAGCATTTGCATATAGTCATTCATCTTATTCAGTTTGGGCTGCTATAACAAAATACCACTGACTGAGTGGCTTAAACAACCAATGTTTATTTCTCACAGTTTTGGAGGCTTGGTACTCTACCCATGATCAAGGCAGCAGTAGATTCAGTATCTGGTGAGGACACTCCTGGTTTGCCCATGGCCTTCTTTTCACTGTATCTTCACAGAGAAAGGAGAGAGAAAGAAAGCAGACTCTCCTGTCTCTTCATGAAGGCCTTACCTGCATGACACAATTACCTCCTAATATCATCATTTCAGGGGTTAGAATATCAGTTATGTGAATTTTAGGGGGACTCAAACTTTCATTCAATATTTCTGAAAAGTATGTTGTGACATATGTACACTAATGTACATAAGATATTTAAAATAAAGATATAAAGAACAGGAGCTACGTAAAGACAAGCAAAGATAAATCTAGTAAGAATCAGGGATAATATGCTTACTATAAGGAGCATTAGTTTAAATTGAGCTTCTCATTTGCAGAGGTGAAAAACTTGATCTACTATATAATTTTTTAGCTATGCTAAAGAGAAATTTTGTAGGTCTTCAAACAAAAAACTGTTGAGACAAATGCAAGATGAGATTTATCATCAGGATGATTCTGTACACATTCCTCTTAAAATATGCAGACAGCATCCTCAATAACGGTTGTACAAAAGCTGCTTAAATAGTTTCCATGTGATTATTTCTTGGACCAAATCTTTAATAGAATCTAGTAAATAATATGGAGTACTTTAGCAAAAGTAGTTCTGTTTGGACAGTATAGCCCAAATGTGTTATTTTTGGTAGTTGAACTTGATTCACACATACAACTTAAAATTTTGAAGAAGTTTTGACTTAAATATATTTCTTAGCTTATTTTAAACCAGAATACATTTCTACTTTGGATTCAGTATACCTACTCAATTTCTGTGTTGTATAATGTTTTAAAGTTCTATTTTCTAAGACCAAAGAATACACTTAATCTGTGATTTTTATCAATTTAATAAAATTTGATTTAAGTGATAGTTACCACTTAAGAATACCACATTAATGGTAGTTTCATGAATGTGATAAAATTGCTTTAAACTGTATGTGCCTACACACAACACAAATGCATATAAGGTCTGTAGATTGTCAGTTTCTTGGTTGGTATGTTGTATTAGAGTTATGTAAATGTTATCGAGGAGCAAGCTGAATGGAGGAGGGTACATGGAACATGTCTACTAATTTTTTTTTTGGTAGCTTTCTGTGAGTCTCTATTTCAAAATTAAAACTTTAAACACCACATTTCTAAGAGACACACATAATCTCCTCTTTGGGAAATGACCTTGTTTCTTTCAGCCCTACTTGAGGGAATGGGAAGAAAAAAATGTACATAATTATGAACTTAAATACATATACACAGACATGTAAAAATTTAAAGTATGACCTGCAACAATAATTGTGTTTTTACTAGTTTTGTGTAATTAAAGTGGAGGACAAAATTGCCTCTGATTTTTTCTCCCTCCAAACTTGACTTTGAGGGAAAAAAATAACAAATCGGCAGCCCCAGAATAAAATTTAGGGAGAGACAATTCATACTTTTGGAACCTTGATCAGAGCAGATAAACAAGAGGTTCTGCCTTCTATGCATCCTCTAGGGATAAGTTAGATATTAGCACTCCTAAGACTCAGGAGAATTTCTGTGTTGGTCCACAAGCCTCAGGCAAGAGTTCTGCTCAGGATCAGCCTATAAGTAATTTATAATTTACCTTTGTTCAGGAAAGCCAGTGCAAATAATGTGAGGGGGGGAATGGTTTTGCTGATACTCATTTCTGTTTAATTGCTGAAGTGTGTCTCCTGTGTTTAAAGAAGTTATAGTGCATTCAAGGTAATGAATCATGTATATCAATAAGTCAAAACAGGATCCAGTGATAGTGCTCTAAGAGGATACACAATAGAGGTCAAGGAGGGAACTCATTTGTATTGGAGCTCTTCCAGTGGTGTTAATAGAGGAGGAAGCAGTTAATCTGCATAGTATTTGGACATGTGGAGAAAGGATTCAGATTTTTCAGGAGCACAGAAAAGCATTTTAAAAGCTAGATAATAGAGTAGAGAGATATATCTGGAATCCATATTCAAGAAGGGCTTGTACAGTGGGGAGCCATGGAAGTATTTCAATAAAAAACTTGTGTTCAAATTGATCCCATAGAAAGTTAATTTGAAAAAGATGTATCTTATATGGGCAGTTGTTCTTAACAGAAAGGATGTATCTGAAACACTTAAGGAACTTTTTCAGAATCTTTGAGACTATAATCTAACCTATCATTGATATTCCTGGAAATATTCCTTAGATGATTCTCATGCACATTTGTACTTAAAAACCACTAAACAGTAGACTAGATGAAGAATAATCTGTTGGAAGGTTATTGTTCTTTTCAAGCTTAAAGAGTAAATGAAAGACAGAGTAGAAAGAGAAGGCTGTGTGTGTGTATAAGAATCCAAGAAGGTATCAGGTAAGAAGGAGTCCATGAGTCCCAAATTCAGATCTCAGTAACACCAACAGAAGTACCTCTCAACCAGGCGGATATGTTTTGAGATGGGTTGAATTTGAAGTGCTATATTCACCTTCAGGTGACAGAGCTTTGAGATTCACTCACCTAAAAGTGATGGTTGACCCATGGGAATAGGAGAGATGTTTAAAGGTGAGCATGAGGCGAACAGCCAGAATCAGAGTATAGGAGAAATGAAGGAGCTTGTGAGGAAGCACTGAAGATTTGAGGAGAACAAATTTCATGTCATGGGTTCCCAGGAGTCGAGTAGGAAGCTCTGTCAAGCACTGCCAAGAAAAAAATGTAGCTGAATTTTGATGATTTAATTAACAGACATTCACATTTTAAAAAACATCTCTAAGTTGAATCTTCCAGAGAAAGAAATAGAATTTCAAGGGCTATAATGAGCAATGAGGAAATGAAACAAAGGTATTAATTTCCTAGAAACTGAGAAAAGAAAAGACAGTAATGATCTGTGAGAAGGAAGGGCAGCCTTGTGAGAGTAATTTAAGTAGTGGAAACAGGAACTTATTTGTTGTGCTAGGACCCAGTGTACAAGGACAGAGTAAATTTCCTAGAGTGGATGATTGTTGGAGAAACATCATAGATAAATAAAGAAGAAGTGAAGTCTTTGGTGTTAGAATAGGGAAGGACTTTCTGCCTTAGAGAAAAAGGACCAGATAGGTGAAACTATTAAAAATGTTTACAGTAGTACAGAGGGCAGTTGAAATGTCTTTCTGGCATGGCCTTCATCTTCCCAGTAAAGTTAGAAGTCAAAGCTCATTATTAAGTAAAAGTTACTGGCAAAGTGATGGTAAAAAACTTTGGTGTGGGGGAAGGGTTGAGAATTGGAACTGTGAGGAATATTTTAAATAGTCATAAGGATATGATTTTTAACTAAGCAAATGATAGTGGAGAGATCTTGATTTTGCATCCATTTATTGATGTGTGTTTTGCACTTAAAATGTGTGTAGGCTTCAGAGCTGTCTTATACTGGAATCTGTGAACAGGAAAGAGCCACTAAGAATAGCTTGAAATTGACATTTTCAGTTCCATAGAAGGATTCTGTGGAACTCCTATGGAATACTGTGGAATCCAGTTTGTATTGGAAAGGGAAGAGAAGTCAGATGGCAGAGAGATCAAGAAACCATTATAGTAGGCCAGATGTGATGTGGTAAATACAGGAGCAGAAAGAATGAAATTAAATTACAAAGTACAGTTGGATTATCATTAATTTGGTTGGTTCTTATAAAGTATCCACCAGGTATAAGCAGTGTTGAATATTTATTTAATAACCCTTCAGTTTATGGACTTCCCTGGTGGCTCAGTGGTAAAGAATCCATCTGCAGTGCAGGAGCTGCAGGGGACCCGGGTTTGATCCCTGGATCAGGAAGATCCCCTGGAAGAGGTCATGGCAACCCACTCCAGTATTCTTCTCAGGAAAATCCCATGAACAGAGCAGTCTGGCAGGCTGCAGTTCATAGGGTTGCAAAAGAGGACGCGTCTAAAGAACTGAACACAGAGTTTATACTTTGAGGAACTATGATTTTTACATTTTTGTGCTTGGTATTATGTCCAAATACATTTTGCTTATTGAAATGGTATTTAAAAATCTTAACAAAATCTGTGAATTTTTACCTCAATCAAACTTACAGGGCAAAGAACATGTTAAATATTAAGCTGCTTTCTTCCAATGCTTGATTGGTTTCCAAGTACTGTGTTATAAAAAAGAATGCCTTGTTGAAGAGATAGAGTAGTAGTTTTCAGGTAATTGTCATCAGTTTTATAGATAGGCAGGTAAGTGGAGGCAACATGAGGGAGTCTTGCACGTGGCAAGAAAATAATTTTTTTTTAGCTCAACAGGAAGTCATTTGTGGTTGCCAAATTTTTAAAAAAGCATTTTTTTTTCATCTCTTGGATACCAGATTCTCTCCTTGCCTCTAAGTCAAAACCTAAATGGCCTTTGGAATTTGCCTCTCCTGATTAACAAGTCTTTAAAAGGGTAGGAAAATTCTAAATATGATGCAAAAGTAAGATTTTTGGTTTTTCCTCTTGTTGCTGTTGCTGTTTAGATCTATTTTTTCCCCTTACCTTTACTACTCTGATTTCACCTGTTAAAGGTCAAGTCTAGGTACAGACACATTAAACATAAAATTTCTAGTCTGCTTTTGCCACCATGTCAGTATGTATTATCCTCTGCTCTTAATTGTATTCTGTTTTAATTTTTCTATTTTTCTTCTTTGTAACCAAGCTAAAGTAGTGAAAACTTTCTCTATTTTTAAATCAAAATTATCTTTGCTGCTAGTTGGGATTATTTCCCTTGATTGGGAAGGAATAATAAAAGATAAGTACTTTTTAAAGGTGAACAATTCATATTCTTCTTGATGAGTGGAATAATGTACCTTTTGAGAAAATGTGCTGCTATCAATTCGCATTAAATTCTAAATTTTAACTACATTTACATGTGCACACACATACACAGAGTTGTATGTGTATATAGTTTAGTGTAATTTTTTAACTATGAAATAACCTGATACAAAAGCCTGTCATTTAAAATAGTTGGAATAAAATTTAATTTTGACCTTGAGCAGTTAAACTAAAAAATCGGAGCAATAAATTATTTACCTTGTTACCTGAATGCTGTTCAGAAGAGACTTAAGGTAAATTTATTAAATAATTGAGTTTAATAATTTATAATATATAGATATTCAGTCTTTTGCTGATAATGTAGAAATATAAAGCTATAGTAAATAGAGTACTTCATTGATTTCTTTAGCAAATGCAATGTGGTTTGCAGATGCTCTACTATTATCTAAAGGATTTTTTTAAAAAATTAGAGTTGTCAACAATTTTGACTGACACGGGAAATCTATTGATCTGTAGAAATTAATACTGATATAAGTGAGCACACCAAAGCTGTCCATCAGATGTCTCACTGTGACCTAATTTTAAGCTGCGTCTGTGGAACTAGTGTTTTCCTTTCCTGATTATATGTTATAAAGGTAAATACATAAATCTATTTGAAATTGTCCTACGTTAAATAAAGGCAGTATTTAAATCTGAATATAGTACTCTGCCACAGAATTGCAAGCTTTATGTTTCCTTTTGATATATGGGTATTTAATGGTCATGATGTTTTTTCCTCACGACTTATTTTTGTAACTTCACTGATGTAATATTTATAGCTTTTGCTTTTATATCTAGTCTTTCATGCATTTTACCTGCACCTGGAGGGTGAATAATTGGTTTTGGGGGATTTCAGCAAAGATGTTCATGACTTTAAAGTTTTCATAGAATGCTTGAAACCCATTGGACTATGTCTAAGGTACATAATAGAAATTACCTATTTTGACAGAATTATAGAGGAAAATGTAAGCATCAGAAGTTAATTTTCTTTCTTGGTGGATTTCATATGTATCTTTTGACTTGATCTTGAAAAATAATGTAAGAGTGTCTATTTACCAGTATGCTACTCCAGGAAAATAAAATATCATTAGGCAGAAGTAAAAGGCAGTATATTTAAGAAGCATAAAGAAAACCCTGTATAGTTATGCATATCAGTATAGCCAATATGTCAGACTTAAAAAATAATGATAGAACTCATTAATTTCCATCATGACTATCAACTTTTTGGGAGGTGGTGGGAATCGGAAAATAGGAGCAAGAACTAATTATCTTTGTGGATCTTGGAAAGGAAGATAGGTAATAAATGAGTCAATACTACAAAAAGAATGTATTTACAGTGATCATTGGTATCAAGAAAATAAACAAGATGATATAATGGAGAGTATCTGGAGATATTCTCTTGTTATTTGGGCTGAAGTCTGAAAAATGAGAATAAACCATTTAAAGAGAAGGAGAAGAGTGTTCCCTGGAGAAGTGTAGCAATTACAAACCCCTGAGTGAGGAAAGAACTTGGTGTGGTCAAACCACGTGAAAGAGAACAAGGTATATGAAATGTGGTGAATAGGGAGAGTGTTATTTAATAAAGTGGAAGAAAAAAATAAGACCTAGATTACAGAGAGCTTTGTGGGCCATTCGAGAGTAATGAGAATCTATCCAAGGGAATCTGATACAGATTTTAAAAACAACACTTTTGGAGCTGCATGAAAAGAGGATTGAGAAGAATGGAAGAATTAAGAAAGGGAGCATGGAGACCAATTATAAGACTTGTAATAGTCCAGGCAAGAGGTAATGGTGGCTTGGATTGGGATTGTAATATTGAAGCTGGGAGGCATCAGACGAATTTGAGAAGTATTTAGAGTGGTGGATAAATCAGGAGTAGGGTAAGGGAGAAATCAAGAATGATGCTTCGATCGGGGGCTTGAGCTAGTGGCCAGAGGGTAGGGCAGTTTACTGGTAATGGAAAGAACAGAGAGTATTTTGTTATGTTTTTCTGAATTTTGTTATTGCTGCTTGGTTTTATTTTGTTGGTGGCAGTAATAAATCTAAGATTCTTAATAGAGAGATGCAAGAGGAAATGGCAGTTGGGCAGTTTCTGTATCTTTATATTCTTATACATTTTGAGGATAAACATACAAAAGTTTAAACTCTCATGTTTAGCAAAATATTCAGATGTTACTTGGATAGAATATGTAGATTGAAGGAACCATGATAAATTAGAAAATTTAAGTGAATAAAGCTGCCTAGAATTTATAATTTTTTTTTTTAGAAGGGACTTTGGAAGTCATCTAATCCATCTCCTCTAAATTTTACAGATAAAGAAACTGAGGCCTCAGAGTTCACATGACTTCTTAGGATCAATGGCTAAATGGGTGATAGTGTTGATCTAAAATTCATGTCTCTGGTTTATTTTCTCAAAGTAATGTAATTGAAGGAATTACCACTTTCATAAATACCTAAATATTTCATCAAATAATTTTATGCTTCAACATTAATAGTTCAGCCCTTAGAATTCCAGATAATAGGAATTGGTTGTAAGAATTTTGCTAAAAGCTAATCTTAAATGAATATTTTGTTTAAGTCAAAAAAAAAGGTAAATTGTTCCTAATTTGAAAGAAGATAGAGCACAACCAAGTGATAAAGGAAAAGCTTTTTACGTTTTCCCAAATTTGGAAGCTTAATAAAGTATGTGTGAATACAAGCATACTTTACCATGTTTGATCCTTTATTCTCATTTTCTCTAAATGTACAATAATATATGAAATACTGACATTTTATTCATTGGGAAATGAGGAACATTTTGATTTGGCCTGGATTCTTAGTAAAAACTAAGGAAACCCAGCTAATAATCTGAGAGTTTTATTATTCTCAGTAAACCAGCTAGACAGACATAGGTAAACCCTTCAAGCTTTCAGACAAATCTGATTGCTTTGTGCTATTTCCTCTGCATATATGCCATATAGAGAATTAAAATTAAAACTATACTGTCTTTACCAAGTATACTGAATAAGTTCTTCCTTTCCTGCAATGGAAAATAATAGAAAGGAATTTATACACATCTTACATATTTTTAATATTTAAACTTCAGTTTTATTCTTTCGTACTAATCAATGCACCCTTTTAAATTTCTCTTAACTGTTGGCATAGCAAAGCAAACTTTTCTATTTAGTAGCTCTCTAACCTAAATTTTTTTCTCATATTGTGCTCTAAAGGAAATAAATTGGGGTTTGAAGTAGCAAAACCATAATGATGTGTCAAATCAGAGACAAAAAAATTTCCTGAGTGACCTGAAAAACCTTAAACTAAGCTGTGATAACAAGAACAGGTTCTCTCCTTTGGACAGCTTGTCATTTGAGTGAACACTGGGTGATGCTCTTTTTTCCCTCTTTCTTCCACATAAGGCAATGTGGGTCAGTTATATACATATGTAGTTTGTATCAGCTAATCATTATTAGGCCAGGCCATTATTATATAGTGTTTTATAATAAAAGATTGTAATGAAAGTATACCAAATTTTATAACAAAGCCACTAAGTAGATGAAAATCAGGCAAGTTAAAAAAAAATAATTCGATGTTAAAATTAATGAAAATACAAGTCACAGGTTAAAAATATTTAATGATTTCAAGTGCATCATTCTTTTATTAAGTTCTAGTTGCCTTTTTTCTCTTTACTATTATAAATCGTTATGACGTAATTTTTAGCACTTCTTTCTAGAATTTTATTTTTTAATCAATCTTTTAGCTCTGTATTTTGTTCTCATTTTGTAATTTAGATGATTAATTATTGTAAAGTTAATTAGAAGAGATACATATTAAAGTTGAACTCAGTAGAATGAGGGTGAAGCTTTTCTTTATTGGCCAAATTGATTTTGGAGCAGGAGAAGCCTGGTGCTTTTTCTTAGGTATGAAGCTAAGGTTTCACTTCAACTTGGTATGCATTTATTTAAGTACCTCTTATGCTCAAGAATACATGCATTGTCCTTTCTTTTAAGAACTTTCAATTTTTACTGAATTTGAGAACTGTTAAAATATAAGTTTTCAGTGGCACACCATATTCTTTCAGTTGCAGTAGTGCTCAAAAGCCATATACTCATAAATGTACACCTCATAAGATCCAGCCATTTCATTTCTAGATGTTTAACCAAAAACTTACACACCAGCATTCAGTGCAGGTATGTTCACAATAGCCCCCAGCTAGGAACATCCCAAGTGTCTTATTAGTGCAAATGAACAGATAATGAACAGATTAAAAACAAAGCCCGTGACATACCCATGCAGTGGAATACTACTCAGCAGTGAAGAAGAATACATCCCTTACATACGTGATGTCAGAATCATTAGGCTGAGGCAAAGAAGCTAGAGTGACAGAAAACCCTGGTTGTCTCGAGATAGAGGCAGAGGGAAAGGCGACCTACAAGAGGACATGAGGAATCTTTTGATGGTGATAGTTTTGTATCTTGATTGTATTGGTATTTTCTTGCGTGTGCTAAACTGTCAAAACTCATTAATTATACATTCTAAGTCTATGTGATTTATTTTACATAAAAAAAAACTATTTTTCCACAATAGTTAATAAGGAGGGGAATCCAATCAGAATCTAAACAAAAAAGTATACAGTTGAATTTTTTTTTATCATATAGACCTAATAAATACCAGGAAGGACTTGAAAGACACTCTGAGAAATATGGCAATGAATATTTTTCTAACTCTTCTATGTAAAACTTCGTTTGTGCTTGCATTGTATTATGAAAAACTTAATTGTGCTTATTGTTTCAACATTTTCCTTCATTTTCTCTCCTGAACTATGAATTAGTTATCTTTGTATTCCCCAAATCTAACTCAGCTTGTGAAACATTGTAAGTACCCCCAACACAGATTGATTAATAAAAGTGGGTAATTAGTGCTAATTTGGCCCCAAGTCTTAAAATATCTTGATTAAACTGAGAATGTAATTTATGTCATTAATCAGTAGTTTAAGGATCTATTACTCCTATTAAGTAGTGTTTAACTTAGATTACAGGCAGACTAGAGATTAACTTTACTGCATAAATCTCTTTTATTATGGAGTCATAATTTATAGGTCTTAGATGAATACACTTATGTTTATCATGAACATTTAATTTCTGTGAAGTTTTATATAAACTTCCTTTTTCCTTTTTTTCCACCTGTTTCCTCCAGAAGAGGTATATGTTCTCTTTTCTGTGCTTCTATAACACCCTGTAAAAAATTGTATTGAAGTTTTTGTTGTTTACTATTCTGTCTCCTTCACTGAAATAGGAGCTCTATAAAAGGAAAGCCACCTTATATTTCTGTTTATATCCATAGTGCCTCACATAAAGGCTAAGTTAACATTAATAAGTACCTTTTCTATAATCAAATATATCAGTTTCACTGGATGAATTGGGTGATTTTTATTTTTCTCATTATTATTTGCTTTTATGCATATTTTTAATTTTTAGTGGTTGCTCATATTTATCTTTAACTTACCACAATTTACCATCAAATAATGTTATGTCACATATAGTTTAATCATCTTACAACTGTGTACTCCTAATTTCCTTCCTTCCTCTTTGTGATATTATTGTCATGTATTTTATTTTTACATATGTTAGAGACCTGACAATATATTGTTGTTTTTTTTTATACTTTAGACAGATATTTAAACAGAAAAAAAATTTTTTGTGTTTTCTTTGATTTTCTTTTTATCCTTTTTAGTGTTCCTTGTTTTTGTAAATATCCAGATTTTTTGTCCAGTATTGTAACCTCTTGCCTGAAAAGCTTTTGTTAACAGGTTGCTTTTTTCTTTTGATGCTTCAAAGATATTATTCCATTGTTTTCTAGCTAGCATAGTTTTGGATGAGAAGTCTGCTATATTCTTATTTTTGCTATTCCAAATATAAATATACCTTTTTTTTTTTCCTTCTGGCTGCCTTCAGAAGAGTCTCTCTTCCTTTGATCTTTCAGCAGCTTGCTTGGCTATTTGATGTGTATTTTTATTTTGTTTTGCTTGCTGGGGAGACAGGGAAGGGCCCTTAAAGTTCATAGATTTGTGGTGTGATGTCTTTTTCATTATTTTTTGGAAATGTTTCCCTGTTAGCTCTTTAAATATTTTTTCCACTCTGTTCTCAATCTTTTCTCCTGTAGGGATTCCAGCTGTAGTTATGTTAGACCATTTACTGTTTTCTGTCAGCTTGTAGGTGCTTTGGGGTTTCTGTCCCTCTTCTTGCCTTTGTATTTTAATTTTTATTATTTCTATTGCTCTACAAGTTCACTGAGCCTTTCCTTTGTTTTGCTGAGTCTACTGTTCAGCCTTTTGAAATAATTCTTTATCTTTGATAGTGTTTTTAATTTCTAACATCTCCGTTTAACTCTTATAATTTCTATTTCTGTGCAAAATTCCTTATCTCTACATGGATATTATTCACCTTTTCTACTAAATTCTTTAACATATTAATCATGATTTTTTTAAAGTCTCTATTGATAGTTCTGACATGTTAGTTACCTGTGAGTCTCATTCTGATGATTGAGTTATTTCTTGGCAATGAATTATTTTTTCCTTTCTTTTTAAAATGTACCTCTTAATTTTGTATTGAATGCTGGACATTGTATGTAGAAAAACAATAGAAACTGAAATTAACAATGTTAATCTCTGGAAATAAGCAAGTTTCCTTTTAGTTCAGGCAGTTAATGTGGGGCAGAGGAGCAGCCAGTCTAGTCAGAGTTGAGCTGGATTCATGTTTTGCTGTTGCTTACTTGACTCCAGTGCAGTCATCTTCAGGACTTTAGTAATAGACTGTTCTTACCTTGTGCTTAAAGGAAGAGTACTAGAAGATTTTTTTTTTTTTTAGTGTTCCTGCTGTCTCTTTAGCCATTCATGCCTGCCTATTCCACGGAGAAATTCTCTCCATACATCTGTTCCTCTTCCAATAGTGGACTATTAAAGACAAGCACCGTGAAGAACATCCATCACTGTTGGTATTAATCCCTAGAGCAAAACCCATTTCTAAACATTCTGGTGCTAAGTAGGAAAAAAAAAAAAAAGCTCAAAGTAGATTAAGTGTTGAGGAAAGAAGCTGTAATTTTCCGTTGGTTGTACCATATCATAATGGTTACATGTAATTAAATAATTAAATAGGTAAGTAAATAATTAAAGCTCTATATTGATTAAATAACAAAATGTCCTATATTATTAAGTAGTTAAAATCCTATATTACATAATTGCTTTAGAAATATTATTGTTAATAATCTGAAAGCTATAATTTCTGTGAGATGTGTAAAATCTGAGTATATAGTATAGGCTTACTTAATGCCAAGTAATGTCAAATATTCCTTTTTTTAAGACGAGGCTTGAATATTTTACACTGTTTATGTAGAGCAGTGTGTTAGTTTCTTGGGGACACTATAACAAAGTACCACAAACTCGTGATTTAAAACAACAGAAGTTTGTTTTACAGTCGTAGAGGCTGTAACTTCAAAATCAAGATGTCAAGCAGGACCATGCTCCCTTTTAACCTGTAGGCAGAGACTTTTTTTTTTCTTTTTTTTTTTTTTCTTTCTAGCTTCTGGTGGCATCTGCAGTTCCTTGGCTTGTGGCCCAAACTCCAGTCTCTGCTTCTGTCATCACATGCTCTTCACAAATGTCTTTTCCATTTGTATTTTCATATCTTCTCATGGCATTCTCCTGTCTGCATCTCTCTTCTTATAAGAATAGCAGTCATATTGGATTAAGGACCCATTGAATTACAATGTGACCTCATCTTAACTCTCTGCAATGACCCTATTTCCCAATCAGGTCTGAAGTACTGGGGGTTAAGACTTGAAAATACACTTTTGCAAGGCAGAATTGACCCATAAAGAACAGAAATAATGTCTGTGTTTCAAAAACATACTTTTTTATCAGTAGCATTATCTCAGATAAAGATATTAAACTAGTGAATCTAAAAGACAGTCTAAGAGTATACTCATGAATAAATCTATGTGTCATAAATTTGTTTTTTATAGGAAGAAACTTGGTATTTGATTACTTTTCAGTTCAGGTAAATTTAAAGGTAGCAGCTGACTTTTTAAAATCATATTTTAATGAAAATATTTACAAACTTTATCATATTTACTCCTTATTTGTAGCATTATTCATACAGAATTCTGGCAGACTTTAGAAATTCAATCTTTTTTTTTTAATTCAGCTGTGAAATAGTTTGGAGATTTTGAGTAATACTTTTCATTTAGTCATCTAAGACATCTGAATTTCATAACACATGTGGCTGATACTCACTGAAAATGAATGAGCACTTAATGGGCTCCTTGAAGCTTAAAATCTAAGATTCTAATCTTGGTTATAGTTTGTTATTGACTAAAAATGGCTAGAAAAGTATTTGTGCCCCTGCATTTAAAATGAGTCCGATTTATGTTGTTTGTTTTAAAATCCTTGTTCAGAATATGTTATACATGTTCAGATTCTATTGTAACAAAGTATTTGTTCCTAGAGGCTTAAAAGTGGCATAGTAGTAGCGTCTGAAGGAAAAAACATGAGAAACATGATTAAAATAAATGTTTCTGTGATGTCTTTGTCTTTTCCAAACCAATGCTAGTAAAGACTTGTGTTATAATTGTTTTGACTTTAAGCATCTATTTTGAATCACCTCTCTGTTCACTAAGTAAAAGCGTATCAAAAATTATGATTGTTATTTCTAGACAGTATAATTTTTCAGAGCTCGACTTTCTAGCTTAGTTTGTGAAACAGATTTCTGATTTATTTGCCAGAAGCCTCTACAGTCTCTAGTGGTATTTACTTGGGAACATTAAAATAAGTACCTAAATTACTAATAAAATTATTAATCATGGAAATCTAATATAGATAAATTTAAAACATTTTTTAAAAAATGTACACAGCATATACTAAGTACTTCCTGTTTGCACAACATGGACACAGTAGAAATAGAAGTAGGAATTGAAATGAATAAGAGAATATCAAAGCTAAAAAGAAGCTTGAGCATCTTCTACTCCTCTTCCCCTCCTTTCCAGATTAGGAAACTGACTTCAGTAGAGGTTAAGAAGCTTTCTTACGGGCCAAGTTAACAAAACTCTTAACTTAAAGACCTTATTATAGTTATTTTAAAAGTCATTACCTCAGTGATACTATAGGTTTTTAAATATTAAAAACTTCTCTCTTGCCTTATTGAAATAATCTTAACATTTCAAATTTAGGTAACAAAAATTCTCATTTCTACGCCAACAAGAAGTAGTCCCAAGAATTTCATCATTAAATGTTCTTTCCATTCAAGTTCTCAGTTTATTACATGTCTACAACTTTATTTACTTACAGAGGAAAGTGACTTCCTGTTGAAAATAAATCTTTTTTGCCCTTAATTAGCTATAGCTGAATTTTAAGTACAGTATGAGATTCTGAAAGTGATTGGGAAAAGAAGCATCTCATCCTCGGTCTGATAGTGCAGATGGTGAAAGTATGAGAAAGATTGTACCAGTTGTATTCTCTTTTCTCTCTGTAAAAGTAAGGAAGCATGTTTTCTGTCAAGAATGCAGAAGTTGGAAAAGGGAGGAGGGACTTTTAAAAGTTGTGACTATTAGGATGGCTCATCATAGGTAATTGACGGGTGTGTGAAAAGACTTGCAGCATAATTTAAGGGTTTGTCATTGTTCGTAAGGCCATAAGTTTTACAGAGTTAAAGAAAAGATTGTGTAATTTGTTCATTGTTTGCTGTGATTCTAATATTGTTAGTCAAAGCATGTTTTCTCAGAGATTTGGAAATATCTCACTGTCAACATGGATCTCAGTGAAGGGATGTGTGTGTGACTCTCCATCAGTTTTGATATGGATATGAAAATTGTGTTATCGTACTGTGCCTCTTTAATCTCTTGTGAAATAGATTTTGTCTATTTCTTCTATTTTGTCTATATGTGAAATAGATTTTGTCTGTCAATGTAGATTGGTCTCAGATTTCCCTGAAGGTCCAGTGGTTAAGACTGAGCTTTCAACACAGAGGGCACTTGGGAACTGAGATCGCACACACCGTGTGGCAAGGCCAAAAAATAGAAAAAATAAAATAGTACCCCACTCCAAATGTAGATTGCTTTTAATATTTGTTAAGTTCATGGATACACTAAAAAGATTTTGGGTATCTTTTACTGAAGAATTTTTTATAAATAAATCTTTTTAAAAGATTCAGAGTTAACACCAAGATAGTGCTGTTGTCTTGCTGGATTAAATGGTAAAAGTATTCCAAAGTATGTTTTTAGTGTTTAATAAGGGAACATTGAATTACAATTCAGTTTCCCAAGTTTTAGTTCAGAATGCTGATATTTAATCATTACAGTTTCTTTAAGCAAATTCTGAGTTGAAATATAAGGAAAATGAAATATCGTTTATAATGTGTCTTCTTAGCTAATTTATCAGAGTGCTATCTCTAAAGCAGATTTACAGTAAAAGTCATTTTTAATCTCTCTACTAAGGGTCTTAACTTTCATTTTGGCCATCAGTAACCCTAAAAAATCTTTGCTAGCTTTCTGCTCCATACCAGCTTTAATTACGGCAAATCTCCATCACTTATGTGTGTGTGCAGCCTGTGCACAGCCGGCATTGTTAATTAACACTTGCAGGACATTTGTGCAGGATGTTTTTATAGAAGACAGAGTGAGGTAGTGCACAAATCCATGACAGTACAATGTGTAAAGTGAACCCTTTCGTCGCTAAAATTCTTTTGAAAACACAAAAAATAATTTATTCATTAGTCTTTCCACAACACACACTTTTCTCATGTTTGTCAATATTAATTTTTAACAAAATTTAGATGAAAGATTATAGGTATGACCGGCTCCTGTAGTTTATTTTTCACATGCAGACATAATTTTCTGAATTGCTGTATCCGTCACCACAGTAACCACTCCTTATGTCCGAGAGGATTATTACTTCTGGTGGGAAATAAGTAGTTTGAGCAGATGGGTGACTAAGGAATGAAGATCCTGTTATTATACAAATAATTACAGGGTGGGAGGAAAACATATCAAATATATAGGTAGGCATAATTTTAAGACATTTTTATAATTTGTATTTGATACTGAGAATTTTTGAAAAGAAATGTGAAAAAATGATGTTTAAACCACAAAAGTATAAAGTAGCATGGAAATCATACATTTAAATTATAAAACTAAATTCTTTTAAAAATTCATTTTAGATAAAATTTGCTACTGTAAATTATAGGCTTCTTTGACATCCAGCATCATTCTGTTTCCCTAATCTTCCTCCTTAATCCTTTCAAAAATTTAAGCCTTCCAAAGTCTCTCTCAGGAAAACTGGTGATTATTGAAATGATTTTAAAAAGACAGTATATTTGCTCATGTTATAGTAAGGCTTTCTATAAGCAAGAGTGTTAAAAAATTCCAGAATTGTGCCTATCCAGTCATAATTAGTACATAGGCTTGGTAGTCAGCTTCTACCAGCTACTTGGCTCTCTTTTCATTTTCTTTCAAGTTGTAATATCTATGTATGCATCCATTTGTATATCTCTCCCTCCCTCAGCATGAACTGTTTTTACCTCTATGTACATGCAATAAACTCTTGAACTAAATTATCTGTCTTATTAAATGTATGGAACAGTTGGCTGTCAGCAAAGACCTGCTTTGGATATTCTGCAGTAGGTTCAATCTCACTCATCAGATTTAACAATCAAGTAGAATGTTGATCTAATAGTAGATTGTTAATCAAGTTAACAATCCTGTTAACAAGTAGAATGCCAGTGGTAGTGAAGGAGTGAGGTGACAGGAACTCACACACTGATGGAGGGAATGTGCGCTGGCTTTGGAAGCCTGTTTGTCATTATCTTAACAAGTGGAAGATGTCAGAGTCTATGAACCAACAGTACCACCTGGGTATTAGAAATAATAGCCCAAACGTAAAAACAACCCAAATAATAATCAGCAAAGGAATAAATAATTATAATGTGTTTATACAATGAGTATTGTACAGCAAAGAAGCATGTAAGAGAGTAGATGGATATCATAAACACACTGTTCAGTGTAAGAAAGCACAAAAAGGATGAATACAACATGGTTTCATTTAAGTAGAGCTCAGAACACGAGGAAAGCTAAACTGTATTGTGGTTTAATCATTAAAAAAGAAGTAAATGATTTTCATTCCCATTTCTCTCCCTTTCCCTGCCTGCCTCCCTCCTTTTCTCTCTCTCTCCCATCTACAAACTGTAATTCACCAAAATGGAGCCTAAGGCCTCATTCATTCAAGACATATTGAGTGCCTACTATGTATGAGGCATTTGGGAAAGTGTCCGACTCTTTGTGACCCCATAGACTATACAGTCCATGGAATTCTCCAGGCCAGAATACTGGAGTGGGTAGCCATTCCCTTTTCCAGGGGATCTTCCCAACCCAGGGATCGAACCCAGGTCTCCCACATTGCAGGCGGACTCTTTACCAGCTGAGCCACAACATACAAGCCAATCTGAAAGTCGGATATACTGTAACACATCACAGAGCTTGTATTCAGCAGTTGTTTTCAGGTTCTTTCCTCAGCCTTAGTGCATAACTTGTACCTGACAGTGGAATACCAACTTGCTCACATATTTTTTCTCATTTGTGAGGCATAATAAACATGACATACAAATTTCATTGCTTCCTGGTTTTAGCTACTGAACTGAAGAGTAATATCAAGTTCAGTATTTCATTAGCCCTACTTTATAAAGCCCTGCTCTTCCATAGTGCTCTTATTTGTGCTGGAAGCTGCTGTATCGTTAAAGAATGGAGCAGGGCTTAAAGATTTGGTGGGCTGCACTTTCAAGTGGTTAGATACTTACATTTATGGAAAGTAAAAATGTAAGTTATATTTCTAGAAGTGACAACTCAGGGTGCTTCACAAATTAGAAGTCACTTATTTTCAGAGAGTTAAAAGTGAGCCTACATTCAGGGATATGAAAGTTTAGGATAAGGAATCTTTTGAAAGTTATTTTCAAGTGAACAATAATAATACTCATTTTAATATCATAGCATAAAGCTATAGAGCTACCTTTATTGTTTAAAAACAATTTGAATGGACTTGTGTAATGACATGTTCTTTATTTATATCATATATCTTTATTTATATGTTCTTTATTTATATCTTAAATAATTTGTGAGATGCCTTTAAAAACTTGTTCACTGGTTTTGATAGAGTAAATGGACACAGCATTATTGTTTCTTTGCATCTTCAGATTCTTTATTTTAACAAAATTCTGTTTAACTCAGATATTTTAGATGTGCCTTTCATCTTAAATTTGGTAATGTAATTTCTAAGGTAGAGATTGAGCTTACACTCTGCAGTCCCAACTTGATAACACACAGCTATAACACATGTTATAGAGAGTGCAAACAGGGCAGGCTGGCAGGAAGGGAAAGAAAAAGGAAAGCAGAGGAAGGGAAGAAAAATACTATGGCCCTGAAACAAAAGTAGGTAATTTGTTATTTAATTGTAGTTATGTTCTTACTTATTTCATTACTGAATTTGATGAATAAATTTGTATTAAAATTTCTTGAATTTAATGTTTTGAATATTGAGTACCTGAATATCGAAAGGAAGCCAGCTTAGCTTTCTAAGCACACACAATTTATATTTTGAAAGCCTATATTTACTCAACTGTTAGAATCAAAAGCTATTTGAACTTTGCAATTTAGGGATGGGGGTATATTGTGTATGCAGGCTTCCCTGGTGGCTCAGTGGTAGAGAATCCGCCTGGTAATGAAGGAGATGTGGGTTCAATGCCTGGGTCAGGAAAATCCCCTGGAGAAGGAAATGGCAACCTGCTCTGGTGTTGTTGCCTGGGGAATGCCGTGGACAGAGTATCCTGGAGGGCTGCAGTCCATGGAGTTGCAAGAGTCGGGCATGGCTTAGAGACTAAACAACAACAAATACTGTATGTGCATGATATTGAAGGTCTGAGCTAGATTTGTCATCCTGACATTTAGTTTTTTCTGACATGATCTGCATACAAATTGCCCAACAATTTAGATAATTTGCATTTATGTTATTGAATTTAAAGAAAACTCTAAATGAGATATGACCAAGATATCTAAATGAGATATGTATTATACTTGTCTGGCTCTTGTAACTAGTTACTCTGGAACTTAAGAATTTTCTCTGATCTTTTTAGTTAATTAGCATAGGGTCCTTTTCTGCATCTGTATAACAGTACAGGGAAGCCAAGTGGGCATGGCACAAAGCTTAAGTGAACACAACTATTTTGTTTCATTTTAGTACAGATTTCCTTAAAATTGTCAGAAATTATGAAGCTAGTATTTATGAAGCCCTGCTATATAAGTTGTGTGTGTATTTCTGCCACAGGAAATGATATGTATTGTTTCATTTTCTATTATGATTCAGCAACAGTTATAAAGGTATGACCTTAGTTTCAGTTCTTTTATTAGATTTCATTTACTAACAAATTTCATAGCAGTAATTCTTTTATGAGGCATTTCTTTTACTGATCCTTTTGTATGCTTCTGTAGCTGCAGAATTCAGTATGGCAGCCACTATCCAGGTTTGACTCTTGAGCTATTGAAATGTGGCTAGTCTGAATAGACATGTAACTGAAGTGCAAAATATAAAATACACTTGGCTTTCAAAGATGTATTACAAAGAAGATTTATTACTAAGATGGGAATGTAAAATATTTCACTAGCAATTTTATTGTGTACTGCAGTGATCATATTTTAGAGATTTTGGATTGAGTAAAACTAATTTTTCACTTATGTTTTTACTATGGCTACTTGTAAATTTAAATTATATATTTGGTTCACATTTGCGGCTCTCTTTTATTGTATGCACTGTTCTGGAGTCTCTCATATTTTATATAAGGAAGTCAGATTTAGAAAGACATATTCTTTCTTTCATCTCTAATTCTTTGTTTAAGGTTTACAAAAGTATTTTAAAGTGATTTCTATGTTCCAGCAGTTAAGTGGTATTTCTTCTATGTGATACAGATGTACTCATAGCAGAAGGTATGTTTGACCATTTGACCATTGATTGTAATAGTTAAGTGTATTGGTGTGTTCCTGAATGGAGAGAATAAGGAAAAATGAAATGTAAACTACTAAGAATTGAAAAAGGAAACATGCTTATGTACTATAGAAAATGCCAGTAAAAAGCCCCTAGTACTAATCTTTAGGAAATAGAGATTGTAATCTAGAGTTATGCTGTACTGCAGATGGTTGTCTTTGATAGTAACTGACTTTGAAACCACTGAGAGAAAGATATATTTAGTGGTTTCCAAGCTGAGAAAAAAATTCCAATCAAATTTTAGTTCCGTTTTTTTTCCTCTTACACAGAGTTGTAATTTGTGAAAGAGAAGGCAAAAAATTTCACGTCAGTCATAAACTCTTAGGACCCAGAGAAGTTCTTTAAATTCCTATATACCAATGAGAATAATCTTTTTTTCTCCTAAAAAGTGATTGCCTCTCTTCCCCATCCCACCCCCATTTCCATGTTTATTTGCTTTGTTTTGCTTTCCAAGAAGACATTTAGTGCCCTACTTTGGTTTATTTTCTGCTTACTAAATAAGGGATAACTCTGTTATGTTTTGTATTTGAAATTTTAAGGTGCATTTCTTTTTTCTTTTATTTTTAATTTGACTCTTTGTTTTACAGATGAGGGCAGAAGTGCAGTTGACCAAGCAGGTGGTGCACAGATTGTAGTTGGCCATTTAAGGTCACTGTGCAGTAAAACAGACCCCGCCAGTGAGAAGCTCTTGACTGTCTTTTGTGGCATGCTGATGAACTATAGCAATGAGAATGGTAAACAAAACTGAAAACTTGCTTTATCTGTGGGGGAGAAATCAAAAATCATCAGTACTGTAGTATACACTAAAAATATTTAGAAAAATTATGAACAAAGCATTCATATTAATAAGTAGCATATAAAATTAGTAACTAGCCAACATTAGATTACAGTGTTTCAAAAATACAGAGTGGTCTAATTTATTAAATGGGACTAATTGTTGAAGGGTTGTCCACGTTAATTAATACCAAAACCAAGAAACAAAATAATGGTATGGTTTGTGATTTCTTGCTATTGAACACTTTAAAAATATACAATGTTAAAATAGCTTTTTGTTTATTACTTTATATTAATACCAGGAGCAACTTTAAAACATAAACATGGTCTATATAAATAAAATATTTTCTCTAGGTACTGAATTTACTTGTAACAGTAAAAAAAAAAAAATGTAATGAAATCTGGCCTTAGAAAAATAAAATTCAGAGCAATTGCAGATGTTTAATTTTAAAAATTTAATAAGTACTTGTAAACAGAAGTTTCTTGTCTCTGTAAAACATTCATAGAACCCAGCAACAAATGATATGTCAATTTTCAGAGAGCCCATATGGTTGTTGATTAAACAGACATAAAAACAATGAAATGAAGTCTTCTTTACCATACTTTTAAATATCACAAAAAAATCATCTGTCTTCTATGAATTAATGCATGGATCAAACACTCAACTCACTCAACTTCTGGTGTTTCCTAGAGTTAATACAGATAAGGCCTTTTTGTGACTTATTTCATCACGATAGTTTAAGTTGAAGTCTCTTGCAGAGACAAATTTACTTGTATACTGAACATGCAATAGTGTTTTTTCCCATGTTCTAGAAACACGGGGTCTTTAGGTATATTTGTTATTTATTTCTTCACGAGTCCAAAGAAATATCCTGAATAATTAAAGAGAGAAGAAAGGTAAACATTGATGACGAATGACTACTGACATTTGACCTTGGTGTTGGTGACAACAGCAAATGGTGGGGACTATAGCCCTTTTCCCGTTGAAGGGGGAGAGCTACTGCTCTCCTCGAGCCAGTTGTTTCTGTGTGGTAATTTGGCCAGCTCCTGCCGAATCTTTTCATTTGGTGGTAGGAGGAAGCTAAAAAACTAACTTTTTTTGCGACCTCTCTTTTTAAATGTTGGATTATATTTGCATCTTTAGCACTGTACAGGCCAAACAGAATGTTTCCTCAAGTCACATCCTTCCAAGAAACATTGGTTTTAAACTTCTGAATTAAAATTATTCATTATAATGATTAATAGTTCTTATTCATTCAATGGCTTGCCTGTTAAACTTGAACTGGTAACAGACATAGTCTTTATAGGGTCAGTTTCCACTCTTTTTCTCTTACTCTCTGGTGGGTTTACTTTTGAAAAGAAAATGCCCTAAACATATTAATAGGTGAAGCAGAAATGCAGAATCTGGATAATCTACAAAATGAATAGCCAGTTCCTAAAGAATTGAAATTTGATCTTAATACACAGGCATCTGAATTGCATTAAGAAATCATCGGCCAATTGTTCATGTCACTTCCTTTTCCTTCAGTTTCATTTAAGCTTGGATATCTGCAAAAGTGGGACAAGAGCTAAGTGGGAGAATGGTTTAGAAAGATATAAATGAAAGAAACTAGGGAAGTTATTATGGCAGCTTTGGCTGTAAAAGAATGTCTTGTTATGCACCTAAACTTGCTGTTTATCGGGACTGGTGCAGCGAGATTTCCCGGGGGGGAGGGAGGAGGGAGGGGGGTCCCGGAGGGGAAGCATATGTAAACCCATGGTGATATTATGACAATGTATGGCAAAAACAATAAAAATAAATAAATAAATAAAAATAAAATAAAGCTACAAGGTTGAAGTAGCAAAAAAAAAAAAAAATATCTGTACAAAAGCATATCCAATAGCCAAAATGGTCTTCAAAAACATCACTCATTCTAACCTGAAGGAGATTGTGATTCTCTATTAATTAGGATATTATACTGTGTAGGAAAATATACTAAGAAGGTAATGTTAACAACACATAGAATGCATGGTCTAAATGCATGATATATTTCTTTCGTAAACATTGTTACCCACACCTCCCACCACCAGGTGTGCAAGTATTCCCAAGAAATAACTTAGATATTTTGGAAAGCTATATTAATTTTTCTTAGAACATTTTTGGAGCAGTGATGTTTTTATTCCTTTCTTCTAAAAGCTGCAATTTGAATTCAATTTTAAAAACTTATTAGGTAAAATAAAAATAAAGTTACCTTTAGTATTTTAAAAGAAGAAATACCAGACTTGTAACGATATTCTTTCCTTCACTTCCTTCTACATTTGTCTATCATGGGAATCATAGTTTGTGAAGCATTTATTTTTCTTCATAGTGCTGTTTAACTTATATCCTTTTTTGTTTGTATAATTATTAGGCATCTTTGTTGTATCCATTATTACTATTTTCTTTAAAATATGTTTAATATTTTCCAACTTAATTTTAGGTCTCAGCCAAGATCAGATCATTTGGTATTGATCCCGTCCACCTGGAGAGTGTTTTGAAACTCAGGAGGCACTTTTTATTAGAACTGATAAATTAAATTCCTTTTTATGTGTATTTGCTGTTGAATTTCAGTACACAAGCCTCTGCTAGTTTCTGAGTAGAATAGTTGAGTGATAAATACCTCCTTGTTACTCTAACAGAAAGATTAACTCTATCCTCAGGCCCAGTTACTCTTCAGCTTCACAGTTAAAATTTTTTTAAATATGAAGATAAGAAAGTACTGAAATGGTCCCAGAGACTCACCAACATAGTTTCTCTAGTGAGAACATTTTCAAATTGTTAGTCTTAAAGGTGGCTTGACACTCAGGATATCTCGATTCCTGTCCTTTTAGTGGACAGCTCTCAGCATTTCACACCTTGGAATACATTAAAGAGGAAATCAAGTTTCCTAAACACTTACAGGGAAAATATATAATGAAACACTCAGTAAAGTCATTTTTATACTCTTTGATAAAGCTGTATAAAACTCAAGGTTCATGAGTTGTAAAACTTTAGAAACTGCTAAGACTTTTAAGCTAAAAACTAGATATAGTCTTTTGTTTCCTCACCAGTGAAGCAATTAAAACTTTTTATATTCAGACAATTAAGTGTAGACTATCTGAATAGAAAAAGTCATAATTACTTAACTAGAAAAGTTATATCAGTTATATTGCTAAATGAAATCATATTTAAATAACTTGAATAAAACTTTTTATTTAGTGAAAATCATTTCAGATTTTTCCTTTATGAAAGAGTCATACCTGTTTTTCACATGGTGAGAAAGCACTTCCATTTTGTGGCCTTCCAAAATATTCTGAATATCTGACTGTTGTAGTTAGAGAAAATTGTGTGGACGATTTGACATTCAGTGTGAGGAAATGTGAACTGTATTATCTTTATGTAGTTATAACTTTAAAGTTTGTTATTCTATAAAGCAGAACTCAAACTTATTATTGAGATATTTTTAATTTCATTAGTTTCTTGGATATTTTTTTTCTTAGCTTTGGTTACCCAGTGCCAAAACATTTGCACTGAAGATTGAAAATTTTGTTCAGATATCCAGCTGTTTTCAAATACAACACCATTTTGGTGTATAGTAGGAGTTTGGAAAATATTTATATAATAGATTGACTTTCCTGGGTGCTTCGTATTGTCTAAATTCTTTTAATCAGCAAAATCAATGGTTGGAAGAAAAATCTGTTGCTGGTATGCATTTTCTTCATTAAATAAGTTAGGACCATTGTAAACTCTTGCCTATCACATTAGTTTATATTTGCTGTTTACATACATGGCAGTAGGAGAAAGTGGCATTGAAAACAAGCTGACAGTAATAGTACCAAATCTGTGGGTAATAATTTACCATAGGTGATCCACAGACTTGACAAATATGCATATGTATACTTCAGAGTTGATTGCAGCTTGAATAGAAATAAACTGGTTATCTAAAGCAAAGTACCAGAATAATTTAGCACCTTATTGCGGAATCTGTGGATGGCCACCATTTTTATTATATTACAAGTAACCATGATAACCAATGTACGTTTCTTGGGAAACTACAAGAAATGTACTAAGTTTACTAAGTGCTAAGTGTACTCAGTTTTTCTTAGTACACTTATGCTACAAACATAAAATGTAGGGAAAAATCTGTAATAATTCTAAGAAAAATTATTAATGATGATAAGCACTAAAGCAAAGACTAGAAGTTACTTGTTTTATATGACCTATGCCGTCAGAGAAAAAAAGGAGAGGAAATAAGCATGTCATCAGGAAAGGAAAAGTTAGTTTCCTTCTAAAATGACTAATATGCACGGTCTATGATAGGCTTCTTCATGTGACAACCAGTATCATATATATACAGTACGTATATGTGTGTATGTGTGTGTGTATGTATACGATTTTTACAAATAGAGCTGATTTTTCTGTGATATCTTCATAATTCCTTGTTACTGAGTCAATTTCTCTTTTATGGTTCCTGGAATCTCTCTAGCATACTCTCATGATGATGCATTGCCATAACTGAACTATGTTTGGAGGGAGGCCATCTGTGTGATTTAAGAAGTGCATTTCATGAAGTGTCAGAGCCTGAAAATTGAATTTAATTATTAAGCCCAGTACTTAAATTCAGTTGTTTAAAATGGGCTTGTACAGTATATCTTCTCTCCTCTAACTTAAACAGCACTTAATATGTAGTTAGTATTAGCTACTACTTCTACTTTCATTTCAACCAGCAGTTTCTCAATTCTGATAATACTTTTCACTTTTGTGATGAACTCAGCCCAATTAACTTGGCTTACTTGATTTTTATTCTTTCTTAAAATAGGAAGAATAGAAATTAATAAGGAATAATCCTGATTAAAAACTAAAAATGCACTTTGGCCTGAACCTCTTGTTTATGTTTTGGTATTACTTTATTATAGGTAAGAAAGAATGCTTCATAGATGTTAGATGCTTAGAGAATGATTTGTTTTGCATGAATGAGGAATTAGTTTCAAAGTTTACTTACTGTGGATATAAGCTAATTAATAATTAAGCAAATTTTCGAAATACTAAAATCTTTCTGGCTAACTTCAAGGGGAAAAGATAAAACAGTGTATCTTTGAAATTTATTGTCTTTTTTCTTAATTATATTAATTTTCCTATGTATAGCTTTCATTTTACCTTATGTTCTTTTTTTTTCCTCTTTTTAAAACGGCATGGGAGATGTACTTTTAAGTTCTATCTATTGAAACTCAGTTTGTCAAATTACTCTAGTACGTTGAAGTGCATGAAAGACATTAGAATTCTCTATTTGCTAATTGCTGTTCTCTCTGTAAAAATTTCGGAATTTTCATTGTTTGACCAACAGAGCTTTCTAATGATTCTGAAGCAGGTGACATTCATGAAGTTCTGCTACAAGTAATGTCATTTTAAATAAATTGTTTTATTGAAGGACAGAGCAGTTAATCGTTCTTGTGCCTTAACTGTTCTTGTTCTGCTAATTCTGCCTATTAAATTTGACCAATTAGAGTATCAGCTCTTCGTCATAATCCTCCTAAACTGTTACTCTAAAAATACTGTTATTTAATGGACAGACTCTGAATTTGGTTTTTAATAGAGGTGTACCAAATTTACATGTTAGTTTCATTCCACATGAACAATTATTACCAGTAATACTCTGTTTTGGCTAGTATAGAATGAACTTCAGAATACAAGAATTCAAAATATATCACAAAAAATAAAGTGATTGCTATAGTTTTGTTAGCATAATGTTAAGATCGACATTATATTAAAGAAGTAATACTTTTTGCAGCATTTTTAGCTACTAGATTGTTTTTTAAATCATGACAGTGCATTTAGTATCGTGATACTAAATAACCAATTTTAACTGAGGACAGTAGGGTAACAAAATATGTTTGGGGTTTCTCATTCTCTAACATGTAAAAACATGTGTAGAAGATGACTAATAAGATGTTGTTGAATATTACTTCTGAGAATGTCCTCACAGTGAAAATTTAAGATGTCAGAGTTGGCTTTCTGATTTTAACACATCCTCATAAGATGTAAAGAATTCTCAAGTTGGACTTTCTCTTGAAAGATTCATGACTGGAATCAAATTAATTAACTAAAAATAAAAGAAACTCCTAACATTTATTTTTTGTTGTAAATTCTGAATAGATGATAAAATCTCTGTTATTCTGCCCTGATTTAATTTTTACATTTATATAGCTTTCACCATCATTAGTTATTGCCACATTTTAATATAAATACACATTTACATTTCAGCTGATTAAAATTTCAGCACATGACGCACATTGGGAGATTTTTATATGAAATGTTTACCTGTATTTGAAAGTGCATATTTAGATAGTGAAGGTAAAACTGAAAGACCAGGCCTTGTTTTTGTTATTTATGTTACACTAGTTGAAATATGTATCAAACACATCATTGACTATGCACACATTTGTAGGTGCAAGAGATGACACTGACGTAAACATTCTTATTTGAGAGAGCTGTGGCAAAAGTCAGAGTATATGTAATGGATTTTGGTCAAATATCAGCGCATCATTAGTTTAGACCACTTGAAATAATTCATTCAGCAGGAAACTTAGGGCAGAAAAGTATCATATGTAAACTAGCTTGTATGAAAATTAGTAACTATTTTCTAACTACATATAAAATCTATTTAACAGCAAACTGCCTATATTTTAGAAGTCAGAAATCTTTGGCTTATGTAGGTATTTTCTAACACAGGTTGTGTGTTACAAATAACTTTTATGTAATTTTAAAGTGTAAAAACTTAATCATAATTATTCTCTAGGGTAACTACTATTATTTGTGTTGTTGTTATTAAAACCAAAGCATTCTTTTGTAAAACAGAATTTTTATGTTTTTAAACACATATGATTGCAAGATATATGTGTTGTCTGTAAATTAGCCTCGCAGCTCAATTGGCTGTACAAAATTTATGCTTAAATTTATACTTACTGTAGATGTGGCCTTTCAGCCATGCCATATGAGAGCCAAGACTGAATGTTTTTCTCTCAATTAACAACAATACAGTATATTAACGCATATATATGGAATTTAGAAAGACGGTAACGAGAACCCAGCATGCGAGACAGCAAAAGGAACGCAGATGTATAGAATAGACTCAGGGCCTCTGTGGATGAGGGAAAGGGTGGGATGATATGGGAGAATGGCATTGAAACATGTTAATTATCATATGTCTAAGCAATAGCCGGCCCAGGATTGATGCTCGGGGCTGGTGCAACGAGATTTCCCGGGGGGAGGGAGGAGGGAGGGGGGTTCTGGAGGGGGAGCATATGTGAACCCATGGTGATATCATGTCATTGTTTGGCAAAACTAATAAAAAAAAAATGTTTAATAAAAAAAAAAAAAAAGAACTACCAAGCAATAGCTGACTGCAGTCCTCTTCTAAAAAACAAACAACTTTAACCTTTAAAAGTTTATTTCTGAGATGAAAGCATAGAATTTTCTTAATCAGAGTAGATGTATCTGTAGGAATCTTCTTTGTAACAATTCATTATAACAATAGGTGATCTGTAGTAAGTAATTTAACCTGAAGTGAGTCTAGGGAAAAAATTATCTACTAGATTAAAACATAATCATTCCAGATGTCATTGAATTGAGAACAGTAAATGAACAGGCCTCTTAAGAATAATAAAAATATTTTTCCTTTCTCTTGTGATTTGCTTTGAGGTTTTCCATTGTTATTGTTGTTTTTACATTATACTCATGTAATTTTGTCATTTATCTCTACAACTTTTACAGGAGGGAAATTTTGCTCTGTAGAGACTCTTTCAGTTTCAGAACTTGGAGAAAAACTTTTTCATTTTTTATTGTTAACTTTCAGAAAGTATGAAATGTGTAAATGTATTATTTTTAAACCTCTAGTACTCTAAAATACTAATGAATCTTGATTCTTTTTTTTTTTCCCTTCAAAATTGCTGATTATCATTGAGATATGTAACCTGGGGCTTAAATTATAGAGGTAATCTGTATGCAAACATAACATGAAATGCATGTTTTGAGTAAACACAAATTTTAAAGTAATCGATTTGAAGTTAATTTTAAACAATTGTAAATATTTTGGGTTTTATTTGCTCAGCATTAGATTTAGAATAAAAATTCTTCCCTTTCCTGATCAGTCAACAAAAAGATATTCGGTAATAAGTTTAACTGAAATCAGGAAGTCTTGAACTTGCACATGTGTTTGTATAAAGTTTTTAACCACAGACCATCCTCTTGGTTGCTGTATTTAAGTCAGTTTACTTTTCAACATGATGATAGAGCTACAGCTTGCTTCAACTCACAAATTATACTGCACTGTTACATCATATCTAATTTTTACTTTATATTTTTGGAAATACAGATGTGCCACTAGTAAAGGGCAATGTTTTTTGGTCTTTATTATACCCAAAATTTTTATCCAACTCATCAGGATTTATATTTGCTTGTTTTTATTGTTTCCACTGTATATAATTAGATATAGATGTGGTTTTTGTGCAAGCTTATAAATAGGACTGTTGTACTCATTATACTATGAATACTATACATACCAAATCTACATACTAATGTAGAGACTGTGTATTTTGAATTGTCTTTAGGTGTGTGTTACTTTGACACAGTTTCATCATTATGTCCTGTTAATCAGCTTAATAATTTTATAACATTGTAAGGACCTTTTCTTAGGAATAAGCTAAACTTGTGTTATCTTCTTTAAAAACCTATACTTTTTAGTAATTGATCCACATAACTTCAGTTGAGTTACTAGAATTCTTGGCATACTTTTCTGGACCTATAATCTGTACCAATGTTTGAAACATTAAACTGAAAACTCAGGGGGAAAAAGGTTCTTCAACTTGAGATCTTCTCTCCAGATCTCCATTCTTTGGAGTTTCCATGTGTGTGTGACCTGAAGAACTTGGAACCATTGAAATTCAAATGTAGGTAGGTAAGTGTCCACACCAGCGCATGCGTTGATTGCCTTACATACCTCTTTGTATACGCATCTGTACTGCACCCCCTCAGTGCCTTTCTTCCTCTTCCTCCCCATAGATCATGCAGGACCTGTGTCATCTTGATATTATGTAATTTCGTAATTCTGTATTTTGGTCAGTATCTGTCTGTGATGTGTGTCAGGAGCAATTTTTAGAAGTCTTCAGACATTTATGACATTGTCCTGTCTAAAGACTGTCTTTCACACATACATGTTTGCTGTGTATGGGCCTGGGTTGCGTTCTTGTGAACTGTACTTGTTGAGCTCTGACATTCTTTTGGAGTTGCTGGTATTCATTGAAGGATGCGATAAGTCTCAGTCTTGAACTGTGTCTCTTATTCTCTCAAATGAATCTAGAGAATGTGAACTGGTTCTGAGGATTTCTTCCAGTTAGTCTTTAATTTATGTCATTTCCCTGATACCGTTCACAATAGCCTGAGTGTCATGTCCTTTGAAGTCTATTTACAGCTTTCTTTGGGCAATAAGAAAACGTGATTCAACTTAATCATTTGCTTCCAGCAATAAGAACTAATACTAATTTATCCCACACAAACAGGAGCTCTACTTAACCCTCAAAAGAACTATGTATTGATAACATAGGAAGTTGTAACTGAAATAGGCAAACAGATCTAATCATGGAATAGTCTCCTAGACTTAAGTAGAATATCTACTCATATAAGCAAAATGAGGTGTTCTGGTGCTTAATTAATGTTATTTCTCTCAAAATATCTAAGCACCAGTAACTAGGATTCCTACCATGCTTTTAATTTTAACTTTTTTCTTCTGTCACATCTGCCAAGCATATCGTTGAATTTTAGATATCTTTTCTACATTTTTTCCCCCAATTCCTATAAAAATTAGGTAATCCATTGGCAGTGGTTCTTAAACTTTTGATCTCAGAGCTCTTTAAGACACTTAAAAATTACCAAAGATCTCAAAGAATTTTTGCTTATATGTATGGGTTATATCTGTCAATATTATATTGGAAATTAAAATGAAGACATTTTAAAAATTAGTATTGCACTTTCAAATAAAAACCCATTATAGGTCAACATAAATAGCATCTTCTTATGAAAAAATAAGTTAAATTTCTTTAATTGCTGAAAAGAATAGCATTTACTTTACTGTAAATGTGTGATGTTAAGAATACAGTGACTACTAATACTTTTTGGTGCATTGACTGGGTTCATACGAATGCACCAGCAGTTTTACTACTGTTTTTGTGCCATCAATGGAAATGTCAGCACAGTGAAAAAGGCAAATCAAATCTTGGTATTTTTATGAAAGTAATTTTGATCTGGTGATCCTCTGAAAGGGTTTGGGGGACTCCACTTTGAGGACTTTCTTCTAGGATGCCTGCCTATCTTGAGATGAAAATTTGTATCAGCCTCTTTAAAGATATTTCCCTCTTCTGGGCCTCCATTAACAAAGGAGACTGACTTGCCTGCAATTGGCATGAACAGATTTTAGGGTTATTTGAATGTAATTTTTGTTTTAGTTACCGTCATAGAAATGGATATAAAAGAAGGGTACCCAAGTGGTCTAAAATGAGACCTGTCCATTGGATGACTATATATTTTTTCTCTTTACTTATGTGTGGTATGTGTGTTGTATGTGAATACACAATTAATTTGGCTCCTGGGTAGCTTAAAAACACATTTTCATGAAGCAATGTGATTTTCATGAATTATGGCAATTTATACTATATGCCATTGGACTGTGCTACTTTTTCTGCCTATCTACCACAGTTTCAAATATTGCTACTTCAATTTGTATGCCACAGATTGTATGAAACTCTGTAACGTTTCTTTTTTTTTTCTTTTTTTTGGCTCTCTTATTCCTGGAACCAAAGTCCGTAATGTTGTAAATTGGTCAAAGAAAGTGGTAGAGATGCCAAGTTCAGAAAACATGAAGAGCATTATTTAAGTGTCATTCTCCTGTTAGCTCCTTCCTATATTTTGTTATTCCTCTAATGTCCCTGGACTGTTGGATTTTACAGTTTGTGTCAACAGTACTGAGGGGGTGTGTGATGCTTACATATATGCAGACATATAGTGGAGTTTGACTCACTCAATGCATGCGCTAGTGCTCACGCTTACGTACCTGAGATTTAATGATTCAACAGCTCTGCAGTATTTGAAGAGGTAGTCAAAATGAATAAATAAATAAAGTTAAAAATATTGCTAAAGAACAAGGATCTGCAGAGGTGATCCAATAATAAGGCACTCTATCAACTGGTAAGTAACCAAAATAATTTCTAACTTGGAAAGCTTCTTGATGCATGATCTTTATAAATACTATAACCAAAATACAAATACTCTGCCAGTATAACATATAGGTATATACTATAATAGATGTAATACTATAGGTAATAATAGGCAATTTGCCTTTAAGATAATGTAAATATTGTGAGTCATTCATTAGTTACTGAATTGTATAGTCAGAAAATATAATAAGCATCAGAAGCATAAAAATGAATCATTTAATTGAATACATTCTTTTATATATATGTCCTT
Organism: Antilocapra americana; assembly: GCA_007570785.1. Classification (NCBI taxonomy): domain Eukaryota; kingdom Metazoa; phylum Chordata; class Mammalia; order Artiodactyla; family Antilocapridae; genus Antilocapra; species Antilocapra americana. The sequence continues at coordinate 4,427,404 of ML662439.1, forward strand.
TTAGAGCAGACTTCATAATTCTACTGCAAAATTTGAAATTGTTTTAGACTATTTGAACTCTCAGCATAAACTTCATCTCAGGATTTGTTTTTTATTCTTATTTTGGTAATAAAGCCTCTTTGTAGTATAGATGACTCTCCCCAACTGAGCCAGATAATATCCATAATTACCATCAGTTTTCAGGGCCGACAAGCCTCTGTTGGCTATCTCTTCATATTTGACTCTAAAAGCAGGAAAAATGAACTACACAGACCTCGAGGCAAGTAATCAGTTGGCATGTGAGACAGCTCAACCTAACCTTTGTGTTCTTTCTGATGACCACCCAGCTATCTCCTTATCTGTAGGTTAAGAACCATGTTGTTGTTATGGTTTAATCATTGAGTGTCTGACTCCTTGCAGCTCCTTGGTCTGTAGCCCTCAAGGCTCCTCTGCCAATGGGATTCCCCAGGCAAGAATGCTGGAGTGGGCTGCCATTTCCTTCTCCAGGGGATGTTCCCAGCCCAGGGATCCAACCTGCGTTTCCTGCATTGGCAGGCAGATTCTTTACCACTGAGCCACCAGGGAAGCTTAAGAACTCTGAAGAGTGGTAAAGAGATTAGTACACAAACTCCCATCAAGGGATGCATACTATGAGGAAAATGTGTTTTGTAAGAGACAGATTTTTATCTCTAGATAAAAAGATGCATGACTTAAAAAAAATTGGAGAAAATTATTAACTTGAAAATGGCATATAATTTTTAAAAGGAAAAGAAAAAAATTTTGAAAGTTTTCCTCTATCTTTAGATGAACCAAGTAGTAATAGTGATAGTGTTTTGCATAGACATATGAGTGTCTTTCTTCTTATTCTTAGAGGCAGGACTTTTGGTTTTCATTTTGGTTTATTTACCTTCAACTCTGCTACAGGTGTTCTGTTATCATTGTTCATGAAGAGCCATTTTGAAAATCTAGGGCATATCAAGTACTTAAAAATCAATTAGTTTCTTAGAAAATGAAGGCAAGCAATGATAACGAAGCCATACTGACCTCTTTACCTCTCAAGCCAACTCTTCCTTTTTTTCCTAAGATGATTGTCACTATTACTAAATAAAACTATGGAAAGAGAAATATTTTTAAGTAACCAGATTTTTTCCTTGTTAAAACTTTCCTTCCTAACAGTCATCAAAGAATACTCTGCAGCAAATAAATAATAATTTTAGTGTGTTATATATTTTTTCATTCTTTATTATGAAGTAACTGTTTCTAAGGGGTTCTAAGACTTTTATCTTCTTAGTCTTTATTAAAGTTGCTTTTTTTCTTATGCTTTTCATATACTCTGTGACTTTCTGTAATGCAAATGTTACTTTGTCTAACCTTTTAACTTAAAAACCAATGATGTTTAATTGTGCATTTTAAAACCTACTTAGTAATGTATAAGACCATTAAAGAAGAAAAAACTGGTGATTTGTCATATTACTTGAATTATTGTCATTTCTAAATTTCTTTGAAAATTTCATTGAAAAGTTTCAAAACTCAATTCCTTTGAACTAATGTCTTAAACATTTTCAAGACTTATGAGTGGACTTAACCTTGCTTTACTGTAATTGAAATAGTATGAAATAGTATTGTCTTTGCAGTAGGGAGTACAGAGGTGTCTTCTTCTTACTAATGTCCATATAATACGTAAACACTTCTTTTGTGTTTTGTTTTCTTGTTTGTTTTTTAACAGATTCCCTTCAAGCTCAGCTTATCAACATGGGTGTTATTCCTACCTTAGTTAAATTACTGGGTATCCACTGCCAAAATGCAGCTCTTACAGAAATGTGTCTTGTTGCGTTTGGCAATTTAGCAGAACTTGGTAAGTCCTAGACATGAACCAAAATGTAATTATTCATAGCTGATTAATATACTTATAATACATTTTTCTTTCATTGTTAATCTGGAAATCCATTTAGGTTCTTTTAGTTTATTATTTTGAAGCATCATAGATACATTGTTTCAGTGTTAAAAGTGTAGATCCAGTTACATTTTAGGATTATATTGTTTATAATTGAAGCCAAGAAATTTATGTGTTTTTTCTCACTAAAGATATAGCTTAAAGATAAAATAGAAAATAAATGAATGCAGTCTAGTTCAGAATTGGGGGCAGAAAAGGAATGTGCAGCCCTTTTTATTGTCTTTGATTCCTAGTTTATATGCACACATTATTATTCTGTTTCACAATTATAAGATGAATCCAGTTTTAAAGTTTGCATGCTTATAAACATTATAGATTAAGCAGAATGCAATTTTCCCCCTTTTTGTTTGGCTTCCCAGTCTTTTATAAATAAACTTGTCTGCTTAAAATATTAGTATTTTTGGGGGGCGGGTAGAAATGTTAGAACAAAAATTTGCACTTTTACTCCCTTCTGGAAACCAACTAAAACTACAGTAAAGAGATTGTGTTTTTTAATGCAAAACCATCAAAGAAAGGGGAGGAAAAACAAACAAAAGGGATAATACAAATACTTTTTAGAACCTGGAAAGAGAAGAAGCAGTAACTCACTTAGCAAAAATTTGAATCCTGAATTGGAAAGCCAAGAACTAACCAATTTGTTCTTTGGTATCTTCAAAAGGCTCAGGATTTAGTGGCATCAAGAGTTTCTTTTTTCCCTTCCCACTCTGGTAACTGGCCTTCCCGTCTAAGCAGAAGACTGTGTTTACTCTGTAGAGAGACTCAGAGTAGAGGGTTAGTAGCCTGGGGACAGCAGACTGATAAGAGGTACCAGAGTACCTTTCTGAAGATAGTGAAAGTAGGTATGCTGAATTATCCCATTTGTTCTCTAGAATATGGACTTAAAGATACTTATGTTGGAGTTCTTCTACACAGAGCCTTCACATCTATAGGGAATCTTACAAGGCCACTCATAAATCCTAATCAGTGTTTAAATCCCAGTTCTTAACCAGTGGCAGACAAGTAGAAAAGTGAGGACAGCCTCTAACATGGGAAATGATGAAATTTAAAAAAAGTAACTTGGAGGAAATAGAAACTATGCAGGGAGCGGTGGGGGGAACTCTGATATGCTCAACTAGAAAAATACTGTAAGCATGAAACTATGCTATTTTTAAAGAAAAAGGAACAGAGTGAGAAAGCTAAAACAGCTAAAATGAAAGGCAGTAAAATGTATAGAGAAATATTTACATAAATAAAGCAAAAAGCAAGGGTATGGAAAATAGAAGAAAGTATATAGATAGAGGATCAGTCCAAGAGTTCTAGAAAGAGATAAATAGGAAAAAAATTGCAGAATAAACCCAAGTGTCACAACTAAAATATATATTTCTCCAGATTGGAAGAATCTTATCAAATGACAGCCTAGTGGATGAAATTTTAGAACAATGGGGACAAAGGGAACATTTTATAGAATTCCAGACAGAGAGAGGAAGGAGAAAAGTTACATAGAAAAAATTGTGAATCAGTAGACATCAGATGTATCAAAACAACACTGGTAACCAGAAGAAAATGGAATGTTGTTGCCTTCAAATATTTGAGGAAAAATCATTTCCAGTTTAGAATTCTATATGCAAATCATCAGGCAAGTGTGAGGTAACAACAGGGACAGTGTTAAACATGAATGTCTCAGAAAATTAGTATCTGTTATATCTTTCCTGGAAGCCTCTGGAAGATCTGTTCCAAACAGTAAGACTACATAGGAATCAGGAGACAAGAGATTCAACAGGAAAATAAGAGTTTCTAGTTAGTATGGTGACATGACAGCTCCAAATGTCCTGTTTTCAGAGCAACCAGTCCAAATTGGGAAACTTAGACGAGATGAAATTAATTGAGCACCTAAAGAGAACATGCTTATTAAGAAAAAAATCAGACAACTGATGGAGTGTTTGGAGTTGAATTAATAAATACATTGAAAGCTAAGTAAATGAGGAAAACAAAGTAATTCCAAGGAAATAAAAGTAACTCCAGGCCACATGAAAGTCTATTATTGAAACACTAATTATTTCAAACCAAAATTACAGTATAATTACATTGTGAAGATGTAGGTTATTGTGGAGACAGGAAAAAGAGAAAGCTAGTGCTTCATCTTTCATAGTGGAAAGTCAATCAAAAATACTTAAACCTAAAAAAGCAAAAATTGTCAATATAAAATGTTCTTTAAAGATTTGGAGGTAAATACCAGTGAATTAGCTTTATGTGCTTGTTTTTGAAGAAGAAATGGGAAAGGGGCACTGGATTCTGCCGGTAATATAAGTATTAGAACTAACTCTTTAAACTCATATATAACTTTGTTAAAAAATAAACCCTTAAGAGGGGGACTTCCCTGGCTGTCCAATAGTTAAGACTTCACCTTCTGATGCAGAGGGTGTGGGTTCAGTTCCCCTGGGGAGCTGAGACCCCACATGCCTCACAGCCAAAAACACATAAAACAGGAGCAGTAGTGTGACAAGTTCAATAAAGACTTTTTAAAAAATTGTCCACATCAAAAAAAAAATCTTTAAAAATAAACTCTCAGGAAAAAGTCCTTCTTGCTGAAAGTCTGTTAAGGATCTGTGGCATTTAATTCAAATATAATGTCCAAATCACAGTTCATGCTATCTTTTCTCTGTATCCACCTACAGGATATGACCAGGTTTTCTTCATGAATTCCTATATTAATCATGGTGCACTGTTCCCCTGTGCTGGCAAATGGACTGAATTACTTAACAGTGATTTGGTTTCAGTGTAATAAGTGGAAGAATAAAATATGAATTGGAAAAAAAGTGCTACAACTATTTTAAAAAGAGTTGAGTACATAACTAGATAAATGATGCCTATTTCATCTATAATTTTATGTTTCATTTATTTGAAGAATTGTGTAAAACAGAAGAGCAACCACAAATGTTGAGGAGTTAAACCGTTCCTGTTTAAATCAAACTAACTTTTTAGGGTAAGGTGTAATGTTTGTAAAATTTGATTTCTAAGGGTTTAGGTAGCTTATTAGAAAAGACACTCCACCCATGCTCTTTTTTTTGTAGCACTAAGGAATCTTACTTAGAAGTCTTGGAGTGGATTCTCGTCATTTTGGCGTAGATCTGGTACATGTGCCAAAAGCAGGGTAACAGTAGAGTAAATCAAAACTGTTTTAAGCAATATAAACATTTGTTTCTCCATTTTCTTTTAATGTTGGATTTTTAATATTTTTTATTTGACATTGGCAGAGATTTACCAGAAACTAGAGAATAGAATGTAACTCTTGAATTTGTTTACTTGTTTTTTGAGTCACACATTCAAAAGCAACAAATTTCTTTTGAACACTTACTCTGTACTAGGCACCATACTGTATACTGTGTTTGTGGTAGTCATGCTCTCAAGCAGCTTATTTAGTAGGTGATGTGGAAACATTTCTAAAATGAACTTATAAATAAGCATATAATTGTAAGTTACAATAATTGCTAGTATGAGGACATAATTGAATGAGGTAAGGAAGGAATTTAAATTACAGGTGTACATTTTAGGTGGGAAGGAACATTTCAGACAGTTAAAATTTCTAAATATTTATCTTCTTCAAACAGTGTACTTTACCTTTCTCAGAAGGCTCTAGTGGATACCTCCACTGAAACTAAAAAAGTGAATGTGAATGAACATAGATAATAGAGTATCTAATACAGGAAGAAGAAGAAAATATCCATCAAGATCATGAAAAAGAAATTCCAGGATGTCAGTGTGCCCAGCAAACATGGAGAGCAAGCAGTCTCGACTAGACTGGTCGATCTGAGAGAAACTTTTAGATAAATTGATAAGATATCTGATGCAGCAAAAGAACTGAGAATCAGAAAGGAAATAGAATGGATTCTGGTTGTATTTTGGAGGTAGATTGATAGATTTTGGTTATTCTTTGGATGCACTGAGTGAGAACAAGTGAGCAATGACCCCCAGGTTTCTGCCTGTGTGGCAGTTGGTAGGTGGCATGTTTATTCACTAAATTAAGGAACTCTGGAGAAAGAACAGATATATCAGAAGTCTAGGCATGGTGTTTGGATGCTAGAAAGATATTCTTTTTTTTTTTTAATTTATTTATTTTAGTTGGAGGCTAATTACTTTACAATATTGTAGTGGTTTTTGCCGAGATATTCAAATGGAGATGTTAAATAGACATTTAAATAGCCTGGAGTTAAGAGGGCTAGAGATATGATTGTATAAGCATCAACATATAGGAGTATTTTTATGCTATGGAAAAAAATTCGATTGCTTAGGGTGAGTAAGGATCAACAAGGTAAGAAAGCAGAAGATGAAGTCTTAAAGAATTAGAATTTATACTGGTCTGGTGGAAAGGAGGAGCATGCAAAGGAGACTGCAGAATGTAGAGGTGGGCCAAAACTGGTTTGCAGTGGGTTTAGGTAGGCCTGTGAGTTGAGGAAGTAGAGACAGTGCATGTAGACAGTGCTGTCAAGAAACTTGTTTGTGAAATTCAGCAGACTGGATGGAAGCTTCATGAAAGTGGAGTAAAGGGAAGGTGTTTGGTTTTAATATTGCTTTCTTTGTGAGAAATATTAAAGCATATTTAAATGCCGAGGATGAGGCTCTAGAGTGAAAGGTCGGAGGTGGTAAAGAGACAAAGAAGGCATGTCAGGGACAGTGTGAAAGTATACCGCTCTAATGGTATAAAGACAAGTCACCTTTAATTCAGCCATGTGAAATGCAATCTGTTATGAGTAATTTTTCTTCTTTGGCTAAAAGCCTTGAAACTATGAATTTATAACAGTAATTTTACCATTGCTATGGTTACCTATATGTTATGCTAGCGAACATTTTTTTTTATAGCCTTGAATATAATTGGGTCAGAACATCTTAAAGCTTTAGACATTTTTCCTCTTCAGAGGCATTAAAAAAAAAAAAAGGACTGTTTCTGTATTTGAGGGGTGTTTGCATGCAGTAATGATACAAAATGACCAAGTATTGAAAGTAATAGAAAACAGTTTCTGGGCTTAATTTTATTTTCTTACTCTAAATTTTCCTCTTATTTTTTACAGAGTCAAGTAAAGAACAGTTTGCCAGTACAAACATTGCTGAAGAGCTGGTGAAACTCTTCAAGAAACAAATAGAACATGATAAGAGGGAAATGGTTTTTGAAGTTCTTGCTCCATTGGCAGAAAATGGTGAGAAAATAAATGCACCTCTTGATTTTTTATCATTTTTTCCACTTTTTTCTAATATTATTTAATTGCCAGCTATTTAACTCAAATTTCTTTCTTTTATTAATAATGTGACAAGTTTTATTTTGAATATCTCTAACTTCAGCTGCATTATTTATTTCATAACTATATATATATATATGTGTGTGTGTGTGTGTGTATATATATATATATTGGCCAAAACTACTTTCCAAATTTCTTTGATTTTAAAATCTTGAGAAAGGTGGTTCTGTAGGTTACACATTCTTATGCCAGTCTGGAAAAGGCAGCTAAGAGGCTCTACTCCACTTAAATACTCTTGCCGGGCAAAGGTCATAAAAGTTGGAGCAACAGGCCTACCAACTGTGTGGACACTGAGGATGAGGCTCTAGAGTGAGAGGTTGGAGGTGGTGAAGAGGCAAGAGGGAATGAGGAGGGCCTTTAAAGGAAGACATGTCAGGGACAGTGTGAAGTATACTGCTTACATGGTATAAAGTGGTCTTTAAGAATAAGAGGGAACCACAGGAAACAAACCATCCCATAATAATTTTTAAAATACAGTGTTTAGCACATAATTAGAGAGGACGTGAGGAGACAAGACATTGTAAGCAAGAATCAGCACAAAGAACAGGCAACAAATACTGAGCAAATATCCAGATACTGGAATTATTAGACATTGACTCAAAACAGGTATGCTTATTATGTTCAAAGAGTTAAACTTGAAAATTTTAGATTTTCAACTAAACTAGAAACTATAAAAAGTAGAATAGCTGATTTGAAAAGGAAATAATTGGAAATTCCTGAATTGAGAAATGTAACAAAAATTAAGAACCTAAACAGATGAGTTTGGTATATCCATATTATGGAAAAATACACAGTTATGGAAATGAATGAAGACAGCCATAACCAATAGTGTAGATGAATCCTATAAACATATTAAAAAGAAAAAGCCAGCACTGAAAAATATATGATTCCATTTATATGAAATTTCAAAAAAAAGCTAAAATTAAGCTATAGTTTTTAGGAATGATGATTTAGTGAAACTGTTAAAGTATGGATATGTATGGATATGGTTACCTTTAAAAATCAGGGTAGTGATTTGAAAGGGACAGATAGGTGACAGGAAAAAGTCACAGAGGGATTTCTGGGGTTGCTGATGATGGATTTCTTGATTTAGATGATAGTTCTGTGGTTGTTTAATGTATTTAATAATAATCGTTGATTAAGTGTAACGTAAGGACTTCCCTAATAGCTCAGTTGGTAAGAATCCACCTGCAATGCAGAAGACCCTTGTTCAATTCCTGGGTCAGAAAGACCCTCTGCAGAAGGGATAAGCTACTCACTCCAGTATTCTTGGGTTTCCCTGTGGCTCAGCTGTAAAGAATCCACCTGCAATGTGGGAGACCTGGATTTGATCCCTGGGTTGGGAAGATCCCCTGGAGAAGGGGAAGGCTACCCACTCCAGTATTCTGGCTTAGAAAATTCCGTGGACTGTATAGGTCACAGAGAGTCAGACACAACTGAGCAACTTTCACACTTAAGCATAACGTGTATTTATGCATTTTGTTGAATTTGCAGGAGTATTCCACCACTTAGAAAAGATTTTTAAATATACATTCATACGGATATATACATACACACACACACATATATATAACATGATACATAAATGATAGTGATATAATTAGATGTCCTTGGGCAGAATGGTACTCATAAAAGTATGCTAGGCTGTCTGCTTTGGCAGAATGCCTTGCTAATCCTTTTTAATAAGGCATTTTAAGCATCCCATATATGTATATATATGTGATTACGGTTAAACTGTGAGAAGAAAGATCTCATAGTTTAACCTTAGCACATATTATATTTTCTGAATGTCTTAGATCTTATGGGAGAAATTTATTTTTCATCTCATTTGGTGGTTTGGCCAAATAGGAAATTTTCATTGTGACCTTTGGGTAGTTTTATGCCAGAGAATGACCAGTAACCTTCCTTGCAATATTTCATAATATCTATGTTTTTATTTATTTGTTTTGTTCTCCACTATGCTCACTTGTGTTTTATAACTGTGAAGTGGACTGAATGATACCTTTAAAAATTTGTGTCTGGTCTATCTTTAGCATATCGTCCTTGGTTTTCCTTGTATGCAAAGGAGAGTGATGCCAACATTTAAACTGGGATTTCTATAATTCAAGGTTTTCTGTATTTTTTAAGGCTTTTTCGTCATGGCTTTCAGTTCTAGTCAGCACACATTTCTAGTTCTATCATTCTGTAACCAAGGAAACGCCCTACTTTCAGCATGGCACAGAGCAAGTATACCTTTTAAAAAAATATCCCAGGTTAAATATTCTGTATATTCTGAAATAATATGGCAGAGAAGATCAGTGGTCCTAGTGATAGGGGAAAAGAGCCAAATTTTTACACATTAAAATTGTCTGAAAGAAAAAGTCTTAAGTTTGAAAAAAAAAAAAAAGATCTGTTTCTTCCAAATAACAAGCTTAAACAGCTCTTGCTATAGATATATGCATATATAGCTTAGGGAAACTGAAGACTAAAATAAAATCCAGGTAAACAATAAAATTTAAGTTTGAAAATATCTGTGTAGCAAATGTATTTCTAAGGTCAGTTGATCAACATTTATCTGAAGCAGTATCAAATATACCCAAAATATTTAAGTAGACCAATTTGGGTTAAAACACAAGGACAAATGAAGTATATACAATATGTGCTGAATTGGGGGAGACAGATATGTATGTGAATCTAAAATCTTCAGTGAAATAAGTTATATAATGAAAGAATATTTAAGATATTAGGAGTGTAAACAATATTGATTCGGTAGACAAACTAGTTTGCTATGAAGATAGTATTTTAAAATACAATTGGGATGTAAAATCTGTCTAAAACTCCTTAGTTTGTTAGTTATCCATCAAAAAATTCCAAGTTATTTTTTCTTTCCACTTTTATTATGATAATTTAAGAACCTATTCAAATGTAGAGCGAATACAATATAATGAACCATGTTCCCATCACTTGAGAAAGCTTCAAATTAGTGAAAACCTGAAGCTCTTTTTTTAAAACATGACTTTTTAAGTTCAGAAATATGAATCCAAAATACATACCTTGTGATATACTTTGAAATTTATTAATATCTCTTTTCAATATCTTGGTATTCAAACTCCATTAGTGGAAATATTTTAACTATATCATCTATGTGTGTTTTATTTTAAACAGTGTGGGATATTTTATAGTGTTGCCTTTTAAATGTGAGTATAATCTCTAGAATAACAGTAGATATTACTTGTCCTCAGAGCTGAGAATCAATTTGTTTAGGTGCTGCCAGACATTGTGAAAAGTGACATAATATCCAGTGGAAAAATGAAATAAAGCTTTTGTGTATTTAAGCTGCACTGTCTGACACTTTCTTTCGAAACTCAAATCTTCAAAGGAGTATTATCTACATCATGGACTGACTTGGTGTCTTATAATTCTTAACAATAAATTGCTTTCACCAGAACTCCTATTTCAACTTAAATTTTGGTTATTTTGTTCACATTATTCTTTAGATGCTATTAAACTACAGCTCGTTGAATCAGGCCTGGTAGAATGTCTACTGGAGATTGTTCAGCAGAAAGTGGATAGTGACAAAGAGGAAGATATTGCTGAGCTCAAAACCGCTTCAGATCTAATGGTTTTATTACTTCTTGGAGGTGAGTTGTAATTTATGCCAATAAAAGAGCATGATTGTCAGATTTTTAAAAATTTATTGTCTCTTTTATAAATACTTCATTAGCCATTTTCTCTCATTTTCCTGTCACATTTAATCTTGTTAATGTGATGATTTTGAGACACATCGTGAAGAGAACTAGAGATAATGAACCTGGACAGGAGGAGTCTTTACTATCTAACACAGTATTTAAAGAGCTGTCATTTAGAAGAGACAGCTGTGATACCAAAGGTCTAAAAGCTAGATGGCTACTTGGGATTTAGAATAGAAAGATTGTAAACCCTTTTGTCCAGTTTCTACTAAAAGTTTATTATAAAAAGAGCCATCACTTCTCCCTTCATGAATTGTGGATTGTGAAGTATGTGATTTCCCAGTTGAATATTCAGTTAAGAATATGGATGTGTCACTTGTAAGTATTTCCTCGTATCTGTTTCATTTATCTCTAGATGAATCCATGCAGAAATTATTTGAAGGAGGAAAAGGTAATGTGTTTCAAAGGGTACTATCTTGGATTCCATCAAATAACCACCAGCTACAGCTTGCTGGAGCATTGGCAATTGCAAATTTTGCCAGAAATGGTAAGCATATTAGTTCGTTCTTATTAAATCAGACTTTCTATATTTTAGAATTATGCTTTGCCATAACATGTACTAAACCTAGAACTATTCAGAAGCCTATGCAGTATCTGTGTGTACTACCACCTTAATTTTTCAGAAATCTAAAATACTAATAGCAACTTGCCCAACAAATTACATGTTTTATGCACTTCAACTAAGAGCTAATAGTTTAAAGATAATGAACAGTACCTTTGAAGTCCTTCTTTTTGAACACTCTACACTTCAGAGATGAATAAACTTTAGTCCCGTGCTAATATACTTCTGATCTAGGAGGATATACTCTTTGGATCTTGATTTTTTCTTGGATTTAATAATCTGAGTATTCATTATTGTGCCTCAGTTTATACTCTTATGTCTACAAAACTTAATTGTGCATGATCTACTGGTTTAGGCTGGAATATTTACTTAAAGAATACTTCAGAGGCACCAGGCCTCCATATATATTTCTGAAGTCTGACACTTCTGGTGTTCATTCTAGAAACTTATTCTTATACTGTGTCCAGGAAATATGAGTTACTTTTGCTTTTAATTTGATTTTATTTGAGGATTAACTCTTGTTATACCATGTTTTAATAATGACTTATTCCATTTTTCCTTCTGTCTTTTTGGGGACCATCATTAGCTCCTTAATGATGAAAATAAGACTTGGCAAAATATTGATAATTCATGAAGCTAAATGGGGATTATATAGTAATTCATTATAATATTGTTTTATAAATGTTTCAGAAATTCTGCTTTAAAAAATAATTTAAATATTAACCATGATAACAAAATGTAGAGTACTGTTACTCTAACATTGGCAGAACACTGGCATACTTCATTATAAATGGAAACAATTGGAGGATACGTGGTCTCTACTAACTCCTCTTCTGACATACTGTCAGGATCTCAGCTAGAGATTTTTTGGGCCAATTTCAAAAATTTTATGTATTTTAAGAATCTTACAATCAGACTTCTCACTCAGTAAACAAACAAAAATCTCATAAATCTGATGTGAGAAAGAGATGGAATTCATTTTACTTTTCTGTAGCTCCGTTTTCCTTCATGTAAATAATGGGCTGGCATGAGTATTACAAACTATTTATAAATATTTGTAAAGAGGGGAAAAAATGTTTTCTGTTATTATCTAGATGGAAATTGTATCCATATGGTAGACAATGGAATTGTAGAAAAACTTATGGATTTATTGGACAGACATGTAGAAGATGGAAACGTAACTGTTCAGCATGCAGCACTAAGCGCCCTCAGGAACCTAGCCATCCCAGGTAAGTCTTAAGAATGGGAGCCAACTGCGTAAGACAGAAAATCTGTTGTTTTGGAAAGATACTTACTTATGTGATTTGTGGACCTACCCTGACCAAGAAAAAAAAAATCATAGCCTTCAGATTGCTTACTAATAAATGGAGATTATATGTTAAAGAAGTGTTCTGAGACTATACAAGCACAATTGTCCTTTTTCAGATTATTCAAATATTCTATTACGTTTTGTGAACACCCCGATTTTCATCATACTGTATAGTTAAGATTTTTAAAGCATCTTCAGTTGAGGTAAGATAATGGTATCAATTCATAGAATCCCCTAAAGATGACTCTTTAAGAATTTTTTTTCCCTATAAGCAGACATGAAATTTTTTTCCTTTTGAACTTTTTGTATTGGGCTATAGCCAATGAGCAGTGTTGTGCTAGTTTCAGATGAACAGGAAAGGGACATGTCTCCATTCTCCCCGCAAACCCCCTCATATCCAGGCTGCCACATAACATTGAGCAAAGTCCCATGTGCTATACCGTAGGTCACTGTTGGTTATCCATTTTAAATATGGCAGTGGGTGTACAGACATACTGCTTTTTTTAACTAGCCTTAATGTGCCTTTTTGGATTACTAGTCTTTCAAAATAATATTATCATGGGAACTTTCTAATGGTAAATTTCTGGTTAGGTAAAAATAGTATAACCTATTAAAATGCAATCTATATAAAATAAATTTGTTTCTTGTAGCAGATTAAGATTGTTAATGTCTGTAATATCTATACTAACGCACTTGGGTCAAGGATAGAGGTAATAAGAGACATTTATTAAAGTTGAGGAATCATGCTGTTTGTAAATATGAAGGCAACATTGTCAGATTTTTACAAATTATTAGTTTTTATTAGATTTTAAAGGTCAGTAAATGTGATTTTGTATGCTGTGCTTCTATAGACAGAAGCTATTTATCCCCCAGACCTCCCATTCCCAATCCCATTCTTAAAATTAACAGAAAAGTAATAGGATTGTTTTTAAGTAGAAAAATGTAACATGGAGCCTTAAAGCTAATAAGACACTCAAAAATTATATCAAATTGAATGATTATCATCAAAAATGCTAACATAATTCTAACCAGTCTCTCTCTCTCTCTCTCTAGTTGTAAATAAAGCAAAGATGTTATCAGCTGGAGTCACAGAGGCAGTTTTGAAATTCCTTAAATCTGAAATGCCCCCAGTTCAGTTCAAACTCTTGGGAACATTAAGAATGTTAATAGATGCACAAGGTAAGAGAAATGCTTTCCTAAGGTGTATGTTTTGTATGAAAAAGCACCTGTTTTTAGCTTTCTGAATTATGTGATCATAGAGATAAGTAGAAAATAAAAGGCAAAAGAGATTGGTTTTAGATCACCGTTAATTAATTTCCATGCTTGTTATAATTGACTTTAAATGGAAATTATACTGTACTTCTCTTCATTTGTAGGGATAATCTGGTTTTACATTGATTTATTAACAGTGCCTGAGGGAATTTTTATGTTTTGGCATTTTCTATACTGATTTTACCTTGTCTTCAAAATCATTGTTTCAATACAGTGACAGTCAAGAAATTATTTAATTTTTTTACAAACAGGGAGATTATGTCTCTGTTTACAGAAACAATAATGAGAACTGATCCTTGGAATGAGTTATATTTATTTATTTCTAAATTCTAAGCTTTCTCTGTATTGATTCCTTAGACTCCTGCTGAAAGCTCTTTGGTACAGTTTTCCAGAGTACTAACAGACTACCAAAGAGGAGTCTTAGCCAAAAGAGTATAGAGTTATTTATTTCATGTTTTAGATAAAAGCCCATAACTTTATATAAAAAAAAAATCCCAATGATCCATTAGATACAGAGTATTTTGCAGTTCTTATTTAACAAAATTGTTGTGTTATGTTTTTTAGACCTGTGATTTTCCTTCACACTCTTACATCTTTAACCAGTTTTAGTTGATTGCCTATTAGTGACTCATTCCTTTGTGGCTTGCCTTCTTTCCTATAGCAGAAGCTGCTGAACAACTGGGAAAAAATGTTAAATTAGTAGAGCGTTTGGTGGAGTGGTGTGAAGCCAAAGATCATGCTGGTGTGATGGGAGAGTCAAACAGACTGCTATCTGCCCTCATACGACACAGTAAATCAAAAGTAAGTCTGAGGAAACCATTCATTTATTTATGAAACAGATTAAAAGAAGATGGCAAGAAAAAAACCTTAAAAGTACTCCTTGTCTTGAGTAAATCTCCTTCATATAAATAATTGACTTTACCACAGTAGCTATTCCAGCTGGTTGGTCCCTGGAATGTTCCTCCCCATTACATGTGGTCTCTTGGCGTCTTCTGGAGCAGAAGCAGCTGGTAACTTGGACCTTCCTACCACCTGTCTCACCTAGGGCAGTCTGAAAGCCCATCCATTTCATTGACACCAGTACGGGACCAAGTATATTGTTGACGAGATGGAAAGTATTGAGAAAGAATAGCAAGATGAACTCCTGTGGTACTCCTTTTACCTCTTCTCCATCATAACTGTGCTCTGTTGGGCCCAGAGACAGTCACCAAAGGGGAAGAGAAGTGGGGATTTAGATGGACTATGTGCCAGGTTGATTTTGTAGAGAATTAAGAAGCTCCCAAAGGATTTTAAGCAGCAGGGTGCCATTATTTAGTTTTCCTAGAAAGATGACTCTACAGCTTATTTACTAGGGGCAAGGAAAACAAAGCTATTTCAAAAATATACATGAGAGATTATGAAGGGCTGAACTAAGGATTTGGGTTGAGTAATTTGAAATTGCTGATATTCGACCATTTTGACACGAAGAAACAAATAGCATATAGTTCAGCCTAATAGAAGCAGTAAGGATGGAAAAGAAGAGAAGGATTTGAGAAAGATGTGGGTGGTAGAACTGACAGAATTCAATATTGGGGTGAAAGGAGAAGGAGGTTTTAGAGATAATTCCACGTGTGGGGCTTAGGACCAGGTGGGGTTATCATGTCATTCATCAAAATGAGAGTCTATGGGAAGAACTGACATTCCAACTAACTTGCTTATTCCCAAATCACTCTTCTGTCCTTTCTGGAGTCTTTACCCTAATTCTTTGCTCCATTCCATGAGGTCTCTTACCAATGGTTTCGTTTAGGCAAACCATAATTCTGTTAACTAGATTAAAACAGACATGTTTTAGCATCTGAATCTGGAACTCTCAAATAAATTCCTGTTACATGTGGCAGTTAGGCCAACAAAGACTTGCGTTTGAAAGCAACAAAACCCTGAGTGAGATGAAGACGCAAGTGAGTACTAGAAATAAGTGTAGCCATTTCTTTTCATCTAGCCTTTGCTGTATACTTTTCTGTGTGCCTTTCATGTAATAATTTTGTATAACAAAACCTATGAGATATACACTTACATTATCTCAAGTGAAATCTCAGATGCAGAGAGCTTTTGTAGTTTGCGCAAAGTCAGTGAGATTTATTGAGTCTGGAGCCCACTGCCCCACTGCCCCTGGAAAGGACAGAGTTGTAGGTACTATGAGAAATGAGGGAGACAGAAGTTTGGTTTAAGTTCTCCTCAGGTCCTGTTGTATATAATCTTACTTTGTCAGAGACAACAAAGGTTAAGGCTTCATAGATACATGCATACATACATACATAAGAAGCTTCACCTGGTTCATCTGAAAAGCAGCCACCTGGTATTATATTAATAATAAAAATTTGAAAGGAGGAGCTTATTATTATTCCAAGATTTATTCTGTTTTGTTGATCTCACGGTAGGTCAACATTTGGGTCTGTAGCACTTTTGTTTGTTAGCTTCTGGAATTCTCTTCCTTGATATGAACTGCAGGGGTCTTTTTTGCTTAGGTAATTTAAGTTGTCATCTTTTGATGAATTTATTTAAAACTAAAGGCTTTTTCCTTCTCTTCTGTGAAGAAAAAACATTATTCATAGGGACACTGTCAGAAAACCACTCAACAGTGAATTGACTGACTGTAATGCAGTTTATGTTTAAAATTAAAGTTTATAATTTCATGATACTTATTTATTGTAGGATGTAATTAAAACCATTGTACAAAGTGGTGGCATCAAGCATCTAGTTACCATGGCAACTAGTGAACATGTAATAATGCAGAATGAAGCCCTTGTTGCTTTGGCACTAATAGCAGCTTTAGAATTGGGTAAGTACCCCAGTGACAAACTTATTTTCTCCTATTTTTATCTTGGATGAAATTCGGAAGCACAGGAATGGAATTGAAGTCAGGCAGAACCTTTGACTAGAAGCATTTTGCCCGTGTGTGTCTATACTATATCTTAGTATATGGAAGATCATACTCTATAGATTGTCACCATAGGTGTCCCTTTTGGTTGTTTTTTTGGTAACATTTTTAAGGCTATGCTTTAATGTTAGTTTGACTCTTAAATGAAATCTCAAATTTTAGGCACTTAGGGAATTTCAGCGGGCCTCATGGAAAAATGAAACAGTATTTTGAATACAATAGCAAGTTTAGAGTTTGCTACTTTTCCAGCCACTCAAATTCTCTTCTGTCTGCACTGCTGATTCTGTCTCTTGCTGGTCTCCTCTCTGTCACCATGGTTTCTATTGCTTTATAGCATCTCCTTCACTCTAAATTCTCACCTTTTATGTCACTCTTCTGTGTATTTACACTCAGAATTCCCCCAAAGCAGAGTCTAAACGATTCAGTTGGTCTCTTCGTGGCAGTATCCCTATTACTTAGAATTCTTCAGGCAAAGCTCACTCATAGACATCTAGTTTATGGGAGGCAACTGTGTGTCAGAAACCAAGCTCTGATGTGTAGTCAGCTGGAGACAATGAAAGCCACATGTCCTTGAGGTAAGACCCGAGGCTGCCTTACACGAAGGGGGCCTGTAGACTTGGCAGACACGTCCTGTTTGGTTCCAGGATACTCGGGTAAATACTGTTAAATGATCGCTTCAGTTCTAAGTGGTGACTTATGTTCGTAACTTTCGCTGTGGGGGAGTCTCACTCTCACCAGCCGTTATCCCAGGAAGGAGAAGCCAAAAGATAAAAATGGTATATCCAGTGTCAGTTTACTCAGATCTCAGGAATGAGAGGTTTGAAATGTTTGTCCTCTTAACAGGTTATAAACTTTAAAACCATATATAATTTTTTAAAAAAATCATAGGATGTAAAATCTTGAATTTTAAAGCTAAAAAAGACTTCAAACTTCCCAGGTGGCTCAGTGGTAAAGAATCCACGTGCCAAAGGAGGAGACGCAGGAGATGTGGGTTTGATCCCTGGGTTGGGAAGGTACCTAGAGGAGGACATGGCAACCCGCTGCAGTAGTCTTGCCTGGAAAATTCCACAGACAGAGGAGCCTGGTGGGCTACAGTCCATGGGGTCGCAAAGAGTC
The DNA here is from genome assembly GCA_007570785.1 of Antilocapra americana. Classification (NCBI taxonomy): domain Eukaryota; kingdom Metazoa; phylum Chordata; class Mammalia; order Artiodactyla; family Antilocapridae; genus Antilocapra; species Antilocapra americana. Next base: position 4,445,511 of record ML662439.1, read on the forward strand.
AGACACAACTGAGCCAGCACGCATGCACCCAGAAGACTTCACGAAGATGCATGTCCCTTTGGTTGCTTAAGTTAAAGATGCTCTGGAGGTCAGTGTGAGTCCTGGCCTAGCCTATGATTTCCTCCATGGGTAGGGGAAATTACTTCATCAGAAACTATGATGAAGAGGCAAGAATTGGTGAGGACACTGAATGCCAAACAGAGTTCATGACTTGATTTTGTAAAATGGCTTACAGTGATGAAGCAATTTTAGACCTACCAACCTGGGGTGAATCTGGGCTTATGCCCTTCATAACTGGTATCTTCTAAATAGGCTTAATTTTACCTTCTTCTTAATAACTGAGTCATTTGCCTGAGTCCGATTACCTTACCATAGAACTATATAAAGTGATAATACATAATCACATTTGTTGTCATTATCCCCTAGTGTTTCCTAGGCTCCTTGAGCCTAAGATTTAAAAATAAGGCCATACTACCTTTTTAATACACAACACACTTTGAAAATCATATTTTTCCAAATGTGTATCCTTTCAGGTTTTTAGATACTATTAAGGAATTATAAAATTTTTGTATAATAGTATTAAAGCAACATTTTAAGAGTCCTTTTTTTTTTTTTTTTTGGTAATTGTAAATTCACATGCAGTTAAAAGAAATAATAAAGGTGCCTTTACAGTTTGTCCAGTTTTGCCCAATGGTAACATTTTGCAAACCTATTATAACATCCCAACCTCTGATAAAATTTACCTCTAGTTCAGGCTGCTGCAGTTTTACTTGTACTCATTTCTATTTATATTAAATTCAGTTTGATCACCTGTGTAGGTGTATCTGAACCGATCTAACTCCACAAGGATTCTCCATTCATAACCACACTCACCTGCCTCCTACCCCCCTAATTCCTGGAAATCACTAACCTACCCTTTGTTTCTAAACGTTTTTCTCACTCAGAAATGTATGAATGGAATCATATAGTATATGATCTTTTGAAATTGGCCTTTTTTTGGTCAGTGTAATTTCCTAAAGAGTCATTGATTTGTGTGTCCATAGTTTATTCCTTCTCATTACTGAATAGTATTTTATGATTTGTATGTACCATGACTTGTTTAACCATTCACCTGTTGAAGGACATCTGGGCTGATTCTACTTTGGGACTTTTAAAAATAAGGCTGCAAAGAACATTCATGTATAGGATTTTATGTAAACACAAATTTTCATTTTTTTGGATAAATGCCTAGGAGTTATAACTGCTAGGTTGTATGGTAACTGCATGTTTGATTTTTTAAGAAAGAAACTGTTTTCCAGAGTGGCTCTGGAAAACATTACATTCCTGCCAGCACTGTATAAGTGACCTAGTTTTCACTTTACCCTCACCAATATTGAATATTATCCCTAATTTTAAAAATTTTAGTCAATCTGAGAGATATGAAGTGATACCTCGTGTAGTTTTAATTTCCACTTGTCTAAAGACTACCAGTGTTGAACATCTTTATGTACTTCTTTTCCATCTTATATATTCCTTGGTAAAATACCTGTGTCTTTTGTTCATTTTCTAATTTTTTAGAACTATTGAGTTTTAAGGATTATTTGTATCCTGAAAGTCCTGTAGTTTTACATTTAAGTTTGTGATCATTTTTTAGTTAATATCTATGTAAAATACTGTTCTCTTAAAGAAACATTCTAGAATACGTATAGAGGAAATTATGTGACTATAGGATTTGCTCCAAAATACCTCCAGGTGGGTGAGAATAGGTGGATAAGAAGAGAGACAGAGGATACACAATTGGCCATGATAATTTTTTTTTAATTTTTTTTTTTAAACACCAAAAACATTTTGTATTGGGGGTATAACTGATTAACAAAGTTGTGATGGTTTCAGGTGAACAGGGAAGGGACTCAGCCATACGTATTCATGTATCCATTCTCCCCCAAATCCCCCTCACTTCCAGGCTGCCACATAACACTGAGCAGAGTTCCATGTGCTGTACAGGAGGTCCTTATTGGTTATGCATTTTAAATATCACAGTGTGTACATGACCTTCCAGAGTTCTTAACCATCCCTTCCCCCTGGCAACCATGAGTTTGTTTTCCAAGTCTGTGAGCCTCTTTCTGTTTTATAAGTAAATTCATCTGTATCATTTCATTTTAGATCCCACATAAAGGGATGTCATACGGTATTTCTCCTTCTCTGTCTGACTGACTTCACTCAGTATGACAGTCTCTGGGTCCATCCATGTTGCTACAAATGGCTTTATTTCATTCCTTTTAATGGCGGAGTAATATTCCATTGTGTGTGTGTATGTATACACACCACATCTTCTTTATCCATTCCTCTGTTGATGGACATGTAGGTCATTTCCATGTCTTGGCTATTGTAAACAGTGCTGCAATGAACATTGGGGTGCATGTATCTTTTGGGGCCATGTTTTTCTCTGGATATATGCCCAAGAGTGGCATTGCAAGATCATAGAGTAATTCTGTTTTTAGTTTTTTAAGGAACCTCCATAGTGGTCTCCATAGTGGCTCTACCAATTTACATTCCCACCAACAGTCCAGGAGGGTTCCCGTCTCCCCCGACCCTCTCCAGCATTTGTTGTTTGTGGATTTTTTGATGCTAGCCAATTCTGACGGGTGTGAGGTGACAGACATCTCACTGTAGTTTTGATTCACATTTCTCTAATAACTAGCGATGTTGAATATCTTTTCATGTGCCTATTTGGTCATGATCATTTTTGAAGATGGTGATAGTATGTAGTGTCTCATACCATCTTTTCTCCTTATCAGTTCCTTTTGGAAGGTTTAACATCATTTTCTAAAAGGGGAAGCAGTTTTTAGCCAGACTCTACCAGGTTTATATCCAGTGAATATAACTGATAGTTTAATTATTTCATGTTCCAGGTTCTGCTGAGAAAGACTTAGAGAGTGCTCAGCTTGTACAGATCTTGCACCGGCTGCTAGCAGATGAGAGAAGCGCTCCTGAAATCAAATACAATTCCATGGTCCTGATCTGTGCTCTCATGGGGTCTGGTACGTGTTCCCCTGGTCATTTGATATTCATCCACATATGGTTGGCATTGAATGTCATAGTAAATGGTGGCTTTGAGTTTTAAAAGCATTAAAAATTTATGGAAGATACAGGGTTACTTCTACATTGCAAATACTTTCAAAAGATTCTTAGTAATAAGAATTATATGGCACTGTATAGGTAAAAGTCAGTGTTAAGAAATTAATAGGTTTAAGTTTCATTAACCCTGAGATATTATTTTATATAAAGAACAAGTTCTGATTTTGTGTACCATGATATTAGCTAAGGAATTTGTTCAAGAAATTGGTATATCTTGGATGTATTTCATGGACACTGGAGAAGAGCGTACATCCTGCTGTTATCGAGTGGTGAGTGTTATAAATGTCAGTAAGATCCTTTTGCTTGGCAGTGGTGTTTCTGTTGATATACTCTTGCTGATTTTCTACTTCCTGCGTCAATTATTGAGAGAGAGGTGTTGAAGTTTCCAACTGTAATTGTTGATCTGTCTTTATCTCCCTTCAGTTCTATCAGGTTTTGCTTCATATATTTTGCAGCTCTGTTGGTAGGTACATACACGTTTAGGATCACTGTTCCTTCCTAGAGATTTACCTTTCCATCAATATGTAACATTTCTCTCTGTCTCTGGCAGTAGTCTTTGTTCTGAAATCTATGTGATATTAATATAGCTACTCCTATTTTCTTTTGAAGAACATTCACATGGTTCTTTTCTACCCTTTTAGATTCAGTCTTCTGTATCTTTGAAGTGTAGGCAGCATGTTGTTCGGTCATGTGTTTTAATCCACTCTCATCCCCTACCCCCTTTTTTTTTTTTAATGCTTAAGGATTATGTAATTTCCTCCAGAGTTGGTTGTCAGTATCATAACTACCATTTATTAGACAAGGAAGCAAAGACTGTGAAGGAAATAAGCAGCACATTGCAGTGGTGCTGGGTGAGGAGTGGTGAATATAAATGGCCCTGTCTGGTTAGCAGCTTTCAAGGTGATGGTAACAACCAAGATGGTGGGCAGTAGAGGGGGGTGAGCATCAGGAAAGCATCTCTGGAACTGAGCCTTGATGAGCAGGGTTGGGTTTCTAGGTAGACTTTTTTTGCATACACCAAGGGTGGATCTGTCTCTTGGGATAGCCTCGCCTCATCCAGGTATAAAATCAGAATGTTGGTTTGCCCATTTATGAGAAGTATGACTGCCACTGATCTCAGAGCACCACAGATGCGCGTCTGGTGCATTGACCCCTTCAGGGCAGACAGGCGTCAAGGGTTGCTTAATGAGCTTTGCTCAGAACAAGGAGAGTTAATTGAGGGGACTGTGTAAGGACATCAGGTCAAGGTGGCTTTCTCTGTAGGTCGGCTGTGCTAAAGGAACTGGAGTCATGGAATCCCTTGGCTTGAGGCTTCGTCTTTTTGGATGTTGCCGACATGGCTCTGTCTTCATTGCCCCCGTTAGTGTTTTCTGTTGTGTCCCGCCATGCTGACTAACGCCCCAGTATTCCTCTGCTTTGAAATAATTGCTGATATTTTCCACAAATCCTGCTTGGGCAACCCCCCAGATGTTAAAATTTTCCTTAAAAAGAGTGTATCTATTCTCAATTTGACCAATAAATAAATGGTCGAGATGCTCTTGTGTTTAGTTAGTTAGGGAGTATTGTCTTTGGTTCTAAATTTTCCATTTTTGTTCTGTTAGACAAAAATAGAAATATTGTTGGCTCTACTGGTAAGTTTGTTTGTTTTTTGTAGTATGAAATCCAAGTTGGAGAGCAGTGGGGCGGGGGGGAGTGTGTGTTGCTTAATCAGTAAGCAAAAATCATTTACCATTTCTTTGGACTTTTTTATTACTGTAGTTTTTAATATTTAAAAAAAAGTTGCCCATTTCTCCCACCCCCAATCCCTGCCCCTTGTAACCACCAATCTGTTCTCCATATCTAATGAACTTGGTATTTAGATTCCACATACAAGAGAGATCATGTGGTATTTATCTTTGTCTCATTTCACTTAGTCCTTCAAGGACCAGCCATGTTGTCATAAATGGCAAGGATTTATTCTTTTTCGTGGCTGAATAATAGTCCATTGTACAAACACACCATCATTACTTAGTCATCTCTCCTTAGACACTTACATTGCTGCTGTATCTTGGCTTCTGTAAATAATGCTGCAGTGAGTGTGGGGGTGCCAGTGCACGTCTCTTTTCAATTTAGTGATATTTCCCTTTTATACACTTAAAACCACATTAGTATGGTTACAATTTTTGTTTTCAAGCATCAAACATAATCCAGAAAACGCTTGAGGAAAGGAAAGCTATTGTATTTATCTATGTCTTTGCTGTATCTCTTTATTCCTGATGTTCCAAGATTGCTTTTTTAAAAAAAAAAAAACATTCTCTTTCTGTTTAAAGAATTTCCTTTAGCCATTATTTTAGGTTAGGTCTGCTTGTAACAAATTCTCATCTCCTTTATTATTCGTCACTTATTAATTTTCTCTGAGAGTATCTTGATTTCCTCTTCATTTCTAAAAAAATATTTTCTCTGTGTAGAATTCTGGTTGACAGTTCTTTTCTTTCAAAACTTGAAAAATGTGCCACTTTCTTCTGGCCTCCATGGTTTCTTATGAGAAATCCACCATCTCCAGATTTGTTTTTCCCTTGTAGGTAAGGTGTCATTTCTGTCCTAAGACTTTGTTTTGTTAATTGTTTTCAGAAGTTTGAGTATACTGTGTTTTGGCGTAAATTTCTTTGGGATTATCCTATGTCAGGTTTGTTCAGCTTCTTGATTCTACAGGCTGTCTTTTGCTAAATTTGGAAAGCTCTTAATTTCCTCAGGTACTTCTCCAGTCCCACCCTATTCCTCTTGTCCTTCAAGGCCTCTCATGACATAAATGTGAGCTTTTTAGTTATCTCTCTCAAGGCTCTGAAGTTTTGTTCATTTTTTTCCAGCTTATTACCTCTCTTTTGTTCAGATTGGGTGATTTGTATTGCTTTGTCTTAAAGTTCACTGATTATTTCTTCTGTCTTTTCCATTCTGTTCTTGAGCCTATCAAGCTTTTTATCGCAGCCAGTGTGGAAAAGAGTACAGTGTCTCTTCAAAAAAAATTAAACAGAATTATTGTATGACCTAGCAGTTTTACTTCTGTGTATATATGCAGTACACATATACACATGTATATAGTTCTGAGTTCCAAAAATCTGTTTTTTTATATCTTCTGTTTCCTAGCTGATATCATTGGTTTCACGCATGTTCACAATTGTTGAGACATTTTTTTAATGTAAAATATACATGTAATTTGCCATTTGAACCATTTTAAGTGTAGAGTCCAGTGGATTGAGTTCATTCACATCTCTGTGCAGTCGTCCCTGTCATTCTTCTCCAGGTCTTTTTCTTCTTTCCAAACTGAAACTCCAAACAGTAATTCCCTAGTCACCCATCTCCCCAGTTTTTGGCGGTGACAGTTTTATTTTCTATCTTTGTGACTTTGACTACTCTTTGTACCCTATGTAAGTGGGACCATAAAGTATTTTTTCTTTTGTGTCTGGCTTATTTTCCCTTAGCATGATATTTTCAAGGCTCATCTATGTGTAGCGTGTCAGAATTCCATTCTTTCTTAAGGCTGAAGAATGTTCCATTGTTTGTATATATCACACTTGGTTCACCCGGTCAGTAGACATTTGGATTATTTTCACCTTTTGGCTGTTGTGAGTAATGCCACTCTGACCATGGGTGCACAAATATGAGTTCCTTCTTTCACTTAGTTTGCATTATATGTACAGAAGGGGAATTGCTAGGCCATCCAGCAAGTCTGTTTGATTTTTTGAGGAAACACTGTACTCTTTTCCACAGTGGCTACACCATTGTTACAGTCCCACCAGAAGTGCACATAGGTTCCAGTTTCTGCATCCTCACTGATAGGCTATTTTGTCTTGATGAGAGCCATCCTAATGGGTGTAAGGTAGTAACTTAACTGTAATTTTGATTTGCTTTTCCCTAATGACTAGTGATGTTGGGGATCTTTAGTTGCTCATTGGCTATTTGTATACCTTATCTTCTTGGTGAAATGTTTATTCATATCCTTTGCCTGTTTTTTATTTGGGTTGTTTCTTGTTGGTTGTTGAAGTTCTTTATGTTCTGTATATTAAATCGTTATTGGACACGTAATTCACACGTATTTTCACCTATTTCAAGAGTTGCCTTTTTACTGTGGTGTCCTTTGACACCCAGAAGTTGATTTTGATGAAGTCCAGTTTCTCTTTTTCCTTTTGTTGTCTAGGTTTTTTGTGCATATCCAAGAAAACATTACTAAACCTGATATTGTAAGTTTGCCCCCTAGGTTTTCTTTAAGTTTTTTAAAGTTTTAGCTCTCATGTCAGGTCTTTGATCTATTATGACTTAATTTTTGTATTTTGATGTAAGGCAGGTTTGATGGCCCTTATGTTGAGGTCTGTTCCCTCTATGCCCACTTTCTGGAGAGTTTTTATCATAAATAGGTCTCGAATTTTGTCAAAAACTTCATCTATTGAGATGGTCATATGGTTTTTATCCTTTAATTTGTTGTGTTGCATCCCTGGGATAAATCCGCTTGATTATGGTGTATGATCTTTTTAATGTATTGAGTTTTTGTTCTTTAATTTTTATTAAAATATAGTTGACATACAATATTAGCTTCAGGTATACAACATAGCAATTCAACATTTATATATGTTATGAATTGATCACCACTGTAAGTCTAATAAACCGTCTGTCACCATACAAAATTAATGCAATATCATTGACTATATATTCCCTATGGTGTACATTACATACCCCCAACTTAAAAAAATTTTTTTTATATTGGAGTATAATAATGATTAACAGTGTTGTGATAGTTTCAGGTGAACCTTTTATTGTATTGTTGAATTTGGTTTGCTAATATTTTGTTGAGGATTTTTGTGTCTGTGATCATCAGTGATACTGGCCTCTAAATTTCTTTTTTTGTGGTATCTTTGGTTTTGGTATCAGGGATGATGGCTTCATAGAATGTTTGAGAGTGTTCCTTCCTCTTCTCTAAATACTTGATAGAATTCACCTGTGAAACCATCTGGTCCTGGACTTTTGTTGGGAAGTTTTTAATCACATTTTCCATTTCATGACTTGTGACTGCACCAGGAAGGAATGGAAAAAATAAACAGACCAGTCTTGGGAGATTGTACCTAAGAATTTGTCCATTTCTTCTAGGTTGTCCATTTTATTGGTATATATGTTGCTTGTAGTAGTCTCATGAGCCTTTGTATTTCTGTGGTGTCTGTTATAACCTCTTTTTCATTTTAAATTTTATTGATTTGAGCCGTCTCCATTTTTCTTGACAAGTCTGGCTAAAGGTTTATCAATTTTTATCTTTTCAAAGAACCAGCTTCATTGATCTTTTGTTTTCTTCATCTTTATCACATTTATTTCTGCTCTGATATGTATGATTTCTTTTTTTCCACTAACTTTGGGTTTTTGTTCATTCTTCTTTCTCTAGTTGCATCTAATGCAACTAGATTGAGATTTTTTCCTGTTTCCTGAGGTAAGATTGTATTGCAATAAACTTCCCTCTTAGAACTGCTTTTGCTGTGTCACATAGGTTTTGGATTATTGTGCTTTTATTTTCATTTTAATTTCCTCTTTGATTTCTTCAGTGAGCTACTGGTTGTTTAATAGCATATTGTTTGGCTTCCACATGTGTATGTTTTACAGTTTTTCTTATAGTTACTTTCCAATCTCATAGCATTGTGTCAGAAAAGATACTTGATATGATTTCAAGACTCTTAAATTCACCAAGGCTCACTGTGTGGCCCAACATGTGATCAGTCCTGGAGAATGTTCCATGTGCACTTGAGAAGAAAGTGTTTCCTGCTGCTTTTGGATGGAATGCTCTACAAATATCAATTATTTTAAAGTCTGTTCTGAGTATTGCTACTCCAGCTGGTTTTATACCTCAGTTTTATCAAAATAAACACATCGGTTTGAGGAATGCTAATTACATTAAACTTACTGGACTTGAGAGGAATCCTGTATTTTACTGTAATTGAAGTTAAATAGAGCAAGAGAAAGAAGATAGGAAATCTGAAAAGGAGTCTACTTTCACAGAAATTTGTTGAAAGGAGGTGAGGTATAACTTTCTTTTTAATTGGAGGATAATTGCTTCGCAGTGCTGTGTTGCTTTCTGCTGTACTGCAGCAGGAACCAGTTATAAGTATGCGTGATTCCCTCCCTCTGGAGAGGTGAAACCTTTTTATTTGCCACAAAATTTAAAACATATCTATTTTTATAACTCAGCATCATTTAACCAAGCATTCTGGGTATTTGTTTTGGGTAGTGTGTATAGTAAGATTAGAACAATCTAATAGAAGCGTACCTGTTGTCCTGTTTTTGTCTTCCAGAATCTCTGCACAAGGAAGTACAGGATTTGGCCTTTCTAGATGTTGTGTCTAAACTTCGCAGTCATGAGAACAAAAGCGTTGCTCAACAGGCCTCTCTCACAGAGCAGAGACTAGCTGTGGAAAGCTGAGAACTGCCCTTCCCCGACATTCCTCTCATTTCCCCTTCGTCCTCCATCCAGCTGCCTCTTCTGCTTCATCCTCTTCCACATCACTTGTGCATGCGTGTAACGTTCCAATGCCAATTGAAGAACTGCTGTAGGTACCTGCCCAATGAGATTTCTAAACCCATAGTTAGTGTGAACATGAATTTGTCAAGAACAGGTCTCCACCCATAACTGTTTTCTTGTATTCCTGTTGCTTGAGCTACATAAGTAGAATGTGCATGTTGTAGTCCTGTGATGACGTAAACTTGGTACTACACAGTGACTTGCTCCTCATCCTTGGTAAACTACATACTAATGTAATGGTAAATTAGATACAATGAGAATGCAGCAGGATCTGACTAGCTCATGAAAGATGGGACTGACTAGTAAAACTAGCTCCATTTATTGGTGCTTGGAAAGCACAGTGACCAAAAAACCTGTATGGCTGCTTATTCGTTAGTCTTACCTACTAATGTCAAATCCATGGTCCCTAGAGTTAAATAAAGTCCAGTGCTCTCACTCTTTACCCTATGGTTTCTTCTTCTTCCTTTGTTGACTCTTGAAACTGCCACAAACTTGGCAAGACTTCCTGAGGTTTTTTTTATTTCATATTTAGTTGGCCATCACCAGTAGCCTGATGCTGAAAACATTTGTAGTTTTCAACATAAAACTAAGGGGTTGAAGAATATTACACTAGTACACCTTGGTTTTTGCCTGTATTTTAGATTTTGGAATATGTACAGTTTCACCTCAGAATTTCTTCCATCAGTTATTGTCCAGCACATGTCTTTAAAAATCACTTGGCAGTTGTTTTCAACTGAGAAATTTGAGTATAGCTCATTGGAGAATGGATTTTGTTTTTCGGTTTTTTTTTAATCATCCAGCTTGAAAGCCAGACGTTTCCACAGTCTTAGCCCTTTTAAATTTTATGTGAGAACTATCAGGACATACAGAAAAAGTTCCAGAAATGTTTGTCTAAAGAAAGGAAGCCGGTTATAAAAGCCGTAGCAGCCGGTCCAGTTCATTCTGCAGATGGCCTCATGCTAGTAGCTGTTAGCATTTCCCACCTCTGCTTTTCAGAGAACTTGAGTAGATCTTAAAGCCTAATGGAAAAGTGACACTGCCAAGACTCCAGAGATGAGACGACCCCCTTGGCAAGATGTAGCGCACTCTTCACCGCCACCGCCACCGCCGCACGGGGTTTTAGAGCTTTGAAACACAGTCTTTGTAAATGAATCCGAACACCCCCGTGACATACCTGCCTTCTCCGTGTGCGCAAGTTTGACGAATCCTGGCTGAAAGGTAAGGCGGGCTTCTTGCTCTCCAGCATGGATGCTGCACATCTCTGTGGGGTGCTCGAAGCCGGACTTCTGGCTCTGAAATAGCTGTCATTCAAGAAAGTTAAAACCCCAGCGGGGGCAAAGAACCTTTTGACTGACTGTTCCCTTTGATGTCCAAGAAAAGGACGATTATTGTGAGTGCTTGTGCTACATTTACTGTAAGAATGACCTTGTTCATTGTCTCCTCCTGGGCTGGGTAGTGGACTGTATTTTAGGTTTTGAAAGCTATCTATAATGTTGCATAATAGGCTGTCCATATTAATAACTAAATAAATAGTATATCAAACTGTAATGGCATCATTTGGTTTATTTGTCTATTGTACTTCTATTTCCAGCTCCTAGAATAGTGCCTGCTCATCGCTGGTGCTCAGTCAATATTCATTGAGTGACTCCTTACTTCCATGAAACTTCCAGAGTGCCTGAACTATTTCTAGATATATAGAGAAATTGAGATGTAGTTATTTGTCTGACTTCAAGGAATTATTTTTTCTTTTTTGATAGTAAGATGCCTCTATTGAAAAGCATTATACAGAAAACCTCAGAACAGAAGCATCCAAAAGTCATGGATTTGCAAAAAGGCACTAAATGGGCCAGCTGCCAGCAATCAAGTTGCTGATATGCTAGAAACTCTCGTCTTCAGCAAAATGAAATGCAATTCAAATCACCAGTTGTTCTACCGAGAGACCAGAGACTGTGCCCTTAGGATGACAGGGCTCCACCTGACTTGGGATGTGCTGCTGTGTGGTGGGTGGGAGCCCCAGACCACACCGTCTCTCTCCCACTACTTGGTTTAGAGACCACGTTTACACTAGTTTGCTACTAATGTACTAAGAGTGCATTCTGACGGAGAGAGGGGAGGAGCCACACAGCAAAGCTTTTGTTATCAGTTTGTGCCAGGAATAGAGCACAGATGAAAAGCAAAAAGGCCAAAAATTAGAGGGGAGATGTCTGAGCGAAATGCACTGGAATCCCCTCCGTTCCTCCCTCCCGGTCCTGTTAGCGCCTTAGAATCTTGCTAACCACCCCACCCAGAGGGTACCCATACTGTGCTCAAAGCAAAATGGATTAAATACTGGCCCACAACCCTGAGTTTTCCTTGAAAAAACATGCTTTGAGCATACTCTCTGATAACAGTGGAGATGTGGAACAAAATTTTTCAGTTCTAAAACAATTTCCTCTTGGGCGCAACAGGATGCTCTTGGATATAAGGATTAGTGTGAATTGTTGTTCTGAAAAACCCTGCATGTGAACATTTCAAAAAGAAATACTCTTTGGTATCATCAGAGGGCTTACTATCTAATTCTGCTGAACATAAAGGGTGACGATGTCGATTACTTAGGTGAGCATTATCCTTCATATCCAACTGTTACTAGAATCAGTATGCTTAAAAGACACTGCTTAATGTGAGGAAGCCGTACATTTGAATTATACAAGTGTCTTTTAAAAAAAAAAAGCAATGATAATTTGGGGCGAATCTTCATGGCTATAACCAGGAAAATTGAGGGTTTTTCCCACAGATATGGTCTATTAGTTTATGTAGTTATATGCCATATAGCTTCATAGATAGGTTTTAAAGGTGTGTCTAAAATGTTGAAATAGCTGTTTTAAAAGTGTGGTAAGTGGAAAGAGTATGGTCTCTGGATACTGTCTCTTCTGTAGTTATATCTTGGTTCCATCACTTACTGGCTATGCGACCATCACCAGGTTACTTCAACCCTCTGGGCCTGTTTTCTCATCGAGTTTAATAATCTCTACTTTTTTGAAACTTTTAAAGAGGTTGACACTGAGGCCGGAAGGAACTGTGACATCTCATGGCCTAAACTACACTCCCGACCTTGCCCTGGCAGGATTCCTCACTACAGGAATTCAAAGAACAAGAGCCAAACAGGAGAGAATTTCTTTTGATGTTAGGTTCTGTCTCATTAACAGTGTCTATTAATAGTTTGTGGAGAAGGAAATGGCTCCTCACTCCTGAATCCCACAGACAGAAGAGCTTGGCAGGCTACTGTCCATGGGGGTCACAAAAGACTTAGCAACGACTTAGCAACTAAAAACAATTAGTAGTTTCAGGAGCACCCAGTTATCCTCAATGTGGAATGCATAACCCCTTACCTCCTTCCTGAAACAAAGATGGCAGGTGGGCAGAGCAGGCCTTGAACGTAGCTCCCCACTGTAGTATTTCCTCTTCCTATCTCAGACTTCACCTGGAAAGTGGGAATCACAGTACTAGCTCATTGATATTCGCTTCTATTAGCATAATTACTAAATCAGTATAAATAAAGCTGTAGTACTATGAGTTTTTTCTCAATATAGAAACAAAACAATCTCCCTTTTCCATTTTCAGGGCTGCCAATTGTTTATACAATATACCTTTCTAATATACATACTTTGTGTTTTTCTTATATATAATTGCTGTGTGCTTTGCATAAAGGTTTATGGTAGCTGTGCCCTGAATCCTCTGGTAGAATCCACCCATTCATCATTATGCTTCTTGATTAGATAAGAGTCCCTGTTTCAGGGGTAAGGTATTACTAGTTTCTTATTTACTATAAATCATCAGCTACAGTATTTGAAAGAAAAAGTGAGCTTTGCATGGAATTTATGCTCCAAAGTTCAATAGTTCAATTTATTTATTCTCTCTTAGTTGACTTTTTAAAGTTCATTACTTCCTTATCCTTACTCTGTTTGTTCCCAGAAAAACAAACAGACCCTTTTACCAAATTGAGCTTTTCAGCAGTGTCCATAGAGGTTGTAATCTAACAACATTTCAAAAAAATGGGCAACATGCATCTGTCTGCTATTTTTAACACTAGAGAGACACAAGACGGCAACGACTCATTTATATGCTGGAACTGATTACAATTAGACCAGACTCAAGCCGGGGAAGAAGTGATGACTGGGTCCTGCTGCTGTCTGTTTCCCTAGTCCCTGGCTCTTCTACGGCCTGATGTCACGTTTGCCCACAGAGAGATGGAGAGCCTCCCACCTCGTAAGCAGACTGGAGGACCAGGGTGAGGTCATGAGCCATGCCCTCTTCTTCCAGGTGACTAATGAAATGGTTTCTCTCATCCCCTAATTATTAATGCGGCTTTCAAGGAGTAAAAATGGAGCAAGTTGGATGGCTGCATCATGGAAACAGGGGTTTGAGGGAGAAGTGATTTAATTCAAGCACCATATACAACCTAAAAATCAAACTTGGCTTTCTCCTTCACCCCCAGCCTCAGAGCACATTCTTGGAATTTATCCATCACTCAGATCTGTGGTTTTGCTGGTAGGCATGTGTGCAATCTTACATTAATCTGCTTAACACTATAAAGGTAAAATCACATTCAGTGGTGCATGAAATTTTATAGTGTTCAGTCGGTTTTGGTCACATACATAGAGAATTTTGTTTCAGGATTTGGTTTTAAGAAAATTAGGACTTCTAATCTTCATCAACGAAGTTGAAAACCTAATCCTCTCATATTTTGAAGCTGCTTAGTGTCAAGTTTGGGATTTTTTTCCCTTAAATCAAAAAGATCTTTTTTAGACTTCTATTATCTTGAGATAAAACATTTTAAAGCTTTAAGCCAGATTTCCAATATATAAATTTTAAATCCAACCACAGATCTTCTAAAATACATATACAGTATTCTTCAAAAAAAAATAAAAGAACTACACTGTGATCCAGCAGTTCCCCTTCTGTGTATTTACCCAAAGAAAACAAAAACACTAATTTGAAAAGATATACACATCCCTATGTTCAAGATACGGAAGCAACCTAAGTGTCTATCAATAGATGAATGGATGGGGAAGATAGAGTGGTGTACACAGTCATACCTCAATACCCACTGAGGACTGGTTCCAGGACCTGCCTTGAATACCCAACTCCACAGATGCTCAAGCACCATGGGTCCATGTTCCCACATCTGTGGAATCAACCGACCTTGGAGTGTGCCATGCCATAGCATATACTGAAAAGATCCACATATAACTGGACCCATGCAGCTGAAACCTTGTTTAAGGTTTGACTATAATTTACAATGAAATATTAGCCATAAAGAAGAGTGAAATGTTAGCAAATGCAACACCATGGATGGATCTAGATGGTATTTATGCCAAGTGAAGTAAGTCAGACAAATGCCATACGATTTCACTTACTGTGAAACTTCAAAACCGAAACAAACTTACAGAGAAAACACTGGTGGTTGCCAAGGGGGAGAGGGGTGTGTAGTTGTGCAAAATAAGTGAAGGGGATTAAGAGCTACAAATTTCCAATTACAATGTCAGGGATGTGCTACAACATTCTTGAATATAGTCAAGAATAATTGAAATAACTTTGTATGATTACTAGACTTACCACGATGATTACTTCATAATGTGTTAAAATATCAAACCACTATGTTGTACGCCTGAAACCTACTGCACATCAACTATACTTCAATTTTTAACAATCTAATTTTCAAGTATATGTGACATTAATACTTACTATTGCAGTAATTCTTCTGTCATTTATTGATCCCCAGGAATCCTAAAGGAAAGAAACTCTAACTGTACCCTCAGTTTACTGTCAAAAATAAACTCCCATATGCATACTCACTTCGAATCTTATAGCCATATCTACTCTAACATAGGTCTCCCTTCTACCCAGATGGTGGGACTGGGCGGGGCGGGGGTGGTTTTTAATGGACTGTATTATAAAGGATGGAGCCAAGCCTGCTGAGACACTGTCTTTGGGGTGTTCATACCTCAGATGAAAAACCCCTGCTCCTTTGAGGACACTTTACAGTGCCCTTCCACAGTCACCATCACCCCACTACCAGGACCAGAGAAGGTCAGCTGCCTTTGACCTTGACTGTACATCTGGACATCTACAAGCTGAATTGCCAGGCCCTTACTCTAAACTGCAGGCTTTGTCTGGTGCAGTCTCGGAAGGATGTCCTGGCGTGCTCTCTACCACAGAGGCCCTGTGTGTGTATGTATTTTACGCAGTTGAGGTGTTAGGCCACATGTAGTTCTGTCCTTTTTTTCCACTTACACAATAAGCATTTCTCCTTATTACTAAGAACTCTGTTTCATAACCTCATGTTTAATGGCTGCATGTTCTTCAACTATATGGATGTACCATAATTTACTTAGCCATTTTCTCACATTGGGACATTAAAGACGTATTTTGAGTTTAGAAAAACAAATCCCAAGTGCTAAATTGTAAACATTTTCAGATGCTCAACTAAAAACGATCTGACCTGTCAGTCGCTCTGCCTTCTGCCTCTCATTCTAAGTTAAAAGTCATGTTCCTTTTTTTCTTCCAGGGTCCTTATCAGTTTCCCAGTGCAGCCCCTTTGCACTCTTCCTGACCCACTTGTACTTATGTCACCTTTTGGACACTCTTGGCTCCCGCCCAGCCCTTCCTAGTCTCCTAAGGGAACCCACCACAAGGGGGAAAGAAGTGCAGGTCGTTCAGTCATGTCTGACTCTGACCTCGTGGACTTCTCCATGGCCAGAATACCCACTGGAGTGGGTAGCCGTTCCCTTCTCCAGGGGACCTTCTAAACCCAGGGATCGAACCCAGGTCTCCCGCATTGCAGGCAGAACCACCTGCAGCCGAACCACCAGGGCAGCTCACCACAAGGGGGAGTGGGGTCACAAAGGTGGGGTGACTGCACCTCCCTCCTGACATCCATGCCTTAAATCAATTCCACCCACTCATCCTTCAGCACCACCGCTTACCTGATATTAGAGAGGGCATGGAACATACCTCCAAGTACCCGCTGGAGCTGGTGTATAGCTAATGGAAGTCTAATTGCCTCTCAGCACTGCCATCCACCACTCCCAACACAGACCTCTTACCACAGCCTGTGAACCGCCATTCTGATTGGTTTCCAGTGATGAGCACTCTCCTGGCACCACTCACTAGGAGAAAAGGGAGAGCGGTAGAGGGCCTCCTTTCCCACACGAATCCTCATTTCATCCTCCCGAGGCATCTGTGACCTGGCTAACCCATTTCTTCCTCAGAGAGGGCAGACTGTGGGCCCTCATACATCTTTGTTGGGTCCACATGATATTTTGACAAAAATAAGAAATGAACAGCTGTAAACATGGAAAATCTGGGTGAATCTGCACACCCACACTAATCCAGTTAACTGACTTTCCTTTCCTAATGGGGAGAGCTGGCAACCAGCCACTGTGTGTTCCAGGAGAGCAGCAGTGTCTGTGACCCTGTGCCTCTGGACAGAGCATGCCCCTCCAGCCTGTTGAAGTCCCCCTCACCTGGTCCACCTCCCCTCAACACGAGAGCCCCTGGAAGCCCACGTGGCTTGACCCAGTCGAGACCTCATGTGCCATCTGTCTGCTTCCAGAGCAGGAGTAAGGGGTGGAGATTTTTAGGGAGAGAAAAGCAATGCCAAGGGAAAGGCCTTGTCAGGCACAGGTCCAGATACTTGACCCAAGGGTGTTTTTATGACCTTTGCAAACTTGCATTGTTTTTAGCGCCTCAGAAAAAAGACTTGACGTTCTGAAGGCCAGTGACAGCTGCGGTCTGTCAAGTGTCAGGAATACGGAGACCTAGACAGCTGTTATCCGTGCCCACACGTGTACCCACGCCATCCTGCTGGCAGGAGGGTGCTGGTGCTGACCTCCTGTGCTCTCACATAGCTAGCAGCACCCAGAGGGGACTGCAGGAATTTAGAACATCCTTTCTCAGCTGAATCAGGAATGCAGCCCTTCTACTGAGGCCCAAAGTACCCTCCCCACCACCCTTTACCCCATGATTAAGGGGCTCTTTTGGAATGGGGGACCCGCTTAGCCAAGCAATTACTCTCTGCTCTTGGAGAAGCAGAGAATTCTAAAAACCTGCCAAACTCCCAGGGTAACCTGATCAACCACAATTTCCTGTGGGTTCAATCCCTGAGTCAGGAAGATCCCCCAGAGGAGGGCACAACAACCCACTCCAGTATTCTTGCCTGGAGAGTCCCCATGGACAGAGGCGCCTGATGGGCTACAGTCCATAGGGTCGCAGAGAGTCGGCCACGACTGAAGCGACTTAGCAAGAGTCAACCTTCAGAAATAAGTCTCTTCATTTAAAAAGGTGCATACAATTCAAAGTTTCAATCCACTCTCTGCCAAAACACCCGTGAAGAGAAACAGCGTGCTGCTAAATGTTTCACTGGCATCACGCACAAAAGGAGACCACGTTCCCTGTTTCCCCTGGCGTTGAGGAGTCCCGAGCTCGGTAAGCCTCCACGCCTCTGACCACCAGGAGTCACACAGATCAGGAGTTAAAGAATGGTACTAACGCACAGATGGTTGTCAAAGCTTGTAAAACTTCTCCAGAGGCGACTAGTCCAGGATCAAAAACTGCCAGGGCTCCCCACCTCCCTGCCATGACTGAATATCAATATCGGATCTGAAAGTAGTATCAATAGGAAACAAACAAAACCGCCTTCAGTTTCTGAGAAGACGAGGCAGAACATGGAAAAGGAAGAGGAAGAAGGAACCAATCAGGACTCAAAACCAGCAGCAGGAACAGTGGACCTAAGCAAAGGCTGACGTTGGTAGAACCAATAAATAAATAATATAGATTCCCTGGTGGCTCAGACAGTAAAGAACCCGCCTGCAATGTGGGAGACCTGGGTTCGATCCCTGGGTTGGGAGGATCCCCTGGAAGAGGACATGGCAATCCACTCCACTATTCTTGCATTGAAAATCCCATGGACCAAGGAGCCTGGCGGGCTACAGTCCATGGGGTCACAAAGAGTAGGACACGACTGAGTGACTAAGCACAGCACCGCGGATGCAAAGTATTATATATATAATAACTGAATCACTTTGCTGTATACCTGGAACTAACACAACATTATAAATCAACTATACTCCAATAAAATAAACTTAAAAAAATACAAAGACAAAAAAGAAAAAGGACATTTTGTCTTTGGGGCAGATATTGCAAGTGATTTACCCAACATCCAGTTATCCCTTCTGCCCTATTTACAGAACCTCAATTTTGTTCAGCGGGACAATGTACCAAGCTTAAGACACTCCAGTTCCCCAGCTTTCCAAGTGGGCATTACCCTTCTATAGAAGTTCATGGGGAGGGTATCTCTTAGTGAATTAGGCAAAGACCTGCTAGAAGGCCTTTGGCCCTTCACCTTTTTTTCTTTCTTCTCCCTCTTTCAAACCTTGACGTGGGTCCCCGAAGTACAGCAGCCCTCTTGCAAATGAGGTACAATCAGGAGAATGCTGCTGCTGCTGCTGAGTCACTTCAGTCGTGTCCGACTCTGTGCGACCCCATAGGCGGCAGCCCACCAGGCTCCCCGTCCCTGGGATTCTCCAGGCAAGAACACTGGAGTGGGTTGCCATTTCCTTCTCCAATGCATGAAAGGGAAAAGGGAGAGTGGAGTCACTCAGTCGTGTCCGACTCTTAGCGACCCCACAGACTGCAGCCCACCAGGCTCCTCCATCCATGGGATTTTCCAGGCAAGAGTACTGGAGTGGGGTGCCATTGCCTTCTCTGCATGAGAATGCAAGCCTCCACATTAAGGGACAGTGGAGCAGAAAGGTGGAAAGAGCCTAGATCCCTGGTAGCACTAATGAACCAAAAGACCAGCTACGTACCAAGGCACCTCAGACAACGCAGGAGACACACTTGGCCTGTTTGAACCCCTGGAGCAAGGTTTTCTGTTATTTGGATTGGGATGAAATCTTGATTCACATGGCTAGTCACTAAAGCGTCAAGACTTTCATAGAACAACTTGTTGTGCTTACTGGCCATGGCCACAGAACTCAGAAAGTGGATTGAAGCAGGGGGGCTACACACACTAACCCTCGAAGTTCAGAAAACCCCCAAACAGCCTGACTTGCTGACCTAGCAGCCTGCCTCCCTACACAGAGATTTACCGAGCACGTACTGTGTTCCACTCTGGATATATTAGATAGATATGGGCCACTGAGGGAGGAGAAGAGGGACATTTACCTGACTGTCACAGTAAAGCAAGCAAGTAAGGATGCTCACTGCTGAATAAATAGAATCGTGGGGTTCTGAAGAGATGACTCAGCTCTGGGCCTCCTGGGGCATGAAGGCACCTGTGAAAGCAGAAAAGCAGCAAGAGACAGGGAAGGAAATATAGAGCAGAGCAAACAGAAGAGGGCCTTAAACATTTTAACTTGTTATAACGTAGTGGAAAACTAAAGTTTAAACAGAAGACTGGCAGATTGCTTTATGTTTTGATCTACAACCAGAACTATTGCTAATGGAAGACAGAACGACTAATGGAGATTTGCAGGTCATTGTGCTGCATTCCCAGCGTTGGCAGACAATCCTTCATGGGTGTCTCACGTTTCTATACTTCTGTGAAGAGCTTTCGTCTCAATTCCTTCGAGGACGTTCACGCAGCGTACTTGTAAGAGAGAGACAGTGCTTCCCACTGGAGGCAGGGGCAGATTTTTGTACCGTGTGGAATAATAGAGAGACTTTGCCCCTGGGGGAAAGTTGATCACGATTGCTTGCAGACCCCTTGTAAAGTTGGGGAACTCCTGGGACTTCCGTGGTAGTCCAGTAGTTAGGACTTAGTGCTTCCACTGTGGCGGGCCCAGGTTCAATCTCTGGTTGGGGAACTAAGATCCTGCAGATGTGTGGCATGGCCATAAAAAAGGGGGGGGTGGCTCCTGAGCTCTGCGGACAGGGTACTCTCTACCCAGAAACAAAGATCTGTTTATCCTCCTTTGACTTGCTCAAAGCCACAGCCTGGTCCGGGTGCTAGAGACAGAGGTTCCCAATTCCATGGAAAAGAGATGTCATCAAGGAAGTTCGAATGTGGTGAGTTCTCCCAGAGAGGATGCTGCAAGACCGCATCTTGGTGGCCTTAACAGAGTTCTGAGGGGACCTCCCTGAGAAAGCTGATTTAAGTGAGGTCTGGGGGAGAAGAGCAGGTCGGCCCTTGTCATCTTTGCAACGTCTCCGTGACGTAGGCACGACCGTCTCCATCTCAGGCAGGCACCGAGGACCGAAGGGGCAAGGCCAGCCCATGCTGGCATCTGCGGCCGCAGCTCTGGGTCCAAGCAGCTCACAGTCTGTGACTCCGATTCTGCTACCCGTGGGCTAAAGCAGCTTAAAGAGCTTTCCACTGAGTACAGACTGTATGACATCCACCAGGCTCAGCAAGTGCCCGGCTTCCTAGGGTCTCCAGGGAGCCCGAGTCCTGAAGGCACATGTTCTGCTGTCCCATTCAACTCAGGTTCTTTCCACGACAGAGTCGATAAAAGAATCCACATCTCCTCCAGGCTTTGCCCTGCCCTGCAGTGGAAGGAATCTTTGTTCTTGTTTTCATAACCCTGCTCTCCCCTTCTCTTGCTCTAGAACTCAGCATTAATAAAATGCTCGATAGACATAAGGCTCAAAATGTGTACTCAGCTTGAGAAAGAGCAGGACAGGAAATCGCCCCTGAAGCTTTTAATTTTAATTAGGTCCCATTTGTTTATTCGTGCTTTTATTTCCGATATTCTGGGAGGTGGGTCATAGAGGATCCTGCTTTGGTTTATGTCGGAGAGTGTTTTGCCTATGTTATCCTCTAGGAGTTTTATAGTTTCTGGTCTTATGATTAGATCTTTGATCCATTTTGAGTTTATTTTTGTGTATGGTGTTTAATTAAAAGCTTCTGCACAACAAAGGAAACTATAAGCAAGGTGAAAAGACAGCCTTCAGAATGGGAGAAAATAATAGCCAATGAAGCAACGGACAAACAATTAATCTCAAAAATATACAAGCAACTCCTGCAGCTCCATTCTAGAAAAATAAATGACCCAATCAAAAAGTGGGCCAAAGAACTTAACAGACATTTCTCCAAAGAAGACATAAAAATGGCTAACAAACACATGAAAAGATGCTCAACATTACTCATTATCAGAGAAATGCAAATCAAAACCCCAATGAGGTACCACTTTACACCAGTCAGAATGGCTGCCATCCAAAAGTCTACAAGCAATAAATGCTGGAGAGGATGTGGAGAAAAGGGAACCCTCTTACACTGTTGGTGGGAACGCAAACTAGTACAGCCACTATGGAAAACAGTGTGGAGGTTCCTTAAAAAGCTGCAAATAGAACTACCATATGACCCAGCAATCCCACTGCTGGGCATACACACCGAGGAAACCAGAAGTGAAAGAGCCACGTGTACCCCAATGTTCATCGCTGCATTGTTTTCAATAGCCAGGACATGGAAGCAACCTAGATGCCCATCAACTGACGAATGGATAAGAAAGCTGTGGTACATATACACAATGGAATACTACTCAGCATTAAAAAAAAATTCATTTGAATCAGTTCTACTCAGGTGGACGGAACTGGAGCCCATTATCCAGAGTGAAGTAAGCCAGAAGGAAAAACAACAATACAGTATACTAACCCATATATATGGAATTTAGAAGGATGGTAACGAGAACCCTGCATGCGAGACAGCAAAAGGAACGCAGATGTATAGAACAGTCTCGTGGACTCTGGGGAAGAGGGCAAGGGTGGGATGATATGGGAGAATGGCATTGAAACATGTTAATTATCATATGTGAAATCAATCGCCAGCCCAGGGTTGATGCTCTGGGCTGGTGCACCGAGATGCCCCAGGGGGAGGGAATCGGAGGGAGGAGGGAGGGGGGTTCTGGAGGGGGAGCATATGTATACCCATGGCGGATTCATGTCAATGTATGGCAAAACCAACACAATAAAGTAAAGAAAATTAAAAAAAAAAAAAAGAAAGAAATCGCCCCTGAGAAAGACGCGCGGCCTCCACCAGGAAGAGAACACTTAGATCACCAGAGCCGCGAACCAGCGCCCAGTGGAGGCCCTGCCCTAGTGCCCGCCTACTCAGCTTCTGGCCACTGGCCCCCACACACCGCCCCAGGCCAGGGCCCTCAGTCTCGTCACCCCACAGATTATTGCTCTCTGTGTAACAAGGCATTTAAGCTTTTGATCCTAAGAACTCCTGGTCTTCATTTTCCTTTTGAAGACTCCTATATACATGTAAAACAATAACCATGTAATGCTTTTTTTCTTGTTTAAAAAAAAATGTATGCTGAGAGTCCCCATTACCACCAATTATTCTAGGAAGCAGGCTAATGAAAGCATCAGCAGAAATTAAATCAGAATGTGAAGCCAGAGTCCCGAGATGGTCTTTCCTAGAATGCCTGACAGACCCTTGAGAGTCGTTCTGTCCTTCAAGCTTCCACACTCCAGGCACGGGATGGGAGGGCACGCCGCCCACGCTAGAGACACCTCGTGGAGTGAAGCGCCTCCACCGTGACGGGTCTGGGCTGGGGGAAACTGGCACTCTAATGCATCAGGGGAACAGAACTGTTAATCCGGAGCAGAAGACACGAATTCTTCCTCTTTCTATTTGAGTACAAATCTTGACTGAAACAATTTTCACTTTAAAATCTAAATGTCTATGGTAAAGTATTCATTTGGCACCACAAATGCTTTTAAACCCTCTGATCTAGTCATTCCGCGCTATCAGGACTCAGTGTTAGTCACTCAGTCGTGTCCGACTCTTTGCAACCCCATGAACTGTAGCCTGCCAGGCTCCTCTGTCCATGGGATTCTCTACGCAAGAGTACTGGAGTGGGTTGCCATGCCCTCCCTCCAGGGGATCTTCCCAATCCAGCGATCAAACCCTGGTCCCCCACATTGCAGGCAGATTGATTAATTCAACTATAGTTTATCTGCATCAAGAGTTCTCAAACTTTTTGGTCTCAGGATCCCTTTAAATGGCTTAAGCCCCTCAAGAGTTTTTGTGTATGTGAGTTATTTCCATGAATATCTACTCTATTAGAAATTAAAAGGAAGAAATAGTTAAAAACAAAAATACACACACATTCCATTAGCTGTCAGAGTGATATCATATCTTCGTGTAGTCTCTGAAAAATGCCACTGTATACTTGGAAAGAAGGTACCAAAAAAGGGAAATGATGTCCTATTATACTATGAAAAATATTTGAGCTTGTGGACTTGAGAGGGTCTTGGGAAGCTCCCAAATTCTCTTCACCACGTCTTGTGGACCCTTGATTGATACAATAGACTAGTATATAGAGTATAGTAAATTTCAAATGTTATTGTATAAAATATTCATGGACATTGAAAATGCTGTTTTTTAAAAAGTAGACTAGAGAACAGTATAAACAGTATTATACAATTTAAAACAAACATCAAAGTAATGGAAAGACACACATAGGGACATAGCTCTAGATGGCATGTACCAGCATAGGCCTCTAGGTGGTGAAAATACAGGTTATTTCTTTTTCTGTTTTCCTGTGTTTTCTGCATTATTTTGTAACCAAAATAAAATGTATTTAACAAAGATGTGCATATTGCCCATGTATAATCACCCTTTATTTTCCTACCCAGACCTGAAAAGTTCAGCTTGGTAAAGATTGAGGGCAAGAGGAGAAGGGGACGACAAAGGATGAGATGGTTGGATGGCATCACTGACTCAATGGACATGAGTCTGGGTAAACTCCAGGAGCTGGTGATGGACAGGGAGGCCTGGCATGCTGCAGTCCATGGGGTCGCAAAGAGTCAGACACGACTGAGTGACTGAACTGAACTTTTAGGAAATATCTCAACCAGCAATATCAACATGATAGTAATTTTGCACAGCTCTACGTAAGGCCTACCTCTAGACTGTCCTTGCCTCTCCAAGTGTTCTGCAGGTGACATCGATGTCCCCTGGGAGCCTGCAGAGCCTCAGATTCTCTAGTCCCACTCCAGACCAGCTAAATCAGATCCAGATAATTTATTTTACTTTTGTTGTTGTTGTTATTTTTTTGGTCACATCACACAGCTTGTGGGATATCAGTTCCCCAACCAGGGACTGAACCCCGGCCATGGCAGTGAAAGCCCAGAATCCTATCCACTAGGCCACCAGAGAACTCCCAAATCCAGACACTTTAGACCTGAGTAAAGTAAGACCCAGGTGACTTATGTGTATAAAGTGTGAGACACCCTGGTGGCATGTTCGAACTACCTGGAAGCTTTAAAACAGAGATGCGGAGAGGCTGCACAGGGGTTTGTTTAAAGGTCTTGGGTAATCCTAATGGGTAGCTAGAGCTGAGAACTACCATGGAACACACAAACTCCAACCTCTGCCTGCTTCAGGGCAATGTCCCCTACTGCCACATGGCAAGCTCCATGCCAGTCCCCAGGATATTTCAGAGGGATGGTGGAACTAGATGGAGGAAAAAGGTGGATTTCAGAACAGGGATACAATATGGCACTTCCCATGGCCTGCAGAGCTGTAAGACTGTTTGACTAGCCAGTTTCTCAAGTTATGGTCACTTCTTCATAAGGCATGGGGTGTTAACAAAAAACTCACTATTGCCTTCCACAAAATGCTTTGATAAACAAGTCTGATTTTTTAAACAGATTTTTTTATTCTGAATCATATGGCAGGGGGTTTGTAACTGTTTACACTGTCCAGCTTTACCCAAAATTCTACTTTGCATCAGTTACCTCCTCATTCAAACCCATCTCCACAAGTTACCTACCCAAGTCATTCAGCAAGTTTTTGAGTGCCGGGCATGGGCCAGAGACTGGCCGCAATTCCTGGACTCTCCGTACCCGAACTTCTCGTGGCTTACCCATGCTTCTCCCCTCTTCTGGAAGCTCCAGGGCCTCCCCGTACCCCAGCAGCACTCACCTCCTCATTCCTTCCCCGGAGTCTCTTCCTTCGCTCTCCCTCAGGGGCCCGGGCCAGGCCTCTCTTCCTCTGCTGGGCCTGCTTCCACTAGCCTCTGTTCCTCCCATCTCAGCGGCACCACCTTGGTAAGCTCTTGGTGAAGTCTGTATTTTCCACAAGTGTGGTTTTATTCTTTCAGTTTACATTTCCTCAAAAATGCATGCAGAGTGCTTGCAGCAAAGTGCCTGGAACACAGTAAACTTTCAGTGAATGTCACCTCTTATTTCAAGGCTTGGAATAGCACACACCCCTGGTAGCTGGCTTGCAGCAGGGGTTGGTGAATTAGTGGGCTGATTCAGTCACAAAGTAACAAGACTAAAGAAAGCACTCTTGTGGACATCAACTGTTTTATTTATAAGACTTTAATCCCTCTCACAAGTTGCATTTAAGATGGTTTACTTCAAAGAAATACATACAGCAGTGTGACCACTTTCAATCATCATGTAATAAAACATTGCTTATGTCTTAAATGTCCCACAAAACACATCAAAGCAACTTTCAAAGAGCTTAAAGCAGATACAGAGAGCAAGTCCCAAATCAGGTAAGTCCATTCAAATAGTAAGAGCCACATATATATTCTATACATTTCCATCCTGAAAGCCACCAATAGGTGCTCAGACTCTACTAGTTTCCTAGAAACTACTGAAGCAAAATGCCACAAAATAGATGGCTTAAACCATGGAGATTTATTGTCTCATAACTCTGGAGGCTGAAAGTCCAAAGTCAAGATGTTGGCACGACTGGTTCCTTCTGCAGGCTCTGGGGAAGAACCAACTCCGTGCCTCTGTCCCGGTTTCTCGTGACTTGCACTCGTCTTTGGCATTTCTTGCCTTACAGATGCATTGCCCAATCTCCGCCTTCATGTTCACATGGCATTTTCCTGTGTGTATCTGTATCCAAATTTCCCATTTATATAAAGACAGTAACCTACTGGATTAGGAACCCACCCAGCACGACCTTATCTTCATTACATCTCCAACATCCTATTTCCAAATGAAGGTCACACTCTGAGGCCCTGAAGGTTAGGGCTTCACATGAATTTTTGGAAGACTCGATTCAATCTGTACCAAACTCCTAAGACACAGGTACAGTCGGGAACACTCCACCAGACTTCACATCCCCTAAAACCAAGGACGCAGATTCTCAGATCAAAGTGAACTCCACGTGGTGATCCACAGGGGTGATTTCAGAGGAAATATTCATACAAGAAATGTCTAATCCTTGTTTCAGCAGTGTTGTTTGTTTCGAAGAGGAACTGAGAGGCAGGTCAGGACCCTGGGGGCCACAGAAACCTCCTGAGTGCCAGTGTGGAGTAGGGGAAAGCATAAAAGTTCAGCACACCTCTCCTCCTTGGTGGACATTCTGACAGGCAGTGCCTCCTGCCCGCAGAGTAGCATTTTCAGACCATCGCCACCTATCTGTAAACTCTGAGCCGAGGCAGCAGGGCAGGACCCAGCTTCAACCTGTATACCTTGAGGCAGTGCCGGGGAAAGTTTCAGCAGCAGTATCAGGACTTAGATGGTGAAGGGAGCTTAACACCTGCTCCCTGACTTTCCAAAATAAGCTCTGTCATTTTCACGAATGTCAAAGGAATAAAACACCTACCCACTCTCAGCGAGCAACATATGGCTGTACACCCTCAAGTTCCTCCAAAGAGCTAGCGCCTCCGAATAGACCGCAGTCCCTCTTCCAACTTGTCAGGTGTGCTTTTCCATGATTGCCACTAGAGGGCAGGCTATTAAAACGTTCCTTTCAAACTAGAGGTTCTGCAAAAGCAAAACCTAACACATTTAAACGGCGGCTTTCTAGCTGGCCCTCTAGCAGAGTCAATGAAGAGCAACAGCATGCAAACCACTACCTTGTTTGTATGCTACCGTTTTCTTTTTGGAGTATCTTTACAGTGTAAAGCCCAGGAAATAACCTGCTTTTCTACTGTTGGGAGTTCTTGGAAATGAAGGGGTAAATTGCAGGACAGGTCCTGAGGAGTTCGGTTTGGGTTAAAGGAAATCAGGATGGACTCACTCAGGCATCCCTCCCCTTGGAGCCAAACTTACACAAGAACGACTCAGGATGAAAATCTCCCAAAGGAAGCTGTATTCAATTCCTTAACTAAGTCTTGAAAACTATAAACTCTTTAGTTGCAAACTCCTCCAAAAAGAAAGCCTCAAGCCTACAGATGATGGCTTTGGTCCCTGAGCAGTCTGGCCTCCCTTCTCTGACCCCTACCCCCAATCAGATACACCTGCCTTGTCTGTTGTCACGCCTAGACTTTATCATGTCACCACAATAAGGCCAAGATAGAGTATTTTCAAACACTGCATTTTCCTTCTTATTCAAAGCTTAGGCTTCCTCCTCCTTAGAAGGCATCACAAAGAAACAGCCCCCTGGCCTCCCTGGAGAGAGCTGGCTACCAACCCTGTTGGCCAGTGTTTATGGAGAGGTTCCCAGTCCTTCCTTGGAGGTCTCCACAGGATTTCCCTAGAGGAGGGCTTCGTGGAGTCAATGACAAAAGAGCTGGGGAGGGCCCTGCCAGGTCCCTGGGCTCGGGGTTCTCATTGTTCAGCCCACCAGCTTCCCAGGGCTCCAGTCCAAGCCCTCCGGAAACAGGAAACTGCAGAATTAGTGCATCCCTGCCTGCTCTCCTCCTACCCCCACCCCCACCAACACCCACAAGGCTCGGAGGAGGAAACAGCCTGCATAATAAGAAAAAGCCAAGTAACACTTTTCAGCATCCCCTTGAGAAAAGGGTGGCAGGGACCTGGAGCAGGAAGAAAGCTGAAAGAGAAGGAAGGGTTTATTCTTTGTGAGGAAAAAAAAGGAGAAAGAACAAGGAAAGGCACTTCTTTTTCAAGTGCTTGATGACATGAAATTCTACTTTTGAATTCCTGCATTCACTAAAAAAAATTTGTATTAAATATTTGTAAATCACAGAAGGGAATGCTATTTGTGGGCAACTGGTCAAACAAGAGAGATAAAAACAAATCCAATAATCATCCTCCAAGGTCTATCTACCAAACTTGGAAGAAGCTTCCTGTAAGTTCTAAGCTTTGTAGACAAAGCATCTTTTTTCCTTCTGAGCTGTGACATTTCTCCTTTGTTGGCCCAGAGTTTGCTCTGAACAAAGAGGTCCCATTACCTCGCACGTACACATAATCTCTACAGCACAGCTAAGAAAACTCAGGAAATATGAATTGGTTATCTCCAGTTACCCCTGATAAATTTGCTTATAGCCATAATAACAAAACAACATTGTCTCAAATATCCAGAGAAGTGAGCTACACTGTTTCTCAAACAAGTACTAGAACACAGTGTCAAGGTCTAAGAATACTGTATGAACCTTCGATTTTTCTTTTCATTTGATCTTTGAAAAAAGTCTTTAGTAGTTTGCAAGACAGAAGCCTTTTGCAGAGATAGTTCACAACAAAAGGACAATTATCAATACACCAGTATTTTAATCTTAAAAACTCAGGTGGGTTTTTAAGAATCCTGCTCTAAGGGACTGCTGGAAATTATTTTCCCATAAAAAGTTTGTGAATATTATTAAGATTTACCTAGGTCTATGGCTCCTAAATCTTATTGTGTGTTAAATTTTCATGGGAGTTTCTTAAAAAAAAAAAAAAATACAAGCTCTGACTCACTCTAGGATCACTACGGGCAAAGCCTGATCTGTATTCTCCCGGGTTCCCAGGTGATGGTGATCGCAGACAGTGATTTCAGAGACAGATTTCCTTCATCCTCAGTTCTGCCCCATCTCTCAGTAGTCTGTGTCCAGCAGCACAAAGGACCTTTCCTTCCCCAGACACAAAGTGTTCCCTTCTCTCTCTTTTCCCTCTGAGAACCTAGTCAGGGGGGGTGCCTTGACAAGTGTCTTTCCTAGACACAGAGCATCAGTTCACCTGGAAACTGGTCAAAAATGCACATTCTCAAGCTCCACCCAAGACCCACTAAATGAGAAATTCTGGGGATGTGGCAAACCCAGTAATCTGTGTGCTAACAAGCTTCCCAGGAGACTCCAACGCATGCTAACGTCTGATCATCAGTGGATCAGAGAATTTCACAACCACAAGAGAGAATGAAGACAGACAGAACTCCATGTAAGGTAGAACCAAGTTTATTAATGACGGCCTTTATTACAACGACTCTCAAGTGTAAAAAAAAAAAAAAAAGGTGATTAATTAAACTTTAGAACTCGGACTTGCTGTTTGGCCTTTTACTGGATGTGCCAAAGGGTGGGAAGCTGGCCTGATTCTGAATCAGCTGGTCAGATGGAGTTTACTGGAGAATGAATGAGGTAACAAACAAGAGTGCCAACCAGAGGGCTCAAGTCTTCTCCAGGTTGGAATGACAATCAATATGGAATGACAACAGTGGTGGGGACAGAGATGAAACCATCTCACAGCCAGAATATGGAATGAACATCTCTTAACTACACAGAGACACAAACACACACGCAGTCACACACGCCTTAACTCCGGAGACTAGATTTTCAAAGAATTTTTGTCCTTTCTCTGAGCCAGACGGACACGTTCATCAGCCACAGCGATGCGACATGGGGCCGAAATGGAAAACCTTGCTAAGTTTCCACAAGCTATGCTAGCTGGCTGCCCAGTTCTGTGTGGGCCAATGTGTCATCACTGTGAAACACGCCTGTGGTTTTCCCACAGACTAATATCTGCTCCCCGGGGTAGGTGGCATCCTGGTAGACACCAGTTAGGATTAGACTCTGGGGGCAAAACTCGTCCCTGCCCCCTGGAGCGGGGACAGTGCAGGCAGCAGTCGCTACAAGTGTCCCCACCTTATCACAGAACCCGGGGCCAACCAGCACTCTGTCTTGAGACGCTTGTCCTTTGTCGCCGTCCCGCTGGCGAGTCGGTGCTGAGGACAGAAGCATCTCTGGTCTTGCACCCTGGCTTTGTTTTTGTTGTTGTTCCAAAAAACAAACGGAAACCAGAAGAAAAAACCATCAGAAGCCTTGGACTCCGTCCACACCATTTCAGAACTGGGTTTAATTCCCTTCTGAGAGAAAGGGGGAGCCTGCAGAAGAGGCCGTGGCGGTCGATCGACAGGGTTCAGGGACTGAGTCCCCAGATGACGCCCAGCTGGTCCCTTCCCAGATGGGGAGGACACACCATTCAAGGCTGCGGACCCACGAAATAAATGCTGACAGAAGAATGTTTATAAAGGCTTGTAGGAAAGACGGCATGAAAAGGAGCTGGTGGATTCAGATTCACAGGTCATGCAGAGAGATTATATAAAAAATTAATATTCAAGCTGAGTAAAAAAAAAAAAATCTAAAATTTAAGAGAAACTGTATCATAGCTTTCGCTTCTGGAAGACAAAAAATAAGGAGGGGGCCCACAACAAAACAAAACCCCAGAGTATTCCAGAGTTTCCAAAAAACCCAGTAACTGATTTGGTGGGCTGCAGTATTCGCTACCTCTTCGTTAACCTCATTTTCTCCTTGGATTTCATTGATAAATAAAGCTCAGGCCTACTTACAGAAAAGATCTGTCCTGCTAGAATTCAGCATCGTGAAATGTTCCAAAGCCCCTGCTCAGCACACAAGGAATACACAACTTCTACGAGGATACCAGATGAGTCCACCCCAGCTCCTTGTCGAATGCAGTCACAAAATGGGAACCCAAAGGCAAGCTGTCCTCTTCCTGGGACGATGGCTGTTAACAGTTCCTTGAAACGTACAGCACAGGGATGCTGAAAACACACCCCTCCCAGGTGAGGGGCTGAGTTTCAGAAATGACACACTTCCTCAGGCTGTAGCAAAGAAGACAGCCTTCCCGTCACTGAAGCAGGGACAAGACTCTTCCACAAACTCAGGACCATCTGGGTCCCCACCCTCCCTTTTTTTCCATTTGGTAAGTATCCAACCTTCCAGGAATTCATGGCTACAGTAGAGATTCATGGCGCAAAGACTTTCATACTGGCTATTTTTTAATTCTGTCAGTGAGCAGCATTTCCCAGTTTTACCTCCCCCCCTCCAAAACTAAGTTCTCGGCAGCTCCATCAGTTGGGATTGCGGGATGCCTCTGAGACCAGAGTCCGTGCAGCACGGGTATCAGGTGGCGCGCTGGAGGGTCGGGAAGGCTGGGTCTGTCCAGTGTCTGGAAGCGGCTGTGGCAGGCACTCTACCAGCTGGCCCTGACAGCCTCGATATCACTCACCAGGTTCTGGGCCAGGCAGATCCCGAAGATCTGAGAAAGGGAGGAAAGGCGTCAAATGGCGGAAGATTTAGGCTGTTTTTGTCGGCTACTGAATCCCACGTTTTAAAAAAATCTTTGGTTTTCAAAATTGACATAGAATTCACATCCCACAGAATTCATCCTTTTAAAGTGTATAATGTAGTGAGTCTCAGTACATTCATGAGAATGTGTGACCATCAGCACACTATCTTGAATCTAGAACATTTTCATTACCCCCCAAGGAAATTCTGTACCCCGGGACAGTCACCCCACCCTCCCCCTCATCCTGGCAGTCCTAGAAATCACTAAGCTCTTTTCTGTCTCATGGATTTGCTTATTTTGAACATATAATCATATAATATAGGGCCTTTGTGTCGGTCTGCTTTCACAGTGAAATGTCTTCAAAGTTCATCCATGTTGCAACAGTAGTTTGATTCTTTTGATGGCTGAATAATATTCCATGATATGGATAAACTTCATTTTGTTTATCCATTCATCAGATGATGGATATGTGGATGGTTTCCATGTTTTGGCTATTGCAAATAACGCTGCTATGAACATCAGTGTACAAGTTTTTGGGTAGACATGCTTTCAGTAGTTTGGGGCACATACCTAGGAGCAGAACTGCTGAGTCGTACTGCTGCTTTAATCTTCTCATGAACCAGCAAATTGTTTTCCAAAGATACTGTGTCCATTTTATTCCCTTTAGTGATGTTTGAGGGTTCCAATTTCTCTACATCCTAACCAGTTCTTATTAATGTCTTTATTATAGCCAACTTAGTTTTGTGTGAAGTGGTATCTCACTGTGGTTCTGAATTTCTCTAATAATTGATGATGTCATTACAAAGAGCTAATGTGTATCTTCTTCAGAGTAATGTCTATTCAAATTCTTTGCTCACCTTTAAATTGGGCTTGTGTTTTTTTATTGTTGAGTTGTTCTTTATATATTCTATACACAGGACCCTTGTCAGATGTACTGATATGCAAATTCTTTTTTCCCATTTTGTGGGCTTTCTTTTCACTTTCTTAGTTGTGTCATTTTCAGCACAAAAGTTTTTAATTTTGATGAAGTCCAATTTATCCACTCTTTCGTTGCTTGTGCTTTTAGCATCATATCTAAGAAAACACTGTCTAATTCAAGATCACAAAGATTTACACCTATACTTTCTTCTAAAACTTGTATAGCTTTACCTCTTACATTTAGGTATTTGATGGGTTCTGAGTTAATTTTTATATGTGATTAGGGATCCAAATGCAGTCTTTTGTATAAACAGTTAGCCCAGCACCATTTGCTGAAAGGACCATTCTTTCCGTATTGAATGGTCTTGTTTGCCTGGTCAAAAAAAGTCATCTGACCATAGACTAGAGGTTTTTTTTTCAAACTTCCAGTTCCATTCCACTAAACTATATGTCCAACCACATGCCAGTATACACTATCTTGATTACTGACGCTTTGTCGTAAGTTTTGAATTGGGAATTATGAATTCTCCAACCTTGTGCTTTTTAAAGTGTGTTTTATTATTCTGGGTCCTTTGAATTTCCATATGAATTGCAGGATCAGCTTGTCCCTTTCTGCAAATAAGTCAGTCATCATTTTGGCAGAGGCTGCACTGAATCTTGTAGATCAATTTGGGGAGTATTGCCACCTAAACAATATTAAGTCTTCCAATCTGTGACAATGGATGACTTTCCATTTATTCAGGTCTTCTTTAATTTCTTTCAACCACTGTGCCTCATTTGTGGCCCTCTCAGTTGAAAGTATCACATCTCCACAAAAAGAAAAGCCTAGTTCTTGGGGCTTCCCAGGAGGGAAAGTGGGTGCTCCCTTCCCTTTCCAGCACTTTGGAAAGTTGATCCAGAGAGAGAAAGGAACACAGACTGTCTGAGAAACTCCAAAAAGCCTTAGTCTGGCCACTGGGCAAGGCTCTCCTTCTGACCATTCCCGTCTGATCAGCTGTCACAACGCCACATCACTAACCCCATGGAAACACTGGAAAGCCAGTAGGCAACTAGTGACCCCAGCAATTTTTCCATCTTGAAATGGAAGAAAGGTTCCCTAAAGTCTTTCAGGATAGTAGCATCTAAAATCAGAGCCTTAACAAAATTCAAACCAAATAGAGTTGAGGTTTGTTCCCCAGCCCTCCAAGGTGTCTTAACAACTGTGACGGGCAGGGATTAAGCAAAGCATCTGTCCTAGTGAGGGCTCTCCCAGGGCACCATCTCCCATGACAGCCATCTTACCTGTAGCAAGGCAATGCCTATGAAAATACCAGCCACAATGGTTAAGTTGTCCTGCAACCACTTCTCAAACTGGGGCACACAGCCTTTCGTGTAGATTACAATCTGCTGATCGACTTCCTTCACAAGGGAAGAGGAGAGCACAGCGTCACCACACAAATTCAAAAGCTCCTCCAACACCCTTCGTGCTAAGCGACAAGATGGGATTCCACTTACTGGTTTTTGCCTGGCATCATAGCCACACTGAGTGTTGATGACATCTTCCTGGTGGAGAAAAGAAACAGAAAACTGAAACTCACTCTTGTCAGACAGGAAGTCCATCCACGGTCAGCAGAAGACCCCTACTAAACGTTTCATAAAATGTTTATTTGGGCACACAGACGTCCCAGGCACCATGTTAAACACTTTCATACAAAATTCCATGGAATTATTATAACAATCCTCAGGAGGTGTTAGGTAGTCCTTCCTTTCCAAATGAGGAAAACTGAGGCTCAGGAAATATCAGAAAGACCTGTGATTCCATTGTGTGGGAGTCTCTGAATTCAAAGTTGATAACCTTAAGAAGTTTATGGGTTTAGGGAACTGCAGACAGACAAAAACCAGTTAAAAGTTTCTTCTAATGACTTTCATAATGATTATCTCCATTTATGCTCTTTGGTGGGGAATTCTATTTTGGAATCTATATACTAGTATACTGGGCTTCCCTGGTGGCTCAGACAGTAAAGAATCTGCCTGCAATGCAGGAGACTGAGGTTTGAGCCCTGGGTCAGGAAGATTCCCTGGAGAAGGGAATGGCAACTCACTCCATTTTTCCAGTCTATTCTTGCCTGGAAAATTCCATGGACAGAGAAGCTTGGTGGGCTACAGTCCATGGGGTCACAAGTGTCGGACATGACCAAGTGTCTAAGATACGATACACACACTCGTGTACTGTGTAAATGGTTTTTCCACGAGAACAACTCATTTTGATAATGAAAAGCAATGCCCTGCCCACACGTGTGTGTACAGGCACCCCGACATCTCACAGGCCTGAGAAGAGGTGTGGGTTCTGCTGTCTCAGGTCTGTTTGTTTCTCCTCCGCAGGGCATGCAGTGGATTTTACTAGCTTAGCATTTATGGAATGAGACATCTCGTCCCACAGGATCTGCAATTCAAAGTGGAGGGGCATCTTCTGAGAATCTTCAGAATTCTGCTGGAATATTCACTCAGGGCAGAGGCAGGAGACAGACAGAGCACAGCCGTATCTGCTGCCTGGGCGGGCGCCCCGGGCTCTGTGCAGGGCGCTCTCCTGCCTCCTAGCCCACCCAGAGGAAAGGAGAAGTGAGCTGGTGAGGATGGCTGGCTTTCCAGGGGAGGGTCCAGAGCACAGTCCTCATGGATTCTCAGTCTCTTTCAGACGACGAGAACAGCCCAGGCTGAGCCTGGGGAAGTTCTCCTTTGCTACCTGAGACCACTGTCCCCTTCTCTCTTTTTTCATTTTTTAAATTGAAGGATAGCTGACTTACAATATTATATTAGCTTCAGGGGCATAATGCAGCGATTCAGTGTTTTTACAGATGAACAACGGCCCCTTTTAAAGAGCCCTGCACCCCCCCACCTCACAGGGGAGAACCAGCCCCTGAACTCATCAGCGACCATGTGGCCCTGTCCCTTGCAGGGAAGGGCGGGTCTGGGGGAGGACACAGCAGTGGGGGGCGGTGCTGACCAGTCAGAGAGAGGCTGAGGAGCATGGAAGGGCCAGGGGCACCTTCTCTCTCACATTTACTCTTCTACCCCTCAATTCTGGCTTGTATATACAGCTGGGGAGCTGCATTTTAAGCCATACTATGGATCAGACTTCCCTGATGGCTCAGACAAAAGAATCTGCTTGCAGTGAGGGAGGTCTGGGTTCGATCCCTGGGTCGGGAAGATCTCCTGGAGAAGGGCATGGCAACCCACTCCAGTATTCCTGCCTGGAGAATTCCACGGACAGAGGAGCCTGACTCGACTGAGACACATTCACTACATCAGACAGATAACTTGACTCAAAATACAATCAAACCCACAGTAAAGAGGGTGGCTTGTGGACAGGCTTTATAATCTTTCCTAAAATACAAACTGTAGGGACCGTCGCCGTCCTGGCCAAGAGTGTGGGCAGCCACAGTCTTCCTGCAGCGGTCTCGTCCTAGCTTGTCGTAGACTCTTCTCGTATTCCTGGTACTCCTTCAGAGCTGAGTCAGCAAGAAAAGGGTACTAATGCCAAGCAACGCAGTGCTTCCCTACAAGCCTATCCTTCTCACAAGGAAGGAATACAGGCGATATGGGCAGCTGCCTGAGTTTAGGCGCGGCTCCACCACTTGCCAGCAGTGCGAGCCTGGGAAAGCTACTTAAACTCCACGGGCCTTGATCTCACCTGAAAAGGGAAGATAATGGTAGTATCTGCCAGTGGGAAGGTTCCAAAGCGAAATGAGCCAACACCCACACAGGCTTAGGACAGGAACCTGCGCGCACGCTAAATTAACGCGGGGCATGAGTTGGACACAACTGAGCAACTAACATGTATATATGATTACTTCTATTGAGATGATCTGAGCTCTAACCCCTCGGACCCTGCAAGGGGAGCTACAATTAGGAATAGGTGGGTAAGAAGAGGTTTCCAGAAAAGAAAAAGAAACTGCTCATCTCACATACACTGTCGGTGTGATGTGCGGCCAGCGGGCTCCTGGCAGTCACTTACCGCGGGGTCTTTAGTACAGCAGGAGAAGGGCACACCGCATCGCTCTCGACTTGCATTGGAATCTGTGCAATTGAAGTAAATATTTAGGTTCCAATCATCAGCTCCAAAAGCCCCACAGCACTGCCACTAGAGCAAACAGGAGAGAATTAGAACATCTCAACTTGGAGGCGACCAGCTGCCTACGCTCCACCTGCCAGAATGACCCATACCCAGCTTCTGCCAGCTCTAACCTTCTCTCTGTCCCAGAATTTTATTTTTGAACCAAGATGAACCTAAAGGGCCACTGTAAAAGCTTCTGAGTTAAGGCTGAGGGTGTGTAGTAAGCCTGTGCTGGTGATGGACAAAAAAGCCACGAGACACGTGGTGGGAGGTGGAGGACGGGCAGAGAAGGATTGTACAGCAGGGCCTGGTCAGAGCAAAGTCTGTTTGGTTCAAGTACATGAAGGAACACTCTAGAAGCACAGCAAGACAGCAAGCAGCAGCAGTGTCTGGAGGAGGCAACTGGGGTCGTGGTAGGAGATCCTTGGGTTTACTTCTTTTTTAAATTTCTATCTCTACACAGTTTTTATCTATTTTACTGAGATAGAATTGACATATAATAAAATGCACATATTTAAAGTATATAACTTGGTACGTTTTCACATCCTTATACATCATAAAAGCATCATCACAAACAAGATAGTGAACATATCCCGTTACCAGCCCCAAGTTTGAAAGGCATATTTTTTATCCTGAATCTGTCTCTATTCTCAATTTTTAAAAACAAGAGCATGGATTTAGATTTTCAACCTAAAAACTGCAATCAATTAAAATATAATAAAACAAGCTGTTAAATTCAGTGAGTCTTAAGGCTAGACTCCAGGGTGGCTCCATCATAAGCCCCTTTGACACTCCCCCATGCTGGCCCAGTCTGACTTCTCTGAGTTAAATAAACATCAAGCCTTGACCATCGTAAGGGTTTCAAGATCAATAGCTACTTCAAAGTATTAAAATCCAAGAGAGAAAAGTGAAATCACATGAAATAACAGAATTCCAATATAAAGCAGACAGCTTCTCAAGAGAACGTGTGTCCACATGTTCTTCCAGCTCACTGGATCCTCCAAAGGCTTGGGTTGTGCATCTCCAGTTGGCCTACAAAGCTCCATCAGATCTGTCATGCAAACTAGTCAGCAATAATACTTGGCAAGGTGTCAGCTTGCATCCATTATGACCCAACAAAACAGTCAAGTCTGCTGAGGAGATGAATCAGGGCTTAATTTCACACCTGAGGGACAGCAGGCTCCAGGACAGTCGTTGCATCATAGAACAAAACCAGCACAATTCAGCTCACTTCTGAGTGCCTAACAGGGCAGGGGGCCTCCCCCACAGCAAGCGCTGACACAGCCCTCTCCTCCCTTTATCAAAGGGACCCAGCTCACTCTGGAAAACCAGCAACCAAGAGACAGCCACTGGTCCGCTGAGTTTCTGTCTGGCCTCCAGTTCTGCCACATATATGACACAAACATGAATGTCAGTGGACACAGCTGTTCAGGTCTGCTCACCCTATCTGGCTTTTCTGTGCATGCAGATAAAGGCTGTCAGTTTGTAGGACAGTAACACCTGAAGCCTAATATAAAACCATGTACCTCTTATTCGTGTCAGAATGTCCCCATGAGTTAAACAGTGGCTACGATTATTCCCATTTTACTCTTAGGGAAACAGCTCAAGGTCCTTTTAGCCCAAGGTCACTTAGCTGATCAGATTTTGGCACTTGCTGTGTGTCTTCTGGTCCCCTGTTTATACCATGTTGCATTTTGAGTGGAACAGGGCACCTGCCGCCTCATTTGCATCGCAGAGGCCACTGTCTCACAGATGTGTCGAGAAACTGGAATGGGAGGTGGCTCTACTCTATAGATTATTTACTTCCGAGAAGTCACCGGGGCTTAGAAGTTTCTTGGTTTTAAGTTTCCGGTATTCGGATAGGCATAATTTTAAGGAACTTGGTGGATAAATATTCCATTGTTAAGTACATTATTATGAGCTATGAAGCATGGAGAATGACCAGGAAGGGGACCAAGAATAGAAAAAAATCCACATTTAACTCCCCCCCCAAAAAAAGAGGGTAAACCTATAGCAAAACAAGAGTCTTCAAATGTTGACAGGAGTGAGCACCCTTGATGATAAACCCTTTGCCTAAGAATTTTCTTCTTTGTTCTTAGTAGAAACTGAGATAAGTGAAAAATCAGACATTTCCCATTAGGATACAAATAATATAAGTCATACAGCAAGTTAGAAAATAATAAACACACAAGCAAACAAATGAAAAAACTACGCAGAAGAGTCAGAGGTAGGTTGCAACTAGCAGATGCAGAAGCCAGGATGAACGTTCACTGGGTTCATCCTTCTAAGAAGGCTTTCAACCTGAAAATAAGCCAAATTTAAACTTACATATTCCTGGGTGAAGTCTATGAGGTTCTGCAAATCTATGTCATCCCTGTATGCTCTGATGTTGTTGTTTATAAAGAAATACAGCTGGTCTTTGATCCAGTCTTTGAAAACAAATGCCAGAACCCCGGCAGTGAGCTCCAGGAAGAAAATAATTCCCAGGAACACAGAAAACTAAAACAAAAGATACACAGAGAACAGTTAAAAATGCTATTTTTGGTCATATACAGTTAAATGGTTTCTTCTAAAAAGGTTCATAATTATATTGGGTTATTACCCATGCCCAAAGCAGATAACCTTCAATTTCTTAAGATTCATTAACAGAGTATTACACTCCAAGAAAGAATTTTTTTAAAAAATCATTTCATAATCACATTTTAAGGGCTCTGGTGTTCCATTTTGGTAATTAACCAACAAAGCCCATAAGCAAACATGGATAATAGGAATTTCTCATTAGACCCACATTAAGGTCTAATGAGTTTCTCCTGATTAATGCACTTGTCAGACGCTTGAACAATGACCTGCCCTTACCTCTGGTAAGCTTTTGTAATGTTGAAAGATAAATTATCCCAATTTTTAAAGACTGCCTGTCATTTGCTACTGTGGCCTTGATTCTAGATGCAATATATTCCTTTTCTGGATTCAGGACACCATTTTTTAATTTCCCTTTGCACACGCTATACAGAGTAAAAGAGCAGATGTGTTGATCTTAGATGAAGAGGTCAAAGAGGAAGTTGGTGGGGAGTAGGAGGTGGGGAGGAGGTAAGCTGTGATACGAAAAAAATTTCCCATCATGAAAACAAAATGAAACCACTGGTTTGAGCGCTTTCTTGGGAATGCAAGCCGTGCCAGCCTTCCTTTGTGAAGCACCAGGCACGTAATATTTTAAATAACATCAACACGCAGCCAGAGGAAGACTTCCGGCTGACGAAGACAATAAGAATTTAAGAGGAAGACTGGAGACCGCAGGATATACGGTCATTGACCATAAATCTGGAGAAATTTCCCTTTCATCTAAAACACCCAGAAGTGCCTCATCTTAGTCATATCTACATCCCGCTCACGCCCATGGTTCTTTCCATCTCCTTGCACCCCCATATTCTCACCCTTTGCAAACTATTTCACTCAAACGGATTATGAGAAATGAGGCTGTAAAGGACCAGAGAGTAAACTTCTGGTGACAAGGAAAGAGAGGGTGACACTGGGGCCACCCGTTCTGCTGGGCTACTTCCATTCAGTGAGTGGCTGAGGGGGCGAAGGCACGAAAGCTACTGCTGTGTCTGCATTCAGCGAGCAGACAGCAGGGCGCTCAGGAGAAGGAAACCCACTGGCGAGGGGTGCAAAGGAAGTTTCGTAATTTACTTACAAAAATTAAGAAAAAACAAAAACACGCTTTTTTTAATTCAACAAACATCAACTGAGTGGCCCCTGAGAGTGCAGGCCCTGGCCTGGCGGGCCTTGCAGAATCAAGGGCAAGTAGGACCACGGGCCTGCCCCCAAAGAGTCCACAGCCTTCTGTGACTGGGGCTGGGGGCTAGAGAGGACCGTGGGGTCAGGGCTTTCCACATTAGACAGTGTTTATCCAAAGAGCTGGAGGAGGGGCGAGAAGGAGGGTTGGAAGGAAGACAGAAGGGCCTGCCAAAGTCTAGGGACCTTCTAGCTCAGCCCCTCAGGTTCCACAGACCTCCTGGTTATCTGTCCTTGGTGAGTTCACCAGAAAAGGACTCTAAACAGCTCTTAACAATCATGAGTAGCACCAATAATTTCAAAGTAAGCTTTCCTCAATCTAGAAAAAAGAGGAAAACAAACCTACCACTTTCACACAGTGCCTACCCCACCACATAAAACGACTCCCTCCTTTATCAGGGAGCACTCTACACATGTAAATGCAACAGATAAAAACACTATAGGAATGAGAAAACCCACAGCTGGCTCACAGGTGTGCACAGAAAACCAGAGGCCATGCAAAGGTTAGCTGTCTGTCCTTGCCACCATCCAGGTGAGGCAAGCTCACTTGCCAGTCACTCGGGTATGGTTTCTCATAATGAATCATAACATACACAACCAGAAATTGAGTCCAAATAAAATTCTTCTCAAATATTTGGCAGAAATCTGCCTCCCTCGGATGCCGTGAGCTAATTTCCCCCATTTCCTATGGGGCAGAGAATGACGCACAGGCTTCATCTCAGGGCCTCCGTCAACCAGGAAGCTCCATTCCCAGCTCCTGGATTTCCCTCAGTAGCTCTCTTAGCCTTCTGGCATCCGATCTTTGAGGCTGTTTGGAGCCGTGTTGACATTTACTTCCTACTTCTGTCACAGCTCCTGCTCAAAGCATACTCTAGGCCAGTTTTGATTGTACTAAGAGGAGAGAGAGGGCATTTAAAATATTCTCCAAGTCTTTAAAGAAAATAACAATTCTTTTCATTTTCAATGTGGGACTTGGTAAATTAAGATGCTAACCTAGAGAAATGCATGTATTCT
The DNA here is from genome assembly GCA_007570785.1 of Antilocapra americana. Taxonomy (NCBI): domain Eukaryota; kingdom Metazoa; phylum Chordata; class Mammalia; order Artiodactyla; family Antilocapridae; genus Antilocapra; species Antilocapra americana. The sequence goes on from ML662439.1 coordinate 4,487,171, forward strand.
GTCTGTTCAGTTAACTCTGGTATCTTCAACTACAAAAATCATCAAATCTACTAAAGATACTACCCTTATAAACTAAACCATATGCAAGTAAATCACATTAAAGGGGAAAAGAAGGCAAACACTGATAAAATAGTGGCCAGTAGTAAGTATGATCTGAGACCACTGAGGCTATAGAAAAGCTGAGTGAGGTGAGCTCAAACATTTAGATATATTTCATGCCAAGAAGACTGGTAGGCTGGTAGGTCACAATCAGAGACAAAACTCTCCTGAGGACTCCAAAGGTCAAGACTAGGTGAGGAATAAAGTGTGTGTGTGTGTGTGTGTGTGTAAGACAAATGGAGTCTCGGAAAACTATTTGCAACACGTGGTTGTGCTGTGCTGAGTCGCTCAGTTCGTGTCCGACTCTCTGTGACCCCATGGAGTGTAGCCTGCCAGGTCCTTCTGTCCATAGGGATTCTCCAGGCAAGAACACTAGAGTGGGTTGCCATTTCCTTCTCCAGGGGATCTTTCCAACCCAGGGATTGAACCCAGATCTCTCGCATTGCAGTAAGATTCTTTACTTGCAACGCAGACCTATATATAAAGAACAGGGAACCAAGTGCTCATTAAACTGCACCCAGGACCAAGCAACCCTTGGTTTTCCCCGTTAGCATGAGTTACACGAACTCACAAGTTAAAGAGCCTCCAGAACCTTGTCTGAGGCAGAGGTGCTCAAATTCAAAATGTTAGCCTGGAGTTAGCCTGGGGGCACAGGTGAAACCGAGTCTGCTTTTCTTGGGGAAATTCAAGAAAAGATGCCAGAGGAGACTGGCGAAAGTGCTAAGATGGGCATCCCACGAAGCACGGCTGCTGGGCCCAGCTCCGGTCAATGCTCTTGTCTGAGGCGAACGCGTCCCTAGCCAAGGCTGCCCCGGCAGAGGGGAGGAGGAGCCCGGGGACAGCTCTGTAACACTACCGCAGACCTCTCAGGTCCCACCGTCTTCCCTCACCATGGGAAGGTGGGTTGCTTTAATTCATTTTTCTGTTCTTGGAGACGGAAGTGGATGCTGTTGTGCCATGAGACAGACACCCACCAGAATGCCAAGCTCCAGACAGACAGGCACACTCGCTGACCACGGATTACACCTACCAAACTGACTTCAGAGACACACAGGGAAGCACGTGCAATTTATATCTCCTATGGAAGAAATCTCCAAAGGAAGAGGCTTTGCCTTTTCATTCTTGACTTTTAATACTTACCTACCCCTGAGTCAAACTCCTCCAAAAATATTCATGCTAACAGATCACACCAAATATCCTGCAAGCGATCTAAAAATTACGCTGGTCACACAAAGGCGGCCTTTGCACGGGCAGAGAACATAGGCTACGTGCGTTTATTGTTTGTCTACAGTCACCAGGACCTACTGTTCAACAGACTTAATCTGGACAGGTCACAGCCACTCTGCTTATGTCTGGCTTCTCAGAACCAACTCCCTGAGAGGTAGTCAGCTTTCTACTGACTATGTGCTCAAAAGGGGGCAAAAGTCACCCCAAAGAAGAAAACTTGATACGTTTATGGACTTACTTTAGTCCTAAAGCTATTTTAGGGGCTGGACTGCAAACTTGTGCTATTTATGTACAAAACCTCCAAGGGGGGTGCTGATGTTATTAAGGAGGCACGGGTAGAGGGGGCTTCCCAGGTGGTGCTAGTGATAAAGAACCCATCTGCCAATGCAAGAGACATGGGTTCAACCTCTAGGTCTAGAAAATCCCCTGGAGGAGGGCAAGGCAACCCACTTACAGTATTCTTGCCTGGAGACTCCCATGGACAGAGGAGCCTGGTGGGCTACAGTCCATAGGGTCGCAAAGAGTCAGATACAGCTTAGTGACTTAGCACACAGGCTCATGGGTAGAGCAGGAAGGTGGTGGGTATCTAAAGTGCTCTCCTAAAAGTCAAGCACCACCCAGGCCACAGTCTTGCCAGTGCCTCTGGTCACAGGTCACTCTTGCCTCGACAGGGTGCCCTCCTGATGTGAGATGGGGGTCTGGTTCTTGGTGTGTAAGTGGAGTTCAGTACTTACAAACTTGAGAAGGAAAGTGTTTTCTCGCAGAGCTCCAATGCACCCAGCAAATCCCAGGATGAACATCACTCCTCCCACCACGAGGAAGAGCCAAACCGGGTCAAAGCCGCCGAGATCGGTGATGGAAGAGATGTTGGACAGAACTCCCTGTTGGACACAACACACAACAGGGCATCGGGAGGCAGGGTCAGTTTTCCAGCATGAAAAGATGATTGCCATTGTCTCTCCCCGCACCCCACCCCCAGGAAAAACTTCACAGGTGATCTCATCACGTCAAGAAACACTACAAAATAGACAGAGAAAAAAGAAAAAGAGGAGAAAAGCTACTTTCTTTCCAAGGTCTGGATGGGTTCATATTTTTGGTAAAACTATATAAAGCGAAGACATGATCCCAAGAAACTGTCACTAGACCCTGTATGGAAAAAATACAGTTGTTACCTTTGCTTTTCCTATCTCCAAATACAAGTGATCTTGAGTTAAAAAACAGATGTGTAGGAAAAACACCTTTCAACACCCAAAAGGAGTCATCCTTACAGCCCCAGGGCATGCAGATGCCAGACCAGGGCCAGCTCCGAGCCCCTGGCATTTCTCAGGAAACAGGGGTAGAGCTGCAATCTTAAAGCTAACATGGCAGCCAGCCCCAGCCCCAAGACCCTAAAAGTTTTCCAGAGAAAAACTCACCTCAAGCCTACCCTTGAACTTTCAGCAGATCCCAACAAGCTCAGATCCCCAAAGCCCACTTGGGTGGTGCTGATGGGTTGTCCCTTTTGAGTTACTAGGGTATTTCCTTACTCCCCTTTTTTTAAGGACTAGGATTTAAATGACTTACAAATCAAAGGTTATTCCCCAGTTTGTAACCTGTTTATTCTCCTGCCAAAAGAACCTAGAGTAATTTCATCTCTCCACAAATAATACCACTTCTTTACTGAAATCTTTTCTTCCTTAAGTGTGATACCACATCAAATACCACCCATAACTTATGTTAGAAATTACATGAGATTTTTTTTTCTCTATAATGGAAGGTATATATTTAATATTCATTCTTAGAGAGGCCAGCTATTGTTATTTTGAAACCATGGAAGTTTGTGAGTCTTAAATATCCAATATCGTCAATATTTTTTATCTTATTAAATTTGTTTTGAGCTCTCAAAATACCCCCAGAGTACCATGGTATAGTTTGCTATAAGGCCTTTAAAATTAAATATTTGTTTTCAAAGCATTCCCAACAACCTGGAAGAATAGGAAGCAATCATCTCCTTTTATACTTGAAAATGGAAAGAGACAGGTTTGGTGGCTTGCTGAAGGTCTCACGGCTATTGACTTTTTCGAACCAGAAGAGAATACCTACCTCAATAATCCCTGTCTACCAAATGGAAGCTATGCGTTTGCTTCCCAGCACTTCTCAGTCAGCACTAATCAACACCGGAGTTTAGGGTTTTTATGTTTTAACCCATTTTAAGGTTGCAGCAACACTGAACAAGAGAATTTGTTTGTAAGGTTTTTGTTTCTTGTGGGGGGTGGGGGTGGGCAGGGATCACCTTAAGAACAATAATAGAGTATTAATCATAGTACACATGAGGCATAAAGGACTCTTACAATGTTCAATTAAACCGTATGAAAAAGGCCAGAGTTTAAATAAAGTCACAAATGAAGGGCTGAGAGATTATTAAACACTTAGGAATGCAGGGTGTATTCACCAATGTCTGGGGTGACATCATGCAAGGCAACCACACCCTTCATGAAACTGCATAGACCAGTGGTTTGATCCAGTCTTGTATTTCTTAGAGTTCCAAGTTCTGAACTATGAGCTCTGCCCAGGGAAAAAGGAAAACACAGAAATACCATAACCAATTCTCCACCTACACAAATAATGCTGAGGGAAAAAAAAAATTGCTAGAGAAGTCAGACAAAATCTAAGTGACAGTAAGGGATGAGGGTCACGCACCCGCTGGCCTCAGAATGCCTATGAACACAGGTGTTAATACTTCAGGTCCTGATGTTGTGGATCCACTCAGCCAGGAGAGGAGAGGGCTTTTGGCCTATGTGATAACATTCTTACACTTTATAAAGTCACGTTAATTATGGGAGAAGTAGATTCAATTTACCTGGCACCAAGGCTGGAAGGGACAGGAAGAGATGTCAGTTTCAGCATAAAGAGACCTTTCTAATGCCAGTAGGTCTCCAGTCATGGGTCGGAGAAGGCTGCTTGAGAAACCAGGGCTTCCCTTCATGGGGGCGCTTCCCCTCATGGGGGAGTCAAAGCTGTGAACCTCCATCAGCAGAGCTCCAGGACGGATGCTCAAAGTGAAGGGGAAATAGGGACTTACTGACCTTTAGGTTCCTTCCAACTTTAAGACCATTCTATGATTTCATCCACGTTTAATGGGCTTGTTGTTTGTGATTCACACCAAAGTCTGAGCAAAGATCAGATTGTTCCCAAACACTCTTGGGTGATCCATGGCTGTACACAAAGAGCTCCGTGGATAACAAGGACAGTTATCCGGGGAATTCAGCAAAACAAGCAAACCAACACACACATCTACATATACACACACCTGGGCCTAAAATACCAAGACTTTCCCTCCCTGAAAGGCAAGAAAAAAAAAGTGCGATCCCAGCTGTCAGTAGATTCCTGGGGCACTGTCCTCTCTGGGTTTAATTTGGAATATGAGAATTTGGCTTCTCAGACAAACTCATTTTCATACTTTTGGATTCCCCAGCCTGCAGGGGCAGTTTTAATTGAGAGGCCTTCAACTGTTTCCATGGAAACAACAATCATTTGGGGCCCGAGGTGGACTGCAGATCCTACTCATTTAATCCTACATTGTGGCAAAAGACAGGGCTGGAGCCAGATATTGAGAGCTTGGAGGAAATAAAATTCTGCAAAGGACAGAAAAGTCGACCAAGAACTTTATTTTTAATGAATTCCAGGTAGTTACCTGTTGGAAACCAACTCAAATCTTAAAATACAAAGTGTGGCAGCCAATGCCCAGTTTTCTTTTCCTTAGGATTAGGATGGCTTACCCGAATGCAGATAGAAAAAAAGACTTTTTCACCTGCGCAATGCCTTCAACTAGTCACTAAAGAGCAGTTTTACTGCTTCTAACTACACAGAGCGACCAAAGAGGAGCTGAACATAATTGTGGTAACCAAGACTGTGGATTACAAAAACGACAGTTCAGCCTTCTGCTGTCTCAAGGATGGGGTCTTTCCCTGGACTTTTTGATTGTGTTAAGCTCAATTTGACAAATGAGTAAGAAGTGCTAGAACATGCCAACTGAAGAATAATTATAATTAAAGCTTGTAGTTAACAAGAAGCCGGAAGGAAAAAAAAAAAATCTATGATTACAGTTAAGTCAGCCAAGGGATTTAAAATAGACATTCAGATTCGTGGTAAATCCTCAGGAATGTGCACACCCGCCGGCAGCAGACACTTAGGCTTCGAGGAACCTAGAAGAGGGCACCACCCTGTTCTTCTGGGAACACGGCCTTCTCCTCCTTGCAAAGGTCCATTCTCCCCAGACCCAATCCATGAGCTACTCAGAGTTCTCACATAACCCCACCACCTGGGTGAGAGTCAGAAAGCCTGAAATTCCCTTCCTCAACCCCAGGATTTAGAATAAATATCTGTCTCTAGTGGCTGAAGCTATAAAAGGTTCAACTCTGGAGCCACGTGCTGTGTGTTTTTCACTTTGCAGAGAAAGTCAGTCTGCAGCGAGAAACGGGTAACGAGAGTAGGAAGAGAAATACTGCCGATGTTAGATCCTGGCCTGACCACGAGTTCTGCAGGGCACTGAGGATCCTTAGACTCCATGACTGCATAAGCTGGTTCTGTCTGGAGCCGATCTGCACCTGAGGAGTTCCACACAACGAAACAAAGCATTGAATACACTGTGCTTTATCACTGCATGTATGGGTACATCCACAGATACACACACAACCCCCCAAGCACAACCAAAACTAAAGCTCTCTGGAGACAGCAGCGTGGAAACATATACACTAACATGTAAAACAGAGAGCCAGCAGGAATTTGCTGTATGACTAAGGGAACTCAAACTGGGGCTCTGTGACAGCCTAGAGGGCTGGGATGGGGTAGGAGGTGGGAGGGAGGTTCAAGACGGAGGGGACCTAGGTATACCTATGGCTGGCTAGTTCAAGTTGAAGTTTGGCAGAAACCAACACAGTATTGTAATTATCCTTCAATTTAAAAAAAAAAAAAAGGAAAAAAAATAAAATTTATCCACTTGAGTTTTTATTAAAAAAAAAAAAAAAACAAAACCCAAAACTGAAGCTCCCAATTTACACTGGAAAAAAGTGTTGCGGGTGGGGTGGGAAACAGACCGGAGGTGGGATGGGAAGGTGAAGAGACAAGCGGTAGAGTTAACGATACCTTTACTCAGCTAGTTGACATTTCCAGTCCACACAGCAACTGAGTCAGTATAAACAGTCTCATTCATGTTGACTCACTATCAACTCAGCATCATTTATGAAAGCAGCAGTTATGGAAGGAACTTTTAGCTTATGTCACTGACAATACCTACATGATTTCAGCTCTAGTTCTCCATATTGACTTGAATGTTCAGTCCTTGGGTTTAAATAACAACTTTTTAAAACTCAAACTTATTGAAAAAAACAAACTAATACAAAATGTCACCTGGCTGCCCTCCTTTGCACCCCACACTACTGCTGATGTGAGAAGAACACACACAGCCTGCATGTACACCCCACTAGTGAGTCCTCCACTTCCTCCTGCAGCAAAGCCCTGGGAGTCAAAGACATCAAGGGTACCAGACTTTGTGTGTAAGCTCGGAAAATATCATCCTCTGAAGTGGAATCTAATCGGAATACAGATAAATGGATGAGAAGCGGAGTAGTTGTCCGCATGTACTTATCCCTTTCGTCATTTGCGATGATTGATGTGAAGGTGATAATCTGAATAGCAGCAGCAAAGACAGAAAAGGAAAGAGTCAGAATGACAGAGAAAGCCAGAGACCAAGACTGCAGGTCACAAGAAGAATATAGTTAAACACCACAGTCTCAAGAATATCAGTGGATTTCCTAGACACATTCTTTGTCAATACACTGCATGCGTGCTAAGTCACTTCAGTCGTGTCTGACTCTTTGCAAACCCATGGATTCTCTGTCCAGGGGATTCTCCAGGCAAGAATACTGGAGGGCGATGCCAAGTCCTTCTCCAGGGAATCTTGCCAACCCAGGGATTGAACCCCTTTCTCTTAAGTCTCCTGCATTGGCAGGGGGGTTCTATACCACTAGCACCACCTGGAAAGCCTGTTAATATATTAAGATTATATTAAGAAAAATTAGTGTAAATGAGCATTCATAAGAATCCTTCATATTCATACTATCTACATGAAAGTGAACGTCACTCCATCGTATCTGACTCTTTGCGATCCCATGGACTATACAGTCCATGGAATTCTCCAGGCCAGAATACTGGAGTGGGTAGCCATTCCCTTCTCCAGGAGATCTTCCCAACCCGGGGATCGAACAAACCCAGGTCTCCCACATTGCAGGCGGATTCTTTACCAGCTGAGCCACAAGGGAAGCTCAAGAATACTGGAGTTGGAGTGGGTAGCCTATCCCTTCTCCAGGAGATCTTCCCAACCTGGGGATCGAACTGGGGTTTCCTGCATGGCTGGCGGATCCTTTACCAACTGAGCTATCAGGGCAGTCCACACTATCTGTACCTGTATCTATATCCTTAGGACTCTTAGTCATCTCCTCCACGTCTACAGCTGTGACTGCAGCAGGCAGCAGAAGCAGAGCAACTTGGCCATAACAAAGCGCTGCTATAAAGACAAAACGAATAGCAGTCAATTTAAAAAGTTGAAACAAATACTTTCAGCAAATTAGCCAGTCCACAAATTGGCTATAAGACAACTAGCTTTTGGCATATCAATCTGGAGCTTTTAAGTGATGATTCACCAGTGAAAATAGGAGATATCCGCTATCCCCGAAGTACTAGACAGTATCTCACAGAACTAAGCAAGGAGACCAATAGGTGTCTAAGAAATAAGATATATTAATGGAACACAGCTGAGGCAATATCATCGTAACAGAAATTGAGAGAGTCAACAAACAAGAAATGTACTGATCTGCATCTGTCACCATACAAAGGAGACTGAAATTCCAGCCACTAAGACAAGCCTGCTCTAGGGTGTGGCAGACAGCATTCCAGTCTCCTGCATGAACCATCCTGTTATACTCAAGCTCCCTGGCTCACCTGCAATTTCCCCTGGAATCTAGAAAAAAGGTAGCCTAGACAATAGCTTGGTTAGATCCCTGGGTTGGGAAGATTCCCTGGGGAAGGAAATGGCAACCCACTCCAGTATTCTGGCCTGGGAAATTCCATGGACTGTATAGTCCATGGGGTCAGAGAGTCGGACACGACTGAGCTACTTTCACTTCAGACAAGAGCTGTGACGACCTAGACAGTGTGTTAAAAAGCAAAGACATCACTTTGCCAACAGAGGTCTGTCTAGTCAAGGCTATGGTCTTTCCAGTGGTCATGTATGGACGTGAGAGTTGGGCCATAAAGACGGCTGAGCGCCAAAGAGTTGATGCTTTCAAACTGTGGTGCTGGAGAAGACTCTTGAGAGTCCCTTGGACTGCAAGGAGATCCAACAAGTCCATCCTAAAGGAGATCAGTCCTGTATATTCATTGGAAGGACTGATGCTAAAGCTAAAACTCTAATTCTTTGGCCACCTCATGTGAAGAACTCACACTCCTTGGAAAAGACCCTGCTGCTGAGAAAGATTGAAGGAGGAGGGGAAGGGGTGACAGAGGATGAGATGGTTGGATAGCATCACTGATGCAATGGACATGAACTTGGGCAAACTCCAGGAGATGGTGAGGGACAGGCAATCCTGGCATGCTAGAGTCCATGCAGTCACAAATGGTTGGACACGACTTGGCAACTGAACAACAGACAAGGGTTAAATGTAGGACAGACAGAGAGAGGATGCTGCAATATAGACTACGCTGTCTTGAATTTCAGTTCCACTACTTACTACCTGAGTGATCTTGGTTAAGTTAACAAACCTGCCTAAACTTCAATTTCCACATCTGTGAAATGGTACCCTACATTATAAGGTTACTATGAGGATGTAGAAAATAATCCAAGTTAATTCAAATATTAGGCTACGTCTTTGGCAAATAATAAGAATTCAATCAAAGTTTATCAGCATCATCATTTCATCACTGCTATACTGGACCAAGAGGACGACAGTGGATGTTATAGAACAGGTGTCCCTGGCTCATGGCCTGTTAGGAACCGGGGCCACACGGCAAGAAACAAGCAAGCAAAGCTTCCATGCCACTCCTCCATCACTTGCATTACCGCCTGAACCATACCATTCTCCTGGCCCCAGCCCATCCTGCGGAAAAACTGTCTTCCACGAAACCAGTCCCTGGTGCCAAAAATGTCGGGGACCGCTGCTGTAGAAGCACACTGGGAGGGGGGGCCTCTAACCAACAGCTTTGGAGAGAAAGCTATTTTGCTCTGGCACTTGGCCTGCCTGACCCCCTTCCAAGAAAGCCACGCCCACATAGGATGACGTCTTAAGGAGGTGGGAGGAACTGACCTGCTAATCCACCTTCCTCCCGAAACGGGAAGTCACCTGGAAGGCACTCAGAAAAAGGCAGAAGGGAGAGGCCAGAAGTAAGCAACAGCTAGGAGTAAGCAGAAGCCACAAGGAGGTGGGAGCCGAGCGTACAAAGAAGCGGTGCAGCGGAGGCGAGGGCAGTGAGAAGCAGCCAGGGGCAGGCCAGCCGCCACGTGGCCGAGATTACACACCTCCACCTGGCCAGCGGCACCGCTGCCGCCTGCAGACCCGACCTCTGGTCGCCAGACAGTCACATGACTTTCCAGTTACTGAGCCACGTCCCACTCCCGGTGAGGTCTCGTCCTTCAGTGGTCTGATAGGCCCGGTATGTCTCAATGTGTGTGCTCAGTCACTACAGTCGTGTAACTCTGAGCAACCCCATGGACTGTAGCCCATCAGGCTCCTCAGTCCAGGGGATTCTCCAGGCAAGAATACTGAAGTGGGTTGCCGTGTCCTCCAAGGGAACTTCCCTACCCAAGAATCGAACTCCTGTCTCCTACATCTCCAGCCTTGGCAGGTGGGTTCTTTATCACTAGTGCCACTTGGGAAGACCCTAGGATGTCTCAGTAAGGATGTGAAAAACCAGCCCATCTTCCCTCCAACTTCCATCTCCTCATCAGCACCTCATGCGTTCAATAATCTCTGGGATTTAAGTCATTTCTTTCCAGGGTTCTGCAATCAAGGACTATGTTCTGAGTGTCACTGTTTCTTCCTGTAAAAGGTTTCTACACAGGGGCAGATATGAACATGCAAGCAAAGCTCCAGGAGGGTTTCAAGCCCATAAACCTCAGGAGTGTCTGTGGTTTTCCCCAGCAGCATAGAGCGGCCTCCATGTGCCACCTGGCAAGCTTCACTCTCTTTTCTCTCAACTCACACAGCAAAAAAAAAGGGCAAAAATAGCATAAATAAGCCCCTACGATCTGGGACTCTTCTGCTTTGGCATATACAAGCGCATTCCTTCCAGCGGCTGGATGAGAAACAGAGAGACGAGCCTGTGGAATGTGCAGGCACAGCCAGGCCAGATGGGCCCCTTTGAGATTTATGATCCTGTGTCCCACCTCACCTACCCTCTCTACACTTCTACACTGGGTGAAACTGGCACCAGTTTTCCTAGAGTAAGAAGGGGGCGCAGCATTTCCCTACTTGAGAAAGAATGCCAAGACAGGACAGTTTCAAGAAAATGAGCTACTTGTAGAGGGTGGTCCAGCAGAGCTGCTAACAGTGATCACAGGAAGGCCAAGCCAGGCCACAGGGCCACCTGCCCCCCAACAACTCATCAAAGATCCTCTAAAGATGTTACAGGGGAAAGTTGCGCTGCACACCTCAAACCCCTGTCTGGCTAAGGAACTGCTGCAGGATCCAGGGAGAGGATGTGGAGAGACAGGAGCTCGCTGAGACCTGAGCAGTTCAGGGAGATGTAAGGGCGCACTCACAGCCTGGCAAAGAGACACGAGGTTAAAGGAAGACCGGACACTTTCAAGACATGTGGTTTCCTGTATTTTTCTTGTCAGAAAAGGTCATGGTGAGATTCAAGTAATCCTTTCTTGAAGATAAAAAAATGGCCATGACCTGCTTTTGTGGTGAGGAAGAAGAAGAGAGGTAGTCGTTTCTCAGGGTTCCAGAAAATCCTGCAACCGAGCCACCGATGGGGAGGTCAGCCGTGTGGTGCCCTCGCTGGTACCGTGCTCAGGCCAGGAAACCACTACTGCCACCTGGGTGGGGCAACTGCCTCTTCGAACAAGGAAACACAGCCACCTGGAAAAGTGTCACTTTTCGAAAACCCAGCATGTTCTGAGCCACTCTCTGGGTATTTCACGTCCATGTGCGGAAGATGAGAAACATATCCAGAATATTCCTAAGTAAAAAGCTTAAACTGAAATATGTAATAGAGGCTCTGATCACAATGTCCCTGCATCTAAAGCAAAAAAACACGAAAGTCTAACATAGCGGTAGGTGATCACGTTAGAGCTTTAGAGATGCACAAACTGTTTCCTGAGCAAACAATTTCCTGGGAATCACCTGAGAGGTGCCAGGTACTGTGCCAGTCATGAATACTCAGAGTGAACGTATGGGAACACCCTCAGGAGCTAGTCCAGAGCGGGGGCAGGTTAGTAGGAGGGTTCTGGGAAGAGGTGTTAGTGTCTGTTATGTGACTGTACACGGGAGGGCAAGCGCAGAGACAACGTGGCAGGACCTGGCCCACTGCGGGGTGTACATGGGACTGTCCCAAGTGGGGAGAGGAGACAGAGGCTGGCAGAGCACGGCTGGGTCTGACTCTGTGTGCATTCAGAACACTCATTCCCCGGGCAGCCGGTAGGGGCCAAGGAAGTTGCTGGGAGGCCCTGTGGTGATGCTGAATTGGGGGATGAAAGCCATGTCACAGCAACACGACTGAGCACTGACTCTGCCAGGCACAGAGCTACCTGGATAATTTCCCCCTCACAGTTAACTTTTCAGGTACGACTGTTTTCCATGGCAGGACACAGACCCAGAGATGGAGTAACTTGCCAGGTGACCCAGGTGAGAAAGACGCAGAGCAGGGGTTTGAGCCCCACCACCGGATCCCCAGAGCAGGGTTGAAACCATGATGCTCTACTGCCTAAAGAGAAAAAGCAGCAGTGGGCAAGACTGTTCCTGTTTCCAGTGTAATATCATATGCGCACGCATGCGTGCTAAGTCATTCAGTCGCGTCCAACTCCTGGCAGCACTAAGGACTGTAGCCCATCAGGCTCCTCTGTCCAGGGGATCTCCAGGCGTGAATACTGGGGTGGGTCGCCATGCCCTTCTCCAGGGGATCTTCCTGACCAGGGATCAAACCCGAGTCTCTTATGTCTCCTTCACTGGCAGGCAGGTTCTTCACCACTAGCACCACCTGGGAAATATACCTATCTCTAAAATGTTAAGAAAAATATGAGTCTTGCCTCAGACTTTATTAATTACGATCTGAAAACCCAAGTGAACAGGAGATGACCTCCTACTGCATGCATGCACGTGTGCACACTCACACACACACACCACAAAGCAAAGAACTTCCTTCTCTTGCACACCTCAGTGAAATCAAGCGGGGGAAGGGTTGGGTTATGGAATGAGATTTCTCTTGAGAAAGCAGTTGTTTTGTGTGTGACTCCACTTCCTAGATAAGGGAGCAGATTTCTTTTTATCCAAAACCTAGTAAGGAAGTTTTAAGAGGATCCCTGAGGAAGCTCGGAGACACCAGGTCTGGGCAGGGGTACTGGTTGGCCACCTAGAACAGGGATGCCCACCCAGCTGAAGGGAACTGTAAGGCAGAGGGACGCTTGGGGAAACTTCAAAAGGACCAAGGCACCATCCCCTTTACCACCTGCCAGGCCCAGAGAGCAAAGCTGCACCCACATTTCTGCCCTAGCAGGAAGTGGGGAGAAAAACCTCAGGGGGATCAGAGAGCGGGGACAGGAGGAAGCAGGGGGCAAAGGCCTCACCCCTTCCTCTCTCCAGGGGCCCAAGGATGACTGTGCCAGGCAAGGCAAACATTTTGAAGCAAAGTGAGGTTTGGGGTTTCAGTTGTTCTCCAGCCCTGTCAAATAACTGGACTTCCCTGGTGGCTCACATGGTAAAGAATCTGCCTGCAGTGCAGGAGACTGGGGTTCGATCCCTGGGTCAAGAAGATTCCCTGGAGAAGGAAATGGTAACCCACTCCAATATTCTTGCCTGGAGAATTCCACGGACAAAGGTAGGTGCCAGTCCATGGGGTCCCAAAGAGTTGGACATGACTGAGTGACTAGTATTTTCACTTCTAATAACTGGGCCTGGACTGGTGCCTAAAATGAGAGTGCATGCGACTCATTCATGTCTGGTTCTCTGAGACCCCATGGACTGTAGCCGCCAGGCTCCTCTGTCCATGGGATTCTCCAGGCAAGAGTACTGGAGTGGGATGTCATTGCCTCCTCCAGGGGATCTTCCCAACCATAGGACTACGGTATCTGAGGGTGGACAGCAAAGACATTCAATTTTTGATCCACCTAAATTTCCATTCCTGATAAATTTCTCTGCAAAAAAGTTTACAGGAAAAAAAAAAAAAGTTTACAGGGACATACAAAAAGAAAAATTAAGTTTTTTTTCCCCTAACATATTTCATGCCTCTGCTGAGCATACTGGTTACAGCACCTCAGAGCACAGGCTGACTTTCCAGGTACTCAACAAAAGCTGTTCAGTTTGCAGATTTTCAACTGCAAGGAACAACCTGTGGGGATTTACATGGACAATTGAGAAAGAGATGCAAACTTACATTTCAGTCCATGAAATGAAGCCTTCAAAAGTATTCTTGGCATCTCAGAAATGTCTCCTTAAAGTACTTTCTCAGGGGAGGCAAGCATTTTCCCCTTTGAGTTGCCTGGGTAACCGCTTTCACCTACCATTTCCCTCTGGCTACCTTGACCACCACCATTATGAATTGCATGGGTCACTGAATCTCCTTGTCTAACTTTTCCTTCCTGAGAAAATAGGGAAAGTTCTTCCAAGTTGAGCCTGCTGTATAATCATGACAGGCAGCAACCGGTGGTTCTGAAATGAGACTGGCATTACAGACAGTGGTCGGGGGAAGGCCTCCAGGAGAAAGACTCACCCTTGTCCCCAGGACAGCCAGGGAGAAGAGTGAGAGAGACTAGGGAGCTCCTCTCATGACCATCCCGGCTGCCAGGGCCGGCACTGTGCACCAGCTCCCTCCTGCCAGGCCAGGAGAGTGCAGTGACAGAGGAGAGAGGGGACTCGGCAGGGATACCCCATGGGGTCTTCCACAATGCATACAGCTCTCCTGCACATTCTCATTTATGTGGTCATGAGGCGTCCGAGATGCAGGAGGCACCATGCTAGACCTGAGCATAATGGGCTGAAGAAGACAGGCTCCTGCCCTCAAGGAACTTCCAGGTCGGACGAGCCAGGCCAGGTTCGCCCTCCACCCAGAGGGCTGGTGCTGCGTGAGCGGTGGCAGGGGGCGCAGGAGGAACCAAGAGCTCACACCGAGGACCAGGGAAGCGCACTCTTCCCACTTGGAAAAGCCAAGTCTCCCCCTTGCCCTCAGCAGTGTTGGGGCAGCAGCCGCACTTGCGACTGTTAGTGATCTATCACCCAGCCTCCTGCCCCTACCTAAGAGGTAAGTCAAAAGCATTGCCATGGGAATTCCCTGGTGGTCCAGTGGTCAGGACTCCCCGCTCCCATTGCCGAGGGCCCAGGGTTCAACCTGGGCTGGGGAACTCAAAATTGCATAAAATCCCGCACAAAGCAGGGAAAAGGTATAAACACTGGGAAAAACGGAAAAGGGAAGATATCCCCAGTTCTTCCGTGAGTCAAGACAATCATACACAGATTACCACTTAATAAGCCAGGAAAAAAAATTTTTTCCCCTGGATGTTAGAAATCTGCTGTTTCTAACACTGAACCCCTACCATATCAGAGATCAGAAACCACATGTCTCTTGACTTCCTTTTAGGCTGTAAGAACTGATAATGTGCTTACTAGAGGTCTGAATGATTGAGCCAGGGATGAAAAGAATGCTTTCATCTTCCCTTTGCTCATTCATTCTCCCACAAGCAATGTTTCTTGAATGTCTCTTACCTGTCAGTTAATGTTCTAAGCACTAGAGTGTGGCAGTAAACAGAAGTCCTTGTTTAGGGGGAAAAAAAAATCCGTGTGAGTGATAAGTCCTTTGACAACACAGAGTGGGGGAAAAGCACACGGAAGTGGGGAAAGCGGCTGGGACTAGCGTGAGAGTGGCTGCTTCAAATAGGCCAGGGAGGCCCATGGACGAAGGTGACCCTGGAGCAGAGACCAGGAAGCAAAGGAAAGCAGCTGTGTGGACCTCTGGGGAAGAGCCCACCTGGCAGGGGAAGAGTGGCACGAAGGCCCTGGGGCGGTAGGTCCATCTGAGACGGCGGAGGAGCAGCAGGACGATGGGCAGGGGCTGGAGGGCATCAGGGGAGGGCACAGTGTGGGAAATAAGGACTCGGAAGTAACACAGTACTGTACACAGCTTTGAGTGAGACAGTAAATGCACTGTGGGGCTCAGAGTAGAGACGCCACAGGATCTGCCTTATGCTTGAAAGAATCACTCTAGAGAATTCCCTGGCAGTCCAGTGGTTACAAGTCCACGCTTTCACGGCTGGGGGCCCAGGTTCAATCCCTGGTCAAGGAACTAAGATCTCATAAGCTGTGAGTGTGGCCAAAAGTAGAAAAAGTAATAATAAAAATTAAAAATAAATAAAAGAATCACTTTGGCTGCTATTGGGAGACGGCCACGGGTGGGAGTAGAGGCACAAGAGCAGAGGCTGGGGAACAACGGAGGCGTCTGCACTAACAGAGGCAAAAGGTGACAGCTTAGACTAGTGCCTAGAAGTGGAGGTGGCTGGAAGAAATCATATTCTCAGTGCAGTTTCAAAACAGAGCTGACAGTGTTTGCTGACAGACTGAATGCGGTATGAGGAGAAAAGACAGAAGGGTGTCAAGAACACCCAAGCAAGTGAAGAGGACCGAGCCGCCATCTCCTGCAACTGGGAAGAGAAGGTGTCAGGGGAGAAATCAGGAGTGTTTCTCTGGGCTATGAAGCTTCGGAAGCCTGGCGGGCATTTCAGCAGAGATGCTGGGCATGAGACTGGGGTTCAGAGGAGGCCAGGACCACAGATGTAAATTGGGAAGTCTTCAGTGATCAATGATGCTTGAGGTCCTGAGCCTGAACGAGAACTCTCAGAGCATGAGTGAAGAGAAACAAGGGGTTTCTCCAGAATTCAGAGGTTTGAGCGGCAGCTGGACTTTGCAAACAAGTATGAGAAGGCACTGCTAATGAGGTATGAAACCCAAGAATATGATGGATCTTGGAAGCCAAGTAGGAAAGTGTTCCTAGAAGAGAAAAATGATTAAACATGCCTCAGTCCTCACTTGACTAATAAAGGTTTCTGGGTACCTGGGCAAGAAAATGACGTTCAATGAGAAAGTGCCACCCAGGTTCACATGAGTCCTAGGCTAGTTATTCAGAGAAAAGACAAGATGCAGAAAGACATAATGACAAGTAGATGGATTAGAGACTCCTTGACTAATGACACCCAAGGGCACACACAAGTCAATGATGTCAACCCCAAAGGAAATTTCCAGCGACATGTCACTGGGTTCTGTCCTCGGCCTGCTCAATATGTCACTGCCTTCTATCGGTGATAACTATACTTGACTGCAATCAGAATAATACAGGAACCTTGTAAAATAGAGCCTCCCGGTGTCCACACCCTAGACCTACTGAATCCGAATTTGCCAGGTAGCACTGGGACAAGGAGTTAAAGGAAGGTCTGAGTTAAAAGGAGGACTTGAACGAGGATGTTGATCAAAAGTACGGCCAAAGCCAAGCTGAGTGGAGTGGGGAATGTGCTGGTTGACAGAACATAGAGCTTCCAGCTCCAGAGCAATCTCTGCAGGTAGACAGGCAGGTAGAACAGACCTGGGGCAATCTGGACTCTTGCATCTGCCTGTGAAACTCAGCCAGATGTGAGATAGAGGGAGGAAACCTAGCTGGACCTGGACCAACTTGAGACCCCTCAGTGATACACTGTGTGATCTCAAGTGGCACTGACAGAAGACAGGAGAGATGAGACGTGATCCGGCCATACCCTCTATGCCCCTAAAGCATCCTCTCCCTGGAGCAGAAGCCCCATAGGGAGGTCAGAGGAGCGAGATCAAGATGGCAGAGGGATCCCCCCTCTGCCAGAGAGAAGCAGATGTTCAGCCTGGAAACTCACAAGGAACCACACCAAGGACTAATACGGAGAAGGGCTTACAATGAGACCCAATGGGACAGACCTAAATTCCATGAATGAAAACCAGTAGGACATGATTCTAATTTGGCAGGAGGAAGGTCTTTCTATTAGTAAGAGGAACCCAGAGAAAAGTGGTGAGTGCTTTGCCCTAGGAACTGTTCAACTTCTATATACTCCAAATTAGCACGAATTGCAAGGCATTACTTTATTTATAGATCCCCTGGAGGAAGAAATGGCAACTTACTCCAGTATTCTCGCCTGGAGAATCCCATGGACAGAGGAGCCTAGCAAGCTACGGTCCATGGGGTCGCAAAGCATTGGACATGACAGAAGTGTAGTTTATGTATACAAGCACGCCCATCCTAGAACAAACTAGCACTCATAGTTTATGTGTTTAAGCACATCCATCCTAGAACATACATTCCCTGAGGAATTACATGCCCAGAACCCAGCGCAAGCCATGCCCCATGCTGTGTGCTCAATAATGTTCTTTGAATGGATGAGGTGATTACTGCTGGATGCTGCCAAGCTTGTTGTGGAGGTAATTCATGCAACATGACTGTTAACGTTCCTTCTAAATCTGCAGATCCTATGATTTCTGAAAAACTGCACATAAACCAGTTTCCCCTGGAGACACATTCATCCTTTGCATCTTGACGGTGATCTGGAAGTTAGGTTAAATGTATTATTTAATTATTATGTCTGATATTCAACTGCAATAGTCCTAAATGTTGGCCTGGTATTAAGTAGGAGGGGTAATAATTTTTGCCTCCAATGTTTCTGTGCTCTACATAAAAATGTGCAAAACCCCATCTATTAAAGAAATCTGATCCTTCCAGCCGTGACCCAGTTTGGGGATTTACCCTCTGGGCCTCTTTTCAAGTAAATGTCCCCACATCTCTGTTGGGGGAATTTACTGATTCACAGGCTGGTGTGATCCGCCCTGCAGGTGCATGTGGCTGTCACCCTCGGCCGGCTGCGGTTCACCCCAGAACATCACCCCAGCAGTGGCCTGGTCCAGCTTAGAACTTGTCCCCAAGGGCTTCAGCGGAGCAGCTTTTGCAGCTACCAAGTCAATCAATGAACATCACACTCTCCTTAAGAGACCCCAGAACAAAGCCGATTCTCAGTCCACAGATCAGAGCCTGGAATGCTCCTAAAACCTGAGGCAGCTTCTAAAGCCCCCAGTCTGTGCTGGTGCCCATGGAGGAGTGGACGCTCTACACCAGGGCATCCAAGGAAGGGAACCATGTCCCAGAAAGCGTGTACCTTCCACCAGGCCCAGTGTGGGGAGCCACCCCACTTCATCCTCACAGCAACCTTACAAGCCGACACGAGTGTCCTTTGCACAAACCAGGGAAGGGTACCCAGAGATGCTAAACCACTTGCCCAAAGTCACACTGACAGCAAAGGAAGGAGTCGGTATTTGAACTCTGGTCTTTCAGCCCCAGAGTTTTGTATTTTTTTTCCCCTCAGGGCAAGCAGAGTGATCTTAAAACAAAAGCCAGATTAGGACACTCCCTTAATGCCTTGGTAACTTCCTCTCAATCAAGCCTCTACAGGCCCCTGCCCCTCTGGGCTCTGCCTTACCTCTAGCTCTCCCTTCCCACAGGCCTTCCTGTTCCTCGGAATCGCTAAGTGGCTGACTCAGGACCACTGGACTTGCCATTTCCTCTACCTAGACTGCTATTCCCCCAGTGCTCTGCAGACCCCTCTTAACTTCACCCAGGTCTCTGCTCCAGCGCCCCCTTGTCAGGGAAGCTGTTCCCAAGTGCTCTGTCTAAAAGAGATCCCTTTCAAGGCTTCCCTGGTGGCTCAGTGGTAAAGAATCCACCTGCCAAAACAAGAGATACAGGTCTGATCCCTGGTCCAGGAAGATTCCATGCCTCAGAGCAACTAAATCCACGCACCACAACTACTGAGCCTGCGCTCCAGAGCCCAGGCACCGTAACTACGAAGCCCACGAGCTGCAACTTCTGCAGCCCGTGCGCCCGAGGGCCTGTGCTCCACAGGCGAAGCCACTGCACCGCAACTGGAGACTGCCCCCCACTCGCCAACTAGAGAAAAGCCCGCACAGCAACAAAGACCCAGCACAGCCACAAATAAATTAATCAAAACCATGAGAGACCCTCTTCCCCACCGCTCTTTAAGTAGTCCTTACCCTATACCTTGCGTTTCTCAGCACTCATCCACACCTGCACACGTGTTCCCGGCTAGTTAACTGCTTACTGCTGGTGCGCCCGCTAAAGACAAGCCCCACGGGACAGGGACTCAGCATCATTTGCTGCTGCATCCTCAGCCCAGACTCAGGGCCCAAACACCTGGACCGCGTGCACCAGGCTGGGCTTCTCCAGGTCCTTTACCCTCCGCTACCTCCACGCAGTCCCAGCTCACAGAGTTCTGCTACAGTAGGTGGGCATACCTAGCCAAGGAACTCCAGCTTTGCAGAGAAGCCTTCCCTTTGCCGATACCAGCCCTGAGAAAGGAGGGAACTGCTATTTCATCCCTCCCTAGAGACCACATCATCCCCTTGCTCTGATGTTTATATGATACTGCAGGTTTTAGAATTCTGTGATTTTATCAAAGAGGAGACATTGGGGCGACTGATGAGACAAAAGGATAATTATATTTCACAAAGAGAAAAACCTTCAAAACAACATATTGTCTGTTTATTGCTAGAACAGACAATTAGTTCATATAATGCCTTCCAGCATCTTTTCAGAGCAGATAGAAATGGAGTGATTAAAGGAGAGTTATACAAAGCTATATGATCTGGCCCTGAACCAAACAGAGGGCTTCTAAAAGTGGAATTTCTGAGATTCCACCAGTACAAACCTCCAAGCTTATAAGGGGATCGAGGCAGAAGCTGATCATAATCCAAAAGAAGGTCAGTTATTCAACAGAAAAGTTTTTGGACATAAAATTCTCTCTGTTTTGGGAACTTAATTTGTTTCCCTTGATGTATAGTCACCACTCTTCCTCATAAGGTTGCTGGAAGGTGGTTCATTTTCCATAAACATTTCACAATCTGTACAAGTATTCTGAAAATAAACAGATGACGGTTCAATTTCAAAACTCTGGATTTACTTGGAGTTTTACTGGATACAATCTATCTAAACATTGTTTTACTTGTGGAAGTGCCTTCTTGCAGCTGAAGGGCTTTTGTTTGCTGGACTTTCTTAGTTTTTCTCTCCTTTCCTAACACATAGACCACTTCAAAGGAACGCCTGACTTCAGGCCTTGGTCAAGCTCAGAGGGTGAAATGTCAATGTGATAAGAGAATGGTCTTCTGGGAAAATTTCAGCTAATGTCTTAGTTTATAACTTTTAACCAATCCATCCACTCCCTCACTCTCATAGGTTGGAGATGATAAAGCTTTACTGTGTAGCCAAACACCAGAACAGATAAAATGCTGCCAATGATCTCATGTCCAAAGAAGGAAGAAAAAAGGAGTATGTATTTATTTTTGAATTCCACTACTTGGCCTCAGAAGGGGAAGCTGCAGAGAAAAACTTAAAAGGTATGGATGGGAAGTGAAGTGGAGGAATGGACACAGGGCAGTGTGGTCATGAAGGTGTTCTTTACATAATAAACCACCCAGAACACTTCACTTGGCCTTCTCCATAGATCCAGACTTATTATTTTACTGTGCAATATTTGATGACAAATATTCCTTAACATTTCCAATCAGCACACAAGTATTCACACTCTTTAGCAGCACTGATAAGTTTATCTGATTTTCAAACATGAATTGCATCTAGTTTTTTCCATACGTACCAAGCGCTAATACCTTAGCACATAATGTTCATACTCAAATACCATCTTCATGGTTTGAATAATCTTCCAAAGGGTTTTTTAAAAAGTAAAAGAGAAAAAAAGCCTCTAGGTGCTTATTTAGTATTATTAGTATTATTTATATGCATTACTGAAATTCTTGCGCCAGAGTGAGGCCATGTTCCATGGGAACATGTCTCTCCGGCTAACTGATAAAGTTCCAATTACACATTCTGTGTTATGCGCATGTGTTGTTACTTCTATAATTATTTTGGCGCAGTGACCAATTTAGGCTCCATTCTTAAAGAGTTTTTGAAATGTGACATTATTTTTCAGGGGTACTTTTTCGTTAAAGAGCCATGTTTCCATATACTTGGCAGTCATCAAAGAGGGCAAAGAGACAGCATATAAGGTGCAGCTTCTTACAAGCAAAATATGTGCATTTTTAATGATGTTTGACTTACTTTTTCATTCCACGCCCAGAGTCCGATTCCAAGAAATGCTATTCCCAAAAACTGAAAGAAAGCGAGAAAGTGGTGTAAGTATGAGAGTAAATGCCATATTTTTACTAGTGCAAAGTTTCAATCAATTTTTTTTGGTTACTCTATCTGCTGAGCAAGTTTTCTCTAAAATCTAACAGTCTTCAACAGGAAAAGAAATACCACCATCCCCTTGATAAAATTATTACTGCATTAAGAACAGCACTTGCTTATAAGGCATTCAGATTATAAAGAATAATAATTAGGTAGAATCTTGAATAAAATTAAAGTCATCAATAATGTCTAATGCTGCCTTTCTGGACTAGAGAGGAAGCAGTGAGTACTCCCATAAACCTAAGCATGATATTCACTAGAAAATGGATAACTAGGTACATGAATTTAGCAGAGTTGGAGATTTTCTCCTTGCCGTCATGAATGGGCTGGGGCAGGGAGGGCCTGCAGAAACCTCCAGGGTCCCTCAGTCAACTCTTTTATCACCCCTGTTCAAAAAAAAACAACTCTGTTTTATGTATCCTTGTTCAAAAGGGAATAGGACCCTTATCAAATCCAGGATGACCCAAAGAAAACACCTGGAATCTTGTTTGTCAGAAACTTATAATACTTACACTGCAGTTGAAAGGACTCCCATGACTTGGCCTAAACTCAGTGCTATAACTTCATGCATAACACAGAGCACACAAATAACATGCAAGATTGAGTTGAAAAATACACGGACTCAGCCGCATTGAGTATGGAGTTCCACAGGTTTGGTGACACACGGCCCACGGCTGTCTACCCGCTCAGAGCTCAGTGATCAGGACTGGGTGTAACTGGCCACAAGGAAAGACACATCTTAGTCCTCATCTTTATTGTCCACAGCAACTGTGAGTTTCCTCTCCAAACAGTGAGGTGAAAAGAGAGTGGGCAGGTTGAGACTGAGGGCCGTGGCGCATGCTGTTTATTTTACTAACATCTTGATCAAGTTAAACGTCAGGGAAGCTGTCCACTCAGAGGGCGCTGCGCAGAAAATGAGAGTGAGGGTGGTTATTCTCTCCAGTTTCAGGGAAATCTGAGAAGGGTCCACCTGGCGAGGTCTTTGCCACTCGCCACGGGGTGTTACTGACACTTTGTAGGCAACGGCTAATAAATCCAAAAAGGGGCTGGGGAAACAGTGGGAGCAGAGGGAAAAGAGGGAACTGAGAAAAACAGAGGAGTGACTGCTCGGAAAAGGTGGTGCTGTTTTTATAAGCAGAACCTCCCAACCCTGGACAATTATCTGACACTGCAGTGACACAGCACTCGATGCATTCTGAGCGCCTACACAGAAAGCTCAGCCCCGCGGCCTTGATGGAGCAAAACCAAAGGACCCTTTCTTCCAAGCTACCCTTGGTCACGGAAGACTGAGAACATTTAGAAAAATGTATTTTCAGCATGCCAACGAAAAACCACTATGTTCAGTCTCTCTACTGCCCTGACCAGAATGCTATTTCACTTTACAGCTCCTATCTGAAGCCACAAATGCACCAGTCTCTCAAATGACTCAAAACGTTTCTGCGCCTCTGTAGTACAAAAATAAGGCCACTCAGCACGTCCCTCTCATTTTCATAGGTCCCAGCACAGCAGGGTAACAGAGACAAGTGCACACACGAGAGACCATTAGACCTACATCCTTACTGACATCAGACTCAGCCCAGGGAAATCCGAGACTTGCTCAGGTTAAAGCGCTTTCACGGACAAGGGCAGGTCACTCCCCTGATGCAGTAGATCACAGCGCCATTACGAGC
This sequence comes from Antilocapra americana, assembly GCA_007570785.1. Taxonomy (NCBI): domain Eukaryota; kingdom Metazoa; phylum Chordata; class Mammalia; order Artiodactyla; family Antilocapridae; genus Antilocapra; species Antilocapra americana. The sequence goes on from ML662439.1 coordinate 4,510,666, forward strand.
AATGGTGGGGTGCTGTGACAGAGGACACCATGGACTACTGTCCCTCTTGCTGAGGAGGGCAGACAGGTCATCGCTGGGGTCCCCTGCCTCACTGAGAACATTAACTTCTCTTTATTACTTGTCAGGCACTGTGCCTAGTGCTTTTTGTATGCCATGTCTCTCGTAAGCATCACAACAATTTATTCTGAAAGAGGCATTACTATTAGCTCCATTTTAAGAAAGATTAATTTGCTCAGAGGCACACAGCTTCTGAATGGAGAAGCAGAGATTTGGACCAACACGAATGTAACATCAACGTTCATGTTCTTACCAGTAGTGATAAGTCCCCGTTTTCCTCTGTGGGACAGGAAGTTGATACATTCAGGTTAGGAGTATACGGGATATGAGGAGGACATCAGATGCTCCCACCCAAGGAAGCAATGGAAAGTTGAGAGCGTAAAAAGAGATGAGAACCTTGCCTTCACATGAAGAACTGGTGACAGCAACGGAGTAACATAGAAAACAGAAATTCAGTGGTGGGTCAATTTTCCCCTCTTTGAATAATCTTTTTCTTTGAAAAATAAAGATTATTTGTCACTTTGAAAAATCTTTTTCCTTCCCAAATCATATAAACAGATTGGAAACAAAATTTTTGACAAAGAGGGGGAAAAAAAAAATAATCAGGATCTAAAGATGATTGAAAGACAATTTCCTTTACAATTTTGCTCCAATATTTCCTGCCTTAACTGTGACCTTCCAAACAAGGTTTGAGGATTTGGAGAAAGACACTGAATCTGAAGTCCAGGAAAGCACTCAACCGCTAAGCAAGTGGTGCCGGGCCGGGACCTCAGCCCATACATAGCTCTACTGCTCCAGCATCAGCAAACATCCTCCCAATGACTCTCAGCCCATATGTTTTCTTTTAAAATCAAGTTGTTCCAGCTCCAACAATTAAACAGGGAAGAGTCAAAAAAAGAGACACAGGCACGCAGCACTTGAAGCACGCTGAGTTTCCCCTTTCCCACCTCCAGAAGAAAAGGCGACCGTAACGCCCCAAACTGACCTTGTTCTGAAACCCAAAGGCCACCTTACAGGGAACAAATGAGGACATTAAAGTCAACTCTTTATTCCTTTGAAATAGAAACAAGACCAGATCCGAGGCATCCTCCCATGTGGCAATATATGCCAACACACAGTCAGATGTTTGTCTACCCAGCTTTGATGTTTTAAAATGAATATTCACTTTGCCAACATTTGTCAAATGCTAATTATGAACTAAGCACCATATGAAGTACTGTGTTTTATATGAATGAGTTAAAACAGCACTGCCTAACACAGCAGCCTCCAGCCAGTGGGCACTTGAAACATGGTTAGTTCAAAGTGAGATGTGCTAGTAGGTCTAAGATATACCCTGGATTTAAAGACTTAACATTCTGAAGGATGTAAAAGTTCTCATTAACAGCTGCTTATTTATTTTTAATTGGAGTATAGATGCTTTACAATGTTGCCTTAGTTTCAGGCATACAGTAATGTGATGGCAGTAATACATATATATCAATAAATCTATTCTTTTTCAGATTCTTTTCCATTATAAGTTATTCTAAGATGTTGTAGTTCCCTGTGTTATATGATAGGTCCTTGTCGTTTATCTGTTTTAAATATGTAGTACATATCTATGAATCTCAAATTCCTAATTTATTCACCCCCACCTTTCCTTTCTTGTAACCATAAGTTTGTTTTCTACTTCTGTGAGTCTCTATTTGCATATTGGTTTATTTGTACCATTTTTTTAGATTCCATATATAAGTGATTTCATATGACATTTGTCTGACTTACTTCACTCAGCAACACTCCATCCATGTTGCTGCAAGTGGCATTATTTCATTCTTTTTTATGACTTTTTTACAGCTGTTTTATTTTTGATTACACGTTGAAATGATAATACTTCAGCTATACTGGGTTAAATATATTAAAAATGAATTTCACTTATTTCATTTTACTATTTGTTGAAGTAGTTGATTTATAAGATTATATTAGTTTCAGGTGTACCACAAAGTGATTCAATATTTTTACAGATTATACTCAATTTAAAGTTACAAAATCATGGCTATATTTCCCTGTGCTGTAATAATATATCCATAAAGCTTATAGATTTTTTTTAAATACAGCTAGTGGAATATTTAATTATATATGTGCCTTACACTATATTACCATTGGACAATGATGTTCTAAAGTGTACCACAATAATCCCATGCAGTAGAAATATTATCCCCATTTTATAGATAAGGAAACTGAGACTTAGACACATGGAATAAGTCTCCCAAAATTACACAGGAGCCTGAGCTGGGCTGCTCAGGCAACTTCACTCCTCGGTCCAAGCTCCAGACTATTATGGTATCATACTTTGCTAAAGTGCATAAAGTGTCTGTTCAGCCAAACAAAGGATGGAGAATTATACTGAAACTCATGCTTTACGACTCCAAAGTACTTCTTTAATTTCTAGGTATTCAAAGCAAAGTATGTTTTCCTGACTAGAAATGAGAATAGCACTTAGGTAGAAACAGAGCGGTATGTGGATGGAAGCCCACCCAGCTTCGGAGAACAAGAGTCAGCAGAGCTGATCCTCAAGAAAAGCTGGAGAGGACGGAGGACGGTGGTCCTGGGATGTGACGAGGACAATGGGGCTTCTCTGCCAGGAAGGTCACATCTGCCCCCTCTTCTCGGGGCCTACACGTAGAAACTCTCTTCCTCCATCTGTTGTTTTTTGTCGTTGCTGAGCTTCCAACACATCACAAATGGACCAATGTTCCATTATGCTACTTGGTACAACAACGAGTACTTCGAGAAGCCATTCACTCATCTATCTACAACCTTCAACAAACATTTCTCGAGTTCCTACTTTGTGCTAGGCACTGCTTTTATCTTGGGATAAATGGAGGTAAGAAAACAGACATGGTCCCTGTCCCAAGAGGTCTTAAAGTCTAGAGAGAAAGATACATCTTTACCAAATAATGTGTAAAAGACAAAATCACCCTTGACGGTGCTCTAAAGGAGAAGAACATAAGACCAATACAGATGATAAGAGGGACATCTGACCTAGAATAGTAGTCCAGAAAGTGTGTGTATGCTCAGTCATGTCTGACTCTTCACGACCCCAAGCTGCAGCCCACCAGGCTCCTCTGTCCATGGAGTCTTCCAGGTAAGAAGACTGGAGTGGGTTGCCGTTTCCTCTTCCAGGGGATCTTCCCAATTTAGGGATGGAACCCACATCTCCTGCACTGGCAGGTGGATCCTTTACCACTGAACCACTGGGGAAGCCAGTCCAGGAAGGCTTCCCTAAGTGCGTGACACAGGAACTGGGGTCTGCAAGATGAGATGTTAACTGGTAAAGAAAGGAAGGGAGAGTGATTCAGGCAGAGGGAAGAGGATGTGCAAAGGCCCTGGGGTGAGAGAAGCACAGCAAGTAAAGGGGTCTAAAGATGACTGGTGTGACAGATGCACACACAGTGGGGGAAGCAGGGAGGTATGGCAGGTGTGCAAGGACAGATGTAAGCAGGACCAGCCTACTCAGGGTCTTGTAAGCCACATTAAGGAATCCAGTCATCACCCTAAGAGTGACAGGAAGACATTCAGGGCTGTATGTATGTAGTTGGCTGAGATGGGGTGAGAAAGCAGGTCTTTATCAGATTTGGTCTTTGGGAAAATGGCCTGAGTTGCAGAAAAGATGAGTTGAGAGTTGAGAGTAGATGCACAGCAGCTAGGAGGAGGGAGCTTCGGTCATGCAGACAAGACCCAACTGCATCCTGGACTGAAATGTACTGAAGAAGCACATGGAATCGAGAGCATTTACAAGTAAACCTGACATCTTCAGAGATGCCTGGACATGGTGACAGGATGGCATGGGGGTAAGAGTGAAGGAGAAGGAAGTATAATATCAAGGATAATGCCTGTGTTTCTGACATCTTTTAAATGGAGACTATGGCGCTTCTAAATCTATCTTATGTCCTCTCTGACAGAAATAACTCTCGGGTGTCAATTTCATAACTAGCTAGAGATCTAGCAGCATTTCTGAAGGACAGTTTTCTTTCATGGGTATTTTGGCTGCTCTCTAAATTCTCTTTGAAGCAAGTTTCAGCTTGCATACTTTTAAAAACATAAATTATTTAAAACCTATATACATGTCCACCACCTCCTACAACTTTTACTCATAAAAGGAAGCAGTTTTGTATAGCTGTATGCTAAAGTTCACAGGCAATTCTTTTTTACTCCCCAACAGGCAGTTCTTAAATGGGCATTTTTGATCCTCTTTGCTTAAAAAATAACAACAATGACATCTATCTGGCACCCTGTGAACAGACTCGAAATAACAATGCAGCAAGATAAACACAGTAGAGGAAAATAAAAATCAGGTCAATTTTCTCACCTAATTGGAACCTGGAAAATATCATCTTAAATAACAATGGAAAGAACTTTTAATTCCTTAATCATTCTGATGATGTTGTTTTAAAAAATCATAAGCTGTGCCTGAATAAACAGGAGGGATACACTTTAAAACCTTTGGCACAGAAGAGAGGAAAGGGAAAGAAGAGACGTATTTTCCTGAAACTGTAGCATGTGTACGTTTTATGAAGATGTTTTTCTGACACCTAAGTGTGACCCAAACTCCAGGTCTGGTGGGGTAGATGAGACTAGCAGTCCACACAAGTGTGCTAAATACTTCTGTTAACAAAATCTATACTGTCTCTATCAAACAGGGGCTGACGCAGGAATAAAATGCCTCTGGACATAACTCTTGCCATGTCAGAGGGGTATAAACACGGGTTGGTGGAAAATTCAATATGCAGAAAGGCAATCCCAATTTTGCCACTGGGTCCCCATGTCCCAGTTTGTCCATTCAAAAGGTCCAGAATCCCCATGATAAGATGGCATGGCAGATAAAGTCCAGACTTGTAAACAGGATATTTCCCATCTGAGCCAGGGTCAACCTCTCACTTCACTTCGCCCTCGTGGCCTCCTCATGCAGCCTGAACACATGCAGCCGGAAGAAGCCCAGCTGTAGCTGGGCTTGTGGTTTCGTGACCTCGGAAAGGCTTCTTGTTTGTTCAGCACACATTTACTGAGCATCTGCTGTGAGCCAGGTAGCCCTCCAGAGGCCCTGGATAATTATCCCTGGGAAGCAAAACAGACAAATGTGCCTGCTCTTGTGGCTGACATTCTCTTCGGGCCATGTGGGGAACTAAAGGCACTAAAAAACAGCATATATGAGTTAGATCACTTACAGCTGCAGAAGACGAGAAACACTGTGCGCAAAGAGAACAGCATGGGGGAATGAGATGTGGTCCAGGGAGGAGTGAGCTGTTGTGACGCTGAAATGGAGCGGACAGAGCAAGTCTCCCCACCAAGAAAGTCACGTAAGCAAAGACACGAAGGACATAAAGGAGCTGGCTGGTAGGTGTCAGGGAATAGAGTTCCAGGCAAAGCAGCAGCCTGGCTAAGGGCCTCAGCTGACGTGTACAGGTTTAACGCAGGAATAGCCACCCGGAGGCTGAGCACAAAGGACGGAGGGCAACAGGGGCCTCACTGGTTGGGTTCTGAAGGCCGTGGCGGTGACTGGTTTCTCCTGGAGACAGAAAGAACCACGGGAGGGTTTCCTGATTTCCCAGAGCCCTCTGGTCCTAATATGTCAAACAGAGATAACTAAGGGCCCCTGAGGAAACAGAGCAACTTCAGGGGTCAGTGTGAGAGTGTAAGGGCTGAGTGACGTTCAAAACTCGACTCACATGCCTGGAATATTGGCACTTCCTAAGTCGGTTCCCTCCCCATCCTCAGTCCTTTCTCCGCTGCGGCCTCCTCTCCCCAGACCAGGTCAGGGTGACACCTGCTTCCTCTGGGTGCAGTCCCACCTCCTCCAGGGATGAGGACGCATCCTCGTTCACAGCGCCCAGAGGCCCCTCTTCTCAGCTGCTGCACGTCTCACACGTGGACCCTTACTTGACATTTACACACACAGGGCTCAAAAGGGGCCACACGGCGCGAGGTCAGACTCTGGGAGTGACGGGGGCTGTGTCTATTTAAGGGGCAGGACCCCTGCCTCCGATGAATCATCTCCTTCCCCTGACGCAGGCGGGAGGCTCCTTCCAGGAACAGTGTCTACAAGTACCCTTGCACGTTTACAAGAAACACATTCCAGTCAGGATACCGAGATTGTGTTTAACCTCGAGTCTTTTTGCCTTCTTGTCTCATCAGTCTCGTTCATGAATACTGGGGGTCACTGGCACCAGAACTTAAAAACCTCTTAATTCTGAAATCCCACATTACAGTCAGTTTCTCCCCATCTGGGCTTCTCAATGCATTATCCATCCCCTTAACCTTATCACTCTTCGTTTTTACTTTATACCCCCCATGATTTGTTTTGGTTCCGTTATATCCATTCTTAAAAATGGAATCTTTGAGGAAGAACGTAGAATATAAATTATAACCAATATCAGGGTTTTTCTGGCAGTCCAGAGGTTGGAACTTTGCCTTCCAATGCAGAGGGTATGGGTTCAGAACCTGGTCAGGAGGATAAGCCCCTACATGTCTCATGGCCAAAAAAACCAAAACATAAAACAAATATCCAATAAAGACTTTCAAAACGGTCTACATAAAAAAAAAATCTAAAAAAATTGTAAGTAATATTGACTGAGGCAACATCTCCATCTACACTCCCCTTTATGAAAACTGGCCACCCTCTTCAAGGGCGGGCCCCTGAAGTCATGTATGCAAAGGAGGGCCCACCCCCTCTCCACCCTCTGTAGACCGAGCAGCTGACTGCGGTGGGCCTGCGTCTCAGCAAGAGCCATTCATCCAATATGAGACCAGGGTCTCTCTTGCCCAGAAAGCGAGTGTTGGACGTGATGATTTTTGTGTTTCAATCTCCTTAAGCTGGAATAGACTGGGGTGCTATAGAGGGCACATGCAGATACAGAAGCAGAAAAGGGGGACGTCTGTTCCTGCCCACTCTCCGCTCCTCATCCCCAGGACCCCAGCCACACATCCTGATTCTGAGTTCCACGCGATGCCCCTGGGTCCCTACTGTACATCTCCTCCTCCCATCCTGACTCAAGTTACTTTGGGGGCTTCCTGTTACTTGCAATCAGGAGGGTCCTAAGACAGAAATAAGAGACCAATTTCCCTCACGCTTAGTCTTGTGACAAGCTGGCTATAAACAGTTAAGTGTGTGGGACAGGCATGAGCACGATGGGGCTCCAGAGACGAACAATGATCTGGTGGAGGATGCTTTTCCCATTAGCTGAGGACAGACTCCGGTGGATCTGAACTACCGGGAAAGCCATTGTGACCTGGCATGAGAAGCTATACGTGATTCAGCCATGTTCTTCCTCAGAGAAAGGGCTGCCTTCTGCTTGCTGATTGAATTTTGGAAGCAGAATGACACTGCCAGAACCCCAGAAATGGTTCCCAAGCAGAGAGGTGGTCCCCAAGCATTAAAGACCCGTGTCTTCTCCTCCTGTTTTCCCAGAGAGGAGGGCAGGGCTCTCTCTGCCTTTGAACTCACTCTGCACCAGGAGACAGCCAGAGCACCTCTTGAAGAAATGTCTACAATCCAGGGACAATCTCATTCACAAATTCCTTTGTTAAGAGTTTGGAGCTTAACATTTCGGCAAGAACGAGTACAATTTCAGTTTCTGAGATGGGAAGGGAGAGAAAGGCAGGGAGGGCTCTGCAGGCCATAAAACCCATATTCCTCTTGGAAATCTCTCAGGCAATGCACGTACACAGAAAGGAACACAGGGGATCGTGCAGCTCTGGATGGAAACACGGAGGCTGCAAGTTTACAGACCACTGATCTTCGTCTAAGTCAAAGCCAGGCTTACACTGCCTGGGCTATACATCTATACTTCTCTGACGAGATAAAAACCAAGACTAAGAAGAGACCACACAGATGTTCTGAAAGCTAAGGAGGACTGAAAGACTCAAGAATTTCACACAAGTATGAGAAGTAAGCTATCTGCAGACAAACATCAGCCTTTGTGGAAATAAGCTCCTGTTGTTTGTATTAAACAGCCCAGCAGCATAGCTCCAGCGAACGGCCGCTTCAAAAGTTTAAGACTCACATATGTACACTGTTTTTGTGTTGAAACATCGTAAAGTTTTAAAGAAACATCTGAGGCAAGGATTAATGGTAAATGCAGAGAAAAATTAAAACAGGATTACTCTTTTTTAAAAGCACAAGTAGGATTTTGTATTTCAATTCCCTCAATAAGTACATAGTTTCTATATACACTGGGTACTATGCTAGATGCCAGGGACAGAAAGGTGAAAAGCATAACAGATGATCTCTCAAAGAGCTAACTGTCAAGGGGCAGTAAGTGGAAACAGGTAAGTAAACCCAAGACTCAAGCACAGGGAATGGCATGGCACCTGCCCAGAGATGCAGAGCCCCAGAGACACAGAGGAGAGGCCCTGGGCTCCCTGCAGGGTGGGGTGGGGGGGGGGGTCAGAGGAAGCTTCCTAGGAAGTGACAGGGAAGGAGAAAGGAGGAGTGTCTCCTGCAGAGGAAGCAGTGCGCGCAAAAGGAACAAAGCCTGAAACAGCCTGTCCCTCAGGAAACCAGGAGTGCTGCCGGGGCTGGAGCGGAGACATCAGGCCAGGCCCCAGGCCAGCAGTGATTCTCAGTGTGCGTCCTGCTCCACAGACTTGTCAGAAATGCAGATTCTCAGAGGGGTCCCAGGCCTACCTCTTCAGCAACTCTGGGGATGGGGGCCTGCAAGCCCTGTCTCAACCAGCGCTCTGGCTCATTGTGGTACTTGGTGAAGACTGACATTGATAAGTAGGCTGTGAGTCCTGGGGACCAAGGTACCACCGAGCTACCTGAAGCCAACCAAGGATTTCTGGCGAGACAGTGACAGGATCAGACTGCATTTTGGAAAAATCATTCCAGCACAGTACAGAGAATAAAGAGAAGGGAGGTTAGGCTGCAGGTGAGATGAGTAAGGAGGTTCCTGCAGTAATTCTGGTGACAGTGACATGAGCCCAGAAAGGCAGAGGCAGTGGCAGTAAGATGAAGACAGAGATGAAGGAGGAGATTCCACAGGACATGGTGACAGGAAGCATGGGGTATAAAGTCAAGACTATGGTTTTCTCAACGAGAACGCTTCAGTTTCCACCCTAAATACGTGACAATATGGGCAAGACACTCAGTCTCTCTATTCCTCAGTTTCTAAATCCATAAAATGAGGATACTGATTTCCATGAAAACACTGCTCCATGGAAGCAGACATTCTTCTAGCTCCTTCTGTGCTCCCTAAACTTAGAACAACGTGTGCTTCACAGTAGGTCTTAAATAAACACTTGCTGAATGAATGAGTGAGTTAGTGGTGGGAGATGAGAAGAAAGAGGAATCTATGAAAATTCCCAGGATTTTAGCTGAAACAGCTTAATAGCCTATGATGCCCTTCTCAAAGTTATAAATGTGGGTGAGGGAGAACATTTTAGGAGAAACATCAATTTTTGAAACCAGTTTCAGACACGTTACCACTCAGATGGACTCAGATATGCAAGTTAAGGTGTCCTGGCATAATCGCATGAGGGCCAGGAGGCCAGAGAGCATACTCAGGTAAGAAATCCAGCTCCATCACTTACTGTGTGACCTCAGACAAACAACTGACCCTCTAAGTTCTCTATTTCTTCCTCTCTAAATGTGGAGACAGCAGTATCCATCTCATAGGGCCACTGAGGGAGACTGAAAGCAATAATGCATGTAATGTGCTTTGAAAAGGGCCTGGCATGCAGGACATGCTCAACGAGGAATTGTTCCTGTGGTTATTGTTAAGGCCACGTTAAAGAGTCTGTAGAGAAGAGGACCAAGGCATCATCCCAGAGGACAATAAGATTCATGGTGAAGTGCACAGAGGGAACTGGAGGGGGGATCGCAGAGGAAGACAGAGGGGCAACAGGAGACCAAGACAGAGAGCTGCCCCCAAAAGCAAAGATAAAAAGCCTGCCACTTGTGATCATATGTTGAAGTGAAAGGTTAGCCGCTCAGTCGTGTCCAACTCTTGAGACCCCACGGGCTGTAGCCCGCTAGGCTCCTCTGTCCATGGGATTCTCTGGGCAAGAGTACTGGAGCGGGTTTCCATTTCCTTCCCCAGGGCATCTTCCCAACCCAGAGATCATACCCGGGTCTCCTGCATTGCAGGTGGATTCTTTACCATCTGCGCCAACAGGGAGGCCAATGGGGCTGCTCTGCTGAGCAAAAGAGCTGACACCGTGGAGACTGCTTGTGTTCAGCTAAACTGGAAATAAAACATAGAGCAAGAAGAAAACATTCAACACAATCACTTCCCTTATTTCAGACTCGTCCCTGGCCTTGGAGGCCAGGGGCACCACCACTAGACAATCCCAGCAGGATGCTTGAGCAAGACCCGAGATGAGCTGAGAGAGACAGCGACCACCACAAAGGAACTCGAGACTGGCCTGGGGGCACCTCCGTAATGGCCGGTAATGCCCTCTGCCTTTGCAAAAGACAAAAGGGAAAGAGTTAGGCAATGGGCCTCCAAGGCTAACAGACTGGGTGTCAGGAAACCCGAGGTTTCATACTAGGGTGTGAATTTGGTCGAGTCACTGGACAACCGTCTCCTACTGCAGTGACCAACACAAGGGACGGGAAGACGTTTTGAAAAGGATCTGTGATCCAGATACCGGATGTAATTAAATTATCACATTTCACCCATCTGATAAAACTACAGTGAGATACACGCTGTTGCTACAGGCTGTGTTGTCGGAACATACGCAGCCCTTAAACATCAGTGCACAGGAGCTGTTCATGGAATCTGTGCTTATTTGGGGTCTGTTTCCAGAGTATTTTATGTTGGCAGATCATTTTCTTGAGTTTCTGCACTCCTTATGAATCGACCGGCATTACAAGTGAGTCATTTGTGACAGACTATCTTTTAAAGAGAAGTGTAGAGCAGACAGCCTTAGAAGATGGAGGCAGTGTTCCCAGAAACACTGCAGAGGCTGCAGCAGGCTTGCGACCCATTATAGAAGTTCTGAGTTCCCTAAATTCAGGGCTCCCAGCCTACAGCACAGCTCATTATGTGCACAGGTGGCAACCGGCCTGCTCCGCATCACCCTATGGAAACTGGGGCTTAAGGAAAGAGCGGAGAATGTGGACACACTGACTACTAATGTTGTGTCCTGTATCTCCGACCCAGGAATCTGGCGTCTCTGCCAGCGCCTATGACACTGAGGTAGGTAATTTGCTAGCTGGCGGGTAAGGTACAACCTCAGCTCCCTCACAGCTCTTGACATTTAGTGGTACTATTTTACAGAAGGAGGGCTGGTGTTCCCCTCTCACCCAACAGACTGTTGTTCCCTGGTGCCCATTACTTGCCCTGGTCTGCCATGTTGGAAGTCAGCTCGGTCAGAGCTGAGGAGGCAGAGGAGCTATTAACTCAGAGTTAGTTCTGGTATTCTTGTATCTGTGTGCTTTACATTTTTGTGATGGCTTTTAAGGATTTCCCAGGAGGCACAGTGGTAAAGAATCCACCGGCAGTGCAACAGACACAAGAGATGCAGGTTTGATCTCTGGGTTGGGAAGACCCCCTGGGGAAGGAAATGGCAATGCACTCCAGCATTCTTGTCTGGAAAATTCCACGGACAGAGGAGCCTGGTAGGCCACAGTCCAGGGGGCTGCAAAGAGTCAGATGCAACTGAGCACAGTTACAGACACACAAAGAGCAGAGCATGCATTTTTAAAAAATGTTTGCTTATTCAATAAAATACTCTTTCTTGGGAATTTCCTGGTGATCCAGTGGCTAAGACTCAGCACTTCCACTGCCAGGGCCCTGGGTTCAATCCCTGGTTGGGTAACTAAGATACCAGAAGCCTTGAGGCACAGCGAGAGAAAAAAAAAGTAATAAAACACAAATATCCTTTCTTTTCAGAGAAATATAGTGACATTTACACATTTTCTGGGGGGAAAAGTGACTCCCTTACTGAATAAATTTTTTTGCTATAGTCAACGTATAATTCTTTCATTTAAAAATGTTCTCATCTAACAGTAAGTATTAAAAATTCTTCTAAGAAATAACTGCATATTTCAGGAGAATTTTAGTAATCATGTGTCTTAGTTAGAAATAATTGTTAAAAAACACCAGGGGGATGTAACTCCAATTTTCCAGGCATTATAGACACAATGAGTGGAATGGTGGTGCCTACCCTCTCCGCCCCCATCACCCATTCATCACCCACTTGCACAGCCTCCTTCCACCCCACTTATGCAAAACCACTACAGGAAACTATATTCAGAGTACATTGACCTCTTGTTAGAATTCAGGATGCATAAAATGAAATCTTATTGATAACATCAGTAATAAAGGCATCCATGAAGTCACCTTTGAGAACCACTAGTTCATATTAAAACAGGACTTGAATTTCCTCCCAGTGGGCTTTTGAAATGCTAAGTTCTAAGAGAAACATACTACACCCTAGAAATACCATGTAGCCTTCTTAATAGCTATCACAGATGTTGTAATTTTGATCCAATTAAATATGCACAAAAAAGAGTAACAGTAGGTACCTTCATTTCAAGCTCTTTTTACATTTCCACGTACATGTTTTAAATGCACTTAATGCTTTTACTGGATTGACAGCATCTTTCTGATGCTTTATATTTGATCACAATTTAAGACATCTTGAGAAATGAATGTAGAATACATAGAGCACACCCAGGAGATACAAATCCATTGATTATCATGTGAAAGGAGGCCTGGAGGCAATTAGGCCTTTGCTGTGGATGACAAATAAGCCCCACATAAAATGCTCTATACACTGAGGCGTCTTTGATAGGTCCTACTGGCTCAATGACTCACAAAGGATGGGAGGGAGAACGTCTGAAAACAAAAGGGCAGACTGCCGGCACCATTTAGCTATTATTCTGTATGTTCAGCTCAGTTTTTCCCCTTTCCAACTTTTCATGAAACCATAAAAAGAAATGGAATAGATTCTTTTCAACCAGGAACATCAGCACTGCATACTAAGGAGGAAAGTATTGACTTAACACAGGGCCCATATAAACCGCTAAATATCAACCCAGTCTCTCTAGTCAGGTATTTTTAATAGGGGAAGTGGATTTTGACAAATCACTTCTTTATGTTCTTTTATAGAAGTGTTTATTACGCAGACTCCTGGAAATTAATTTACATACAGGACAAGCTGTAGCTGAACCACTCACAGCTTTAGGATGAAAGACTGTGTTCTCAACAGGCACTGCCTTGGAAACTATCCGTGTATGTGTACTCTGGAATTTTCCTTTTCTTGTCTGGAACCATTTCAAGATGAACAACAGCGTGAGTGATGTGTGAATAAGCTGTACCTATTTCCTCTGGTTTAAAGATGTCCACAATTTTTTTGTTCTCTGAGCCAAAGCTGCAAGACATTAAAATGATTTGAAGACATAAAACAATGTGCTAGAGATCAACATGCTTCTAAAAGGGTTTATTAATCCAGATGAATGCAATGAATGAATATGGAAATAGGAACATTTTTTAAAGACTAAGACCACATTTTCCTCAAGTTAAAAGGGGTAGTATAAAAGGACCAGATGATCCATGAATAGTAACACAATCAGATGAGCATGGATTTGATGACAAACCGTGGTTCAAATCTGGGCCCTGGCCAAGATAGATGTGACCCTGGACAAGTTGACAGCTCTCAGTTTTCTCATCCATAAATAGTGGTGGTAACAGCATCCTCACAGGACTAATGTGAGAATATCTGAGTTAAGGTAAATGTTCTGTGTATAGTATGCACCCAATGAACAAATTATTATTGCAATTTAAAATGTTATGGAAAAAGTCTCTTCCTTAGAGATCATATAGGCTCACTTTTCAGACAACAAAAGGCAATGATCATGTCATCTGCGTGTTAAGTCAATTGAACAGATTTTTTAGTGGAACTGAAATGTATGTATCATGGGGAAAAAAAGATTACAAAGAAGATTTTAAACCTTCCTTCTCCCACCCCAACCCACCCCCCATTTTTCAAGAAGCTTCTTCTCATTCTCAATATAAGATTTCATTTAAAGCTGGTTAACCAGAGAGGGTCACCATGGGAAAGTAAACTGCTGACTGTATATATTAGGTTCACACTAATTTATAAAGGTAGCATAATGCTTATGAAAAATAAGCTGGCTGGACGCCCATGGTTTGCCCTTGAGTCTCAGCCAACAGGGAAGTTTCATGCAATGTGATTAGTGAATGAGGAGACCCTGGGTGATTAATTAGTGCTCCACATCAATCCCATCAGACAGGCTTTCAGCCAGTAATGTAAAATAAGCCACCCGATTTTAACTTCCTCATCTCCATACTAACTTCCGTGTGAACATGACTTTGTCAAGCACTATAAATACTGAAGGAAGATTTCCTCCAAATCTCTTTTAAGACAAATCCCACTTCCTCTGACATACATCTTAGCTCTGATAAATGGCAGACTGGATGGGCAAGAATCAAAATAAGGAAGCTTCTGTGGAAATTCTCTGAGTGCTGAATTTAACTAAGCTCACTTCATATGTCCCTACAAGTGTCTGATGCTCACACGAGAAAAACGTGTCAATGGATGAACAGATTTACTGTAAAAACCTAAAGGTCCATCAGCCTCTTAAAAAACAAACTTATTATAAAAACTGTGCATCAGTAACTTCTACTAGATGCTTTTTATGCAGTTATCAGTGTGTTATTTATCTTTTCACTGCTTCATTGGATATTAAGTAATCTGTTTTTAATCTAGAATTCCCTAGATACTTGTGCTGTGTCCATTTCACTGTGGAAAGATGTCACCATGTCTAGATCTGCTGGTTTATATTGCTGTACAAACAGTTCTCTGCTATCTATTACTATTTCAGACAAGCTTCTTAAATTAGATTTAAAAGAGAAAAATAACTTTCCTGAATTAAATCAGTCACTTTAAATGAGGTCGACCTTTGGGTAGATAATCTGTGTAAACATAAAATGGGTCCTGCATGCCTCTAAATCTCATCATTAGTCAGGATCTCAAAACTGGGCTCCAAACATGAGATAAGGGTGCATGGCTAAGATATAAATATTCTGGTTTATGTAATATTTTTTCATGGTAGATGAAAGGGTCTACATCAATAATACTATGTATAAATACCCTCAATACAGGATCTAGAGAACAGTGTATGTACACATGGAAACATATCTAAAAATGTCTTATGTTATAAAATGCAGGTCTCATAGGCTAAAATCATTATCTGTTCCATGCTGCAAAGGCCTGAGGTTTAAAGATACCAGACTGTGCTTAACCAGAGAGGAGGCTGTTAGTGATCTTTGCTCATACACTGCTGGAGCTGAAAGGCACCTCAGATCTATCAAAGTCATGTCAGAATACAGGAAATTGAGAATCCCATTTAGAAGCTGGAACCCTGATGCCAACCTGTATCATCCTTTCCCAGGGACACAGGAATCCAAGGCAGTAGTCATGACAAGAAGCTCTTGCTTCTCCTGAGTCCACACCAAACCCAGTTTTATGGCTTTCAAATGTCAGCAAAGCAGCCAAGACACCAGGCAATTTCTTAACAAACACCTTGGAGTCTGAACCTCAGAGCAATGGGCAGGACTCGTGCTACACACACAGGCTGATAAATGACCACAGGGACCAAGCATTTGCCATCTAGTCACAGAGATAAGCCAATAATTAACCTAAAAACCAATTTGCAGTAAATTCCATAGAGATTGAGAAAAAAAATGGTAAATTCAGAGAAGGCCATCAGCTGCCAAGATGAGGGACGATTACATGGTGGGGAGGGGGGCGGATGGGTATCAAGGGAGGGTGAGAATGTCAAGAAATGGAGATGAGTCTTCTACACCAGTGAGTTTTCAACCAGCAAGTTTGAAAACCTGCTGATATCAGTTTAGCAGGTCAGACCAGCATGTTCTATGTGGAACAGAATGTATTTTATGTGGCAAAATGAAGTACTGCTTCCTGAAACTTCTGTTTCATATGTAAAATGTACTTCTTATTGAGGGTCTTGGTCAAAATGTTTGACAGTTTTATGGAAAATGAAGAGTGAAATTGTCTATTTGGCTGGAAAATAACAACTTGGTAATGAGGTCACTGTAGGCTAGACTACAGAGGGTCTAAAACATACTATCAAAGAATATGGATTTTATATTTTAAAGGCAAAGAGGTCATTATAGGTTTTTAGCTTTTCACCTTTTTTTTAGGTTTCATTAACATGTACTATGCTTAGTATCTCACACACACGATCTCACTTAATCTCAACAACCCTCCTTTGAAGTGGGTATTATTATCTCCATTTCAGAGGAAGAAAGTGAGAATCAGACAGATTATATAACCAGCCCATAAAATGAAGCCAGGTCTTTTGACTTCAAAGCTCATAATATTTAAAAAGAAACAAAACAAAACTATGAAATGATCAGAGCCAGGCTTTAGGCATACTAATCTTGTACCTTCAAACAGCTAAACTGAATAGACATTAGACAACTATCATTAGTCGGGTTTCTTTTGATCATTCAGTTTCAGAATTTAAGATCAATTTAAATACACTCCAAATCCTAGGGGGGGTGGGGAATCACACCAAAATCAACAGTTAAAACTGCGCTTTCTTAATAACCCTAAAAAAATTTGAGGGAAGGTTCTTATTTCTCTATAGTTACATTAGTATACCTTTTATTTCATTCTGCAGTAATGAAGTTGGTGACTGTTATCACTTGAAAAACTCTTTGAGGAAAATACAAAAATAGGTCCAAATGCAGAAGTCGGCTGAAAGCAGAAATACTGACATAAAATAAGTAACCCACTGCTTTCCTCAGATTCCCTCACTCTGGCCCTCTATTCTCACACTCAGATGCTCTATCTGATCCTACCTATCTTCAGGGACAACCATGAGGACTAACAGTGTCATCTATAAAGAGCCCAGAGCTCCATGGGAAGAAAGGTTGGAGAAAGTCTGGAGAGCATCATGGGGGTGGGGGTGGACGCATGCATGCTGAACCTTCCAGCAGTCAACTTCCTGACACAAAGATGTGAAAAAGAAGTAGCGGTTGATAGAACAATGATGTGCCTCATTTAACAGGGGAAAAATAAGAAGTGGCTGTAACTGATGAATATAACATGGAAGACAGGAGTATTGAGTGGCAAGAGAGAAAATATGCTTCCCTTTTTCTGCTAAAAACAACACACAAGAAAAACACACACACACACACAAGAATCGAAAAAGCCCTCCACACAGTCAGAATAACCCAGTCGCTCAATGCCCAGAGAAACCAGGACAGTAAAATCACTCCCTTATTGCATGTTTGAACTGGACAGAGAATGTGTACTGAGTGTCCAGCAGACCAGAAAAGCCAGCTGAGCACAGGACTCTGCCATGCACACTCTGAAGAATCCAGCTGATGTTTCTTGACTCAAGTATGGACCCTCTTTAAAAGAAAAATTTCTGACTCTCAGTGTTGACTTAAAAGTGCAGAATCAGAAAACTTGTATAAAGTCCCTAATACATTTGGACATCAACTCCAAACACTACCAAACTAACAGAACTCAAACCAGCTACAATAATTAAATATAACAGATGATGTTTTTCGCTGCCACTAAAACACTGATGTAGCATCCTGCCTGGTTCCAGCTTTAATCTGTTCTGGTGTTTCGACTTTCATAAATGTTTACCTAGACAACACTTGTTTATGAAAGAATGTTGAATAAAATAGCAAAAAGCCCAGAGGCCAGATTGGGATGATCAGATCTCATATTTAACCCAAAGCCAGCCAATTATTATAATGAGGCATCATGATAACTCTGCAAAGCTCTCCTCTGCACCTCAGAGGTAGCGTGCGTGCGTGCGTGTGTGCGTGCGCGTGTACTAAGTCGCTTCAGTCGTGTCTGACTCTTTCTGACCTGTGGACTGTAGCCTGCCAGGCTCTCTGGGATTCTCCAGGCAAGAACACTGGAGTGGGCTGCCATGCCTTCCTCCAGAGGATCTTCCCAACCCAGGGCCTGAACCCAGGTCTCTTGCGTCTCCTGTGTCGGCAGGCAGGTTCTTTACCACTAGCACCAGCTGGGAAGTCCTTCAGAGGTAGCACTGCAACATTATTAGATTTGCATTTTTCCAGCTTGACTGAGATATAATTGTACACCTTAAAAACAGAATTTTTAATCAACAATGTGATATTTTGACACATTGTGAAATGATTACAATCAAGTTCATTAACACAGCCATCACCTCAAAGGGTTACCTTTCTGCGTATCTGTATGTTAACAATACTTAAGATCTACTCTCTTGGTAAATTTCATTCATACTATGGAGTATCACTAACTACAGTCGCATTACTGTACATTAGATCTCCAGGACTTATTCACCCTGCATAAGTGAAACTTTGTACCCTCTACCAACATCCGACTTCCTCCACTCCCTCGAGCCCCCAGCGACCACCACCATTCTACTCTGTTTCTCAGTTTGATTTTTTCAGATTCCACAGATAAATAAGATTATGTATTAACTGGATATCTAATCCAATCACTTCTAGAGTGAGAAAGAGCTACTTTTTTTTCTTTGTGCATTTACCAGCTATGCTCACTACCAATAAACTACAGTGCAAGGTGCACAAGCCAGGCAGGTCCTGCCCACCCTCCCACAGGGGATGGGAGGGTGGTACTGACTGCTGCCAGTTCAGAGCGACCACAGGGCAAACTGCTTCTCATTGACCTTATTCCATCTTTGCAATTACCCCAGGGGAAAATGTACGTTATCTACATTTAACAGGTGAGGAGACAGTTGAATTAAGTGACTCACCCACGGTCACCATGGTCAGATTGACAGTGGTGAAGCCAGGATGTGAAACCAGGAAGCCTTCCTTACTCCAGACCCCAAGCTCTAAACTGCAAATGTTTCTTGACTACCGCAACTGCCACGTGGCCCCCATTCACCCACTGAGAATACACACAGCGGCAGGTGCAGCCCCTGCCTCCGGGCATTATCTTATAACGTGGTTGAGCATGTGATGCAGACGATGCTGACATCTTTAACTGTCCGCTAGGCATCTTCATTCGGTGGTTCTGCATTCAGCCAAGACAGGTGTGCCCTCAAAGACCAGAGGCTTTCCCTGCAACCTGGTACGGTCTGTTTTAGGATTTGAAATCATTACTTCTGATGAGTAAGAAGCTGCCAGACGTGGGAGCAAGTGTAAAAACCATATGCCCGTTATAAACAGACACAAGAGCTAACATTTATTTGAATCCCTGAAACGGCCCTGGTACAGGTGAGCACTTTCTCTGTACGATCCCACTGACACTTCACAACCACCTTCTGAGGAGAACACCATTACCACCTTCACTGTCCAAGTGTAGAACCTGAGGACATAGTGACCTGGCCTGGGGCAGGGAGCCAGGCATCCCACTCCAGAGGCTGAACCCCATCTACATTACAGCTGGACAAGAACTGGGACTTCTGCGACCAGCTTCCCCTGTAACCTGCCTGTCCTGTTGGGTCAACAGAGATCATTCTGTCAGAAGAACACAGATTTGTGATCATTCAGAACCTTCTGGCTCTGAGTCCAAACACTAGTAGGACCCCAAGGAGTGGTGCGATTAAAGATGAAGAGTCTGAGAATGTTCGAGCAAAGAGAGTCACACTGCTGTGGAAGCACGAAGCTCAGCTCTGGTCAGAAAACTAGAGCATGGCAGGTTCCTCGCACTGACTCCCGAGTGGGAAAAGGACCGCCGAAGACTGCCGCCCGCCTCAGGCAGCGTGCTCGGGCCCACCCAGCCATCCCCTCACCCTTCGGGCCGACGTGGATGTGTGCTGCCAGAGGCCGACGAGGACAGAGACCGGGACAGAAGACGGGTCCAAGGCGGACAGGGCTCCTAAGCACACCCCACGACACAGCCTCAGACGCCCAGCCATGGAAGCCCCTTTGCCTCTTACGGCACGGTGACAACAGCTTCCTCATGTCGGTCACCAGCGTGTGCCAGAGACCACAGACCATATAGTAAGAATTCTCCCCGCCCCATGAAGTAGCCAGTGCCAGTCTCCACCCACCTCACAGCCGAGGAGACTGATGTTCAGAAGGCAGACAGCTTTAGGAAGCAGCTTAAGACCAGGGCCCCCTAAGCTCACAGCTGTTCCCACTTTCCCTGCTCCTCTCTACCCATACCTCACTACAGGAGTGGGAGCAAGGAGACCGGGTGGAGGTTGGACCTAGGGAGAAAGAAAGGGGAGTTGATCTGAGGAAGAGACACTGAGAGCCAACAAAGAGTCTAGTCCTTTCATCTGTAGTAAACTAAAGACATTCTTGGGCTTCCCAGGTGGCGCTAGTGGTGAAGACCTCGCCTGCCAAAGCAGGAGACATGATATGCGCATTCGATCCCTGGGTCAGGAGAATCCCCTGGAGAAGGAAATGGCACCCCACTCCAGTATTTCTGCCTAGAGAATTCCACAGACAGAGGAGCCTGGTGGGCTACAGTCCACGGGGTTGCCAAGAGTCAGACACGACTGAAGCGACTTAGCGCAGCACAGAAAGGTGATTAGAGTCACACAGGATTACACGTTTGTATTTTCAACCAGGATTCCGAACCCCTCACTACGTACCAGCAATGACCCTAGTGCCTGCCAACACATGACCTAACTCAATCCTCACTGTGACTCTATTGGGCAGGTGCCCCATTTTATAGATAAAGACACTAAGGTGCAAACGAGGTTATGTAACTGATTTTAGGTCTTTCTGCTGCCAAACCCACAAAGTCCTCATGGCCCACCCAGGGTTGGCCAATGAACGAGCCAACATTCAGGTCTGCAACAC
This sequence comes from Antilocapra americana, assembly GCA_007570785.1. Taxonomy (NCBI): domain Eukaryota; kingdom Metazoa; phylum Chordata; class Mammalia; order Artiodactyla; family Antilocapridae; genus Antilocapra; species Antilocapra americana. The sequence goes on from ML662439.1 coordinate 4,531,482, forward strand.
AGCCTCTCCCTGCCGGGAGCCTGAGGACGCTGTGGCTCCCGTCTGCGGCCACGTCCGTGGGCATCCTGTCACGGGGCCCTGGCCTCCTCTTCCCTGTGGCTCTGTTGTTACGTGCAGCACTGCTCCCCAGGGAGAGGTGGCAGGGTCTACCTTCTCGCGTGCTCCAGGCAGGGCTGGCTGGGTTCCAGCTGACTGTAGGACAAGATGGGGTATGTGGCCGCCGGCAAGGGGCTCAGCTCGACGCCTGACGGGGAATCTCCTAAAGCATAAGCAGCAACAAGAGCAAACGTGCCCATGGGAAGTCTCAGGTTCCTGAGACGCTCTGACGGGGACCATATCTGGATCCACCATGGGATACACAGAGCTCCAGGCCTGAAACGGAGGGTGTGTAAAGGACTCCAGAGCCAACTGCTGGTCATGAAGTCGCTCCATTTTCAAAACAATGCCTCTGGGCACCTCATCTCCCAGGGTCCAGCCAAAGAGCAGCGGTAGCTACTCTGTGGCTGTCCTGCCTGCTATCTGCTCAGGGCCACCAAAAGGTCTGGCCTGGGAGGAAGAAACCCAGGAGTCGCCTCTGGCTGAGGCATGCAGGGTAGGGAGGTCACACCAGTTTGCTGTTTTAGCTCCTAGTCTGTGCCAAAGGGTCCCCAGCTGGGCAGGGAGGGAGCCACGGGCCACTGGAGGCTCAACCTGCGTGCTGACCCGAGGCCAGCCCTGGCCCTCTCCCCACCCTCAACCTCTAGGCTTCACAGCTGTATGACTAGTGAAACACGCAACCCAAAGCAGCAGACAAGCAGTCCTAGACACTAGGTTTGAGCCACCCTGGGAAAACTAACACGGTTTCCCTGCTGTTATTTGTCCGTGCACACTACCAATCAGTGAAGGATTAGCTTTTCTTCAACGCTAACCTAGGAATCCCTTCAAAATTCATATTTTGTTACACTTGTATCAGTTTATGTTGAAATTTTTATCAACATGTCCTGTGACTGCTTATGCAGGTATTTATTCAAATTTATTCCATTGTGCTATTTGTTTTGTGACAATTTTTACTTACAAATTTCCTTTGACTACAAAAGAATTCATTTAAATGTATTCAATATTACAGTTTGTTTTTGTAATACCATGGTTCACCAACATACTATACAAGTACGTGCTTTTCTTTTTAACACTCTGCATGTATGATTTTAAAATGTCACACATCTGTAAGTGTGTACTACCCACTGTGTACCCCTGAGTCTCCTGTATTATATGTGTAATTTAATAGCTGGAGGAGGGGTTATAGAACATTATGGCCTATCCAGATGTTACAATTTCCTATTAAATTTCAGTACATTGTTTTTCATAAACAAAATTCTTTCCCCCACAAAACACCTTTAAGTGACTTTCTATACATTTTTGACTGAGGTGCCTACACATTTTTCTTCAAATAATTATTTGTAAAAATTAGAATATCTCTTACAAGTCTCTGCTTCTTATACTGCATCCAAAATAGGAGAGTGAAGGGGTCCAGGGGCCAAGACTCTTTCTCCACGTTTCAGCCTGGACAGAATCCTGAAGTCCTTATCCCATCTCCAAGGCAGCAGGACTCCCGTTTCCCAAGGCACGCACGACCTCAGGATCAAGGCTTGTCCAGATCCTTCCATTCATGCCACTCCCATCACCCCGCTCTTCCCAGACTAACAGCTCAATACTGCAGACTCAGAATAAAATCAGCAGATGTCTCAAGGATGGGAGTGCCCTAAACAGTTCATTGGTGCATTCAACCCTCGACATCGTGTTCCCTTCGGATGTTCTTTTCCCCAATGATCTTTTCTATTTTGTAATACTCTTAGGGGAATAGAAAGAACAGTGAGTAAAAACATACGCAATCTATTCTAACAAAATTTTAATTGACAAACAGCGGTAAGCAGCTTCATGGTGGCCTCCAGTGACCCCCACCACCTGGTACTCACAGCCTCAGCTAGTCTGTCCTACAATATTACATGTGGTGTGACTGACAGAATTCAACACAGGTGATGGAATGCCATTTCTAAGGCAAGCTTATAAAAGATTCTGGCTTCTATCTTGGTCATTCCCCAGTGAAAGTTGTCTTTCTCTCAGATCAACTTGGTGCAGAGAGGAATCAACACCATGAGTACCCCGAGGGAGGGGAGTGGAAAGAACTGAAGCCTCCAGCTAGCACACACGGGACTGAGTCTGAAAACATCCGCACCAGCCCGAGTCAAACCTCCAGATGACTGTAGCTTCAACTTACAGCAGACTGCAACTCCACAAGGGAACTAAGCCACTGAGCCAGCTAAGCCACGCCCAGAATCCAGACTCTCCAAGAATATGAAATAATAAGTTAGTCACTTTAAGCTGCTAAGCTTTGGGTAATTTGTTATATAGCAAAAGATAACCAGTATGCATAGGTTTTCATATTCTTCCTTGAGCTTTCTTCAGTTCTCTAAGTTTCCATGCTAAACATGAACTATTTTTGTAAACATAAATCTAAAGTAATGTTTTAAAAAGCTTCATCCTGTAAAAGATTATATGTGAGCGTGACTTCCTGGCCAAAGATGGAGTCGGCTGTCTAAGGTGGTGAGTTCCCTTTGTCATACATCTCTTTTTCCCGGACTGAAAACTACCCAGCACAGGCCTGCTGGAGATGCTACACAACAGATGTGAACACGAGCAGTAGTGATCTGAAAGAGATTCCCTCCACCTTAAGATATGACTAGCACCCAAACACTCCTAACTGGTCTTCTTTCCCCACTCAAGTAGACTCAAAAATATCCAAGGTGCAATTTCACTCGCAAAATATCATCAAATCCATAATGAGGATGGATCCATAATGAGCCACTAGGACACCCATCAGAATGGCTATCATCAAAAAGACAACAAATAACAAGTATTGACAAGGATGTGGAGAAAAGGGAGTGCTCATGCACTGTTGGTGGGAACGTACTTTGGTGCAGTCACTAGGAGAATAGTATGGAGCTTCCTCAAAAACTAAAGATAGAACTACCATATGTCCCAGCAATTCACTTTGTGGCATTTTTTCTGAAGAAAACAAAAACATTAATTCAAAAAGATATGTCTGTGTGTGTGTATGTGTATATGTGAACCCCTATGTTCACTGCAGCATTCATTTCAACTGCTCAGATAAGGAAGCAACCATCAACAGATGTAGTTAAAGAATATATAGAGAGTGTGTGTCTTTGTGTATATATATAAAATTTAGTATTACACAGCTATAATAAAGAATGAAATCTTTCCATCTGTGACAACATAGATGGATCTCAAGGGTATTATGCTAAGTTAAATAAGGCAGACAGACAAATACCATATGATTCCATTTATATGTGAAATCTAAAAACAAAACAAATGAACAAACACAACAAAACAGTCATAAAAACAGAAAAAACAGGTGGTTGTTAGAGGGGTTGGGGTGGGGAGATGAGCAGAATTAGTGAGGTAGATGAAGAAGAACAAATTTCAAGTTACAGAGCAAATGAGTCATGGGGATGAAGGTACAGCAAGGGGAATAAGTCAGCAGTATTAAAAGGGCTTTGTATGATGACAGATGATAAAGAGACTTATGATGGTGATCATCTTGAAATATACAGAAATATCAAATCACTATGATATGCCCCAAGAACTAACAGTGTTAAAAGTTGATTATACTTTAATTTTTAAAAGTTTACAGAGAAAAAGCCTTCAAGCCATTTTACAGTGCTTGTGTGTATCAATTCATCACACTGTACACCTTCAATTCAGTTCAGTCACTCAGTCGCGTCTGACTCTTTGAAACCCCATGAATTGCAGCACACCAGGCTTCCCTATCTATCACCAACTCCTGGAGTCTACCCAAACCCATGTCCATCGAGTCAGTGATGCCATCCAGCCATCTCATCCTCTGTCATCCCCTTGTCCTCCTGCCCCAAATCCTTCCCAGGATTTGGGTTTTTTCCAATGAGTCAACTCTTTGCATGAGGTGGCCAAAGTATTGGAGTTTCGGTTTCAACATCAGTCCTTCCAATGAACACCCAGGACTGATCTCCTTCAGGATGGACTGGCTGGATCTCCTTGCAGCCCAAGGGACTCTCAAGAGTCTTCTCCAACACCACACTTCAAAAGCATCAATTCTTCGGCCCTCAGCTTTCTTCACTGTCCAACACTCACATCCACACATGACCACTGGAAAAATCATAGCCTAGACTAGACAGACCTTTGTTGGCAAACGAATGTCTCTGCTTTTAAATATGCTGTCTAGGGTGTCATAACTTTCCTTCCAAGGAGTAAGCATCTTTTAATTTCATGGCTGCATTCATCATCTGCAGTGAGTTTGGAGCCCAGAAAAATAAAGTCTGACACTGTTCCCACTGTTTCCCCATCTATTTGCCATCAAGTGATGGAACCAGATGCCATGATATTAGTTTTCTGAATGGTGAGCTTTAAGCCAACTTTTTCACTTTCACTCTCATCAAGAGGCTTTTTAGTTCCTCTTATCTTTCTGCCATAAGGGTGGTGTCATCTGCATATCTAAGGTTATTGACATTTCTCCCGGCAATCTTGATTCCGGCTTGTACTTTTTCCAGCCCAGCGTTTCAAATAGCTATGAAAAGAAGAGAAGCGAAAAGCAAAGGAGAAAAGGAAAGATATTCCCATTTGAATGCAGAGTTTCAAAGAATAGCAAGGAGAGATAAGAAAGCCCTCCTCAGAGATCAGTACATAGAAATAGAGGAAAACAACAGAATGGGAAAGACTAGAGATCTCTTCAAGAAAATTAGAGATACCAAGGGAACATTTCATGCAAATATGAGCTTGATAAAGGACAGAAAGCATATGGACCTAACAGAAGCAGAAGATACTAAGAAGAGGTGGTAAGAATACACAGAAGAACTGTACAAAAAAGATCTTTACAACTCAGATAATCACGATGGTATGATCACTCACCTAGAGCCAGACATCCTGGAATGCGAAGTCAAGTGGGCCTTAGAAAGCATCACTACAGACAAAGCTAGTGGAAGTGATGGAATTCCAGTTGAGCTATTTCAAATCCTGAAAGATGATGCTGTGAAAGTGCTGCATTCAATATGCCAGCAGATTTGGAAAACTCAGCAATGGCCACAGGACTGGAAAAGGTCAGTTTTCATTCCAAACCCAAAGAAAGGCAATGCCAAAGAATGTTCAAACGACCACACATTTGCACTCATCTCACATGCTAGTAGTGCTCAAAATTCTCCAAGCCAGGCTTCAGCAATACGTGAACCATGAACTTCCAGATGTTCAAGTTTGTTTTAGTAAAGGCAGAGGAACCAGAGATCAAATTGCCAACATCCTCTGGATCATCAAAAAAGCAAGAGAGTTCCAGAAAAACACCTATTTCTGCTTTATTGACTATGCCAAAGCCTTTGACTGTGTGGATCACAATAAACTGTGGAAAATGCTGAAAGAGATGGGAATACCAGACCACCTGACCTGCCTCTTGAGAAACCTGTATGCAGGTCAGGAAGCAACAGTTAGAACTGGACATGGAACAACAGACTGGTTCCAAATAGGAAAAGGAGTACATCAAGGCTGTATATTGTCACCCTGCTTATTTAACTGTACACCTTAAGTGTATACAATTGTTCTTTATACGAGAATTAATTGTATATAAATTATATATAAATTGTTCTTTATATCCCAATTTAAAAATATATATAAAGATTATTACCCAAAATACTATGACCAGTTGCTTTCATTGTTACTGAAGACTGCAGAAGGATATACACACTGATCTTAGCCAAAAGGCCGAGAGGCAATGCAGAAGGATATAGATTGAAATTCAAGAGACATTTATGAGTAGCTCTTATAAGAACTTGTTGCCAAGAGAACCTGTTGTCACACAACTGCCCTGCCCCATGAGGGGCATACAAAGACCCTGGGCCTCAGCTTTATAAAGAGGAGGTTCACACCCACCTTCCATTCCATTCTGTCTGTGTGATTCTGGATCACGAATTACCTCTCTGAGGCTCAGCTTTCTCAAGTGGCAAGAGAATCATCTGCCTTGAAAATGCCCAGGCATCCTAGACAGGATGGATAACACCGCATCACTAGACCCCTTCCCGCCCTAAGAATCTCTGCTACAAGCTCCACACCAGCATGTGACAGATGTGGATTCGATTTGACACTAAGGTGTTCCTATCTACCAACTTCCTCCTCCCCTGGCAGGCTCTGACTCATTTCCCGAATGTTTCTCTGGGGAAGGCATGCATCCTTTTCTCCTGGAAGAAAATGTGGAGCAAGCCAGGAAGCTTAATCTCGCCAAGGACCTGCCACTAACTAGTTGGGTCCTTGTAAAGCAAGTCATCTCACCCTTTTGGGCCTTGGTTACCCTGTCAGGATATGTAGCTGATGGGCTAAGCGATTATGTAGGTCATTTCTACCCCTAAAAGCCTAGATTCTAATTTTAGGACACTGTGGAGAATGTTTTGGAAGGCTTTATGTGTTATGACGGGGTTTTTGTTTAAGGGAAGGATATCTCTACACAGCTGCCTTCTCACTCACTCTCCCTGCGCTTCATTTACCTCCACGTAAAATGTTCTCATTCCTTCTCCAAAACGAAATAACTAAGGCAGGTTGAATGCTGGCAGTTAGAAGGCTACTCTAAGGCAAATCTCGCAGCCTCTCTGCTCATCATTCCCCCCATCTGGAAAAAAGAAACAACAGTGCCTTACCCAGCGGGGTACTGGGAAGATTAAATGAGTCAATCCACCTGAAGAGCTCAGGACACACGGCACCTCCCACACGCGTGTCAGTCACCGGTGGTCAAAGCGCCACCGCACCTGCTTGCATTTGCTCCCGCCGATAGAGCCGTGCGCTCATGCCAGGTGAACTGGCTTCCTTTCTGTGCCAATTGTATTTGCTTTGCATTTATACTCTCCAAGCACCATGTAAAAGTGGTTAACCATGAATGTCAAAAAGGAGTCATTTCTCTAAAAACAAAATTAAAGACCTTGTAAAGGCTCAGGGACGGCAAATCCTGAAAAATTCTGCTGGCGAATTAGATGTGCAAGAGAGAATTCTTAAAGACTGGAAAAAGTCTAGAAGAATCCTGAACATAGATTACCTCTGCAAGGATTGCTAAACCCTAGGTCTGCCTTAAAGAAAAATAAATGGAAGATGTAGGCAATAGATGATGGCTGAGTTTATATAACAGACACTACAGTCAGAGAATCCTTCTTCTAGGAAAAGGCCTTGAGCCAACATGAGAAAATTTTTGGTACTCCAAATTTTATACCAAGTGACAGAGCACTGGGACAAAATTATCAGGGTCTCCAGGTGTAAATGACTAGCTAGGAAAAAATAAAAATGCTAATCAACACAATCTTATAAATTTTCTCATTTAAAACAAAATGTGTCAAGTATGTGTCAGTTTCCATGTATCCTCATCAGTTTAATCAACTCTCCACTTCTGAGTCTGACAACAGGGCTGCAACTGCGTGCGAGAATGTGTTTTCACACAAGTGACCATGCCAGGAGTTACAAAGCTCCAGGTAGATAATACACCCAGGTCACATCTGTTTCTTGTCTGATATTTAATATACTTATATTTTACATACACTTATGTATAAAGTTACACATGAAAACTTTGTGATATTAAAAGAATTTTTAAATATTTTTAGGGAACTTTCTAATTTTGCCCTGAAAGTAACACTTTGGGAATAAGTAAATTCGTGTATTTTTGTATATCTGTACTTCACAACATTTGGTTCATCTATCCTACACAGTCACAAAATATTAGAGCACAATATTGGGCTTTAAAAATAAAGGAATGCAAATAATTGCAAAAGAATTTGAATACACATCCCTCCAAAGAAGATGTACAAATAGCCAATAAGAGCATGGAAAGATGTTCCACATCACTAATCATTGGGGAAATGTAGATCAAAACTACAACAAGATACCATCTCACACCCAAAAGGGTGGTTATTATAAAAAAAAAAAACAGAAAATGACAAGTTCTGACAAGGCTGTGAAGCCATCTGAACCCTTTGGCACTGCTGGTGGGAATTCAAAATGGTACAGCTGCTGCAGAAAGCAGGATGGAGGTTCCTCAAAAAATTAATGAGTTAGCATACAACCCAACAATTCCATTTCTGGATATATACCCCAAATGACTGAAAGCAGGGTCTCAAAGATATATTTGTATGGTAATATTGATTGCAACATTATTCACAATAGCTAAAACATACAAGCAACCCAAGTATCTATCAATGGATCAGTGGATAAGCAAAACGTAGTATACACATACAATGAGCACTATGCAGCCTTAAAAAGGAAGGAAATTCTCTAATACAGTACGTCATGAATGAACCTTGAAGACATTATGCTAAGTGAAGCAAGTCAGTCACAAAAAGATAAATACTGCATGACTCCAATTATATAAAGTACTTAAAAAAGTTAAAATGATCGAGATACAAAGTACAATGGTGGCTGTCAGGGGCTAAAGGAAGGGGAGAATGGAAAGATATTGTTTAACAGGCACACAGTTTTAGTTTTACAAGATGCAAAGCTTGAAGGGAATGGATGGTGGTGATGGCTCCATAATAGTCTAAATATATCACTGAACTGGGCACTTAAACGGTTAAGATGGTAAAGTTTACGTGTATTTTAACACAATAAAAAATAAGTGAGTGCCTATCTTATTTCTAATTTAATTAGTGGGCTAAATGTATCTTGCCCATGGCAGATGAAAGGCTCTGGGCTGTGACCTCAACTTCACTGGCTCCGGACCCACAATTCTGTTACACAACCTGGCAGACGCAGTTCACCATCTGGAGCCCCAAAGTCCACAGTGCCCAATGTCTCTGGCCCCATCTGTGTTTGTGTGCATTAATGTGTGTGCGTGTGTGTGTGTGTGTGCATTCATGCATGCAGGTACAGGTACTAAGTCAAGGGTTGTCCAACAACTCAGAGGCCCAACCTCACGGAGTCTGGCTAACAGTGATCCTCACTCCCAGCCAGGGCTGAAAAGGGTACTGCAAATACAACCTGACCCTCAGACTGGCCAGATCACAAAATGAAAGGGGGAGACCACTGAGGAAATGGGGTGTCACATATCTATATTTGCTTGTTCACCATGAGAGCAACAAGTGCTAAAAGCTTGGGAAAGCATATGAGAGGGGGAGGCATAAAATAAGACAGAAGGACATGATAACGTCTAAGCGGTAACAAAAATGATGGAATGGCTGGGAAAGACTTTTTTTTTAAGCAGTAATCAAAAAAGAAGGCATGGCTCATCTTTCTACATAGCTGTACTATAATGAGTGGAAATAAAAGGTAGTTTGGAATGAGAAGTAAGTGATAACACTACTCTCAGCTGGATTAGTCAAAGACAGTATCTTACGTAAAAAGTCCTACGTTCCAAGAAGGAATGGTAGAGGCGCAGAATGCACACCTGTTGTGACTTCCCCACACAGCAGCCCTGCCCTGTTACTCCTGTGTGGTTCGAGTGGGGCAGGCAGGTGCCACTGCCCACCGTGACTCAGTGACTGAGGGGTCAGAAGTCAGAGGGGTGACCAGCGTCCATCCTGTAATAGATCAAGGCGAGTTTAGCTTGCAGCCATTGCTGTGCATCATTACCTTGCACTGTTACTAGTCAATGGGTCCTGCTCAACCACTGGTCAGCATCACAATGGGCCCTGCTCACAAGCTACCAACTGTCTCTGAGTGACCATGAGGGGTCCTGCTCAGCCAGTGGGCAGTGCCGCAGTGGGCCCCGCCCAGAAGCAACCAACCCTCAGTGAGAGGACCATTAGTGACCGGTGGGGTGGTGGTCATCAGGGAAGGAGTGAGGTAAGAGGTGAATCCTGGCCTTCTGCTCAAGGCTCTCCAGCTCACCCCACCTTAGGCCAGTGGGTGAACGGGGGGCCCAGGGAACAGGATGGGGGACTGGGTCCCATAGGGCCCCAAAGCCCTTGCCAGGGTCACCCACTGATTGGGCCTGGAGCTTGAGGCGGCAGTGAACGTCTCCCCCACCCCTGTCTCTGCAACTTACCAGCAGCAGCCATCTGCCTAGGCCACAGTCTGCGGGACCTGGTCCCCGATGTTTGGGAGACCTGGGGAGTTGAGTCCTGGGCGCCTGGCTCCCTGAGTGATGACAACTGGGCAGGGTCTGGGTATCTGAGGGAGCTGCCAACTGAGATCTGCCTCCCCTTAGTCCAGATTAGGACCCTGTAGGGTAACGCTGTCTCTTGGGGTCTTGCCCTTCCTTGTCAGAACAGACAGTGACATTCGTTTGGTAGAGTTTTACAGGAGCATCATTACTTGATCATGACCCAACTTCAAGAACAAACGATCTGACACCAAGAAGTCTGCAACAACTCACCACGCCCCTCCCTCGTCTTTCCTGTAAAAGGGCTTTGCTGAAAGCTTTCGGGGAGTTTGGGGTTCTTAAGGCATGAGCCACACATCTTGCACGGCCTTGTAATAAACCTTTCTCTGTTCCGAACTCTGATGTTTTAGTGTCGTTTGGCCTCACGGTGCTTCAGGCTCACGGACCTGCGTTTTCAGTAACAGTCCAAGCCAAGGCCCATCAGGGTAGCACTAAGTCGACACCACAAAGAGACTTTCTCTTTTTGCTACTGAGATATGTAAAACCAGAGCAGCTGGTGGCTGTTTCTGCCACTGCTTGGGGCAAGCATGCCTGAAAATGAAGCCAACAGGGAAAGGCAGAGCAAGAGAAGGAGAGAAAGACATTTCTGACATTGCCACAACAGCTGGATATGGCCAACACTGAAAGCAATACACCTAGACTTTTCCGTTATGTGAATCAATAATTTCCTGTTTTCGCTGAAGCCAGTTTGATTGGGGTTTCTGTTACTTTTAATTGAAAGCAGCCCTGACTCATGCAAGGTATAAATGGTTGCAATATATTGTTTCCATTTAACTACATGGCTTATAACCCACACTTGAGAACAGAGGGTTCATCCCTACATCCAAGCCACATACTCTAAATGGGCTCAATATAAACTGTTCTAAAGGGCAGAAGGAAAATGCATGCCAACTAAGGATCCATGTAAATATTGACACCATTCACAGCAAACATTTGTTAAACATTACTACATGCTTATGCTAAATTTTTTTCTTATTATCTCTGTTTTAAAAATGTAGAAACCAACTCAGGTTAAGAAACTTACCCAACAACAAAGACAAATGGTAACGTCATAAAGCCAAGAACAGACGGAACACTAACCGGAACATTCTCACTTAACTGCTATGCCTACTGCCTCTAAGAGATGACAAGTGCTACTGCCAACACACAGCTTAGTTCTGCTGTGCCACACAGAGACTCAACTGCTCGGTGGTGCCCTGAGCCCCCATCACCCCAGTGATATAAGCCAATACACCGTAGCACCTCCCTGGGAAAGGTAGCTTTCCAAGTACAGGTCGCAAACGATTATTAGCAAGTCACGAAACTGATTCAATGAGAGATCAGCAGTACTTCCCTCCATGGCATAGAAAATACAGTATTAGAACACAGTGTTTAATGTTGCTTTCTGAAGCCTTTTTAGATATATCTACACATTTATCAACTCTGAATATTTATTGGAAGGACTGCTGCCAAAGCTCCAGTACTTTGGCCACCTGATGCAAAGAGCCAACTCACTGGAAAACACCCTGATGCTGGGAAACATTGAGGGCAAGAGGAGAAGGAGCCAGATGATGATGAGATGGTTAGACAGCATCACTGACTCAATGGACATGAAACTGAGCGAACTCCAGGAGATAGTGGAAGACAGGGGAGCTTGGCATGCTGTAGTCCATGGAGTAATAAAGGGTCAGACATGACTTAGTGACTGAACAACAACAATAATATGCACATTTATACAGGTATATACTGGGTCATGATCTAAAATATACCTTATATTATACTATAGGTCATCATCAAAAGAATTTTAAGCCATTAATTAGCAAAAGGTTCTGTGCATGCTGGCTGTAAAGTCACTGACACCAGGGCTCACAAGGTCAGGGTGGGGACAGAGGGAGACAGGAAAACCAAATGGCCTCAAGAGTTGAGGAAAACAAACCAACTCTCACGGCACTCCACTGTCACAGGGAACTCCTCCACCCAAATCCACTGGACTGTCTGGGAGAACTGCTTTCCCTTCACAAAATATGAGAGACTGAATCCTTTCACCAGACCCTCAATATCTGATGTTCATGCAGTCATTCAAAACTGAAAAGACTGATGTCAGCAATGTGAACACAGAACGCCCCGTGCGTGAACAAGGAAGGTTCACACCTGGCTCCAGGTAGCCCCATGACACAAGGCTGAAGCTTAGACTCACGGGCCAACTTGAGTTTGGAGGGAAAAACCAAAATGGAAAAGCATAGCAGCAGCCCTGACTGGGTTAAATGAAACTTCAGGCTCACCCCTCCTCCCTCTTTCTCACAAAGAAATTCCGAGGGGATTCACTTCTGATGTTAACTGCCACCCAGGCCTCCCCCTCCTCACCCCAGCAAAGGATGCTTCTCATGCTTTTATTAATCTGTTGTCATAAACAGCTTGTGAGCGTGGGTGCTCAGTGCCTTCAGTCGTGTCTGACTCTGTGACCCCATGGACCACAGCCCACCAGGCTCCTCTGTCCATGGGATTCTCCAGGCAAGAATACTGGAGAGGGTTTCAATGCCCTCCTCCAGGGGATCGTCCCAATCCAGGGATGGAACCTGGGTCTCCCACACTGCAGGTGGATTCTTTGCCATCTGAGCCATCAGGGAAGCCCTATGAGAGCAAAGTAATGCATTTTATCACTTTCCCTTTACTTCCTAACAAGAAGAGGTGGCCTGTACCTGCTCCAGAGCCCTGAGCCAAAATCAGCGGGCAGCATGTTCCCTGTCATCAACTATGGCACTGCGGCACTGAGGAAGCCCATTTTATTACAGGTTCATCCATAATGTATTTCACTTGAACCTTGTACAGACTCAGCTTACTAACACAAGTGAACCTAAAGCCTGGAGTCCTTTAGTGTCTCCAAAGCTGCATTATCCCTTTAACTTCTCCCCACTCAAGAAGTTGCTTAACCTCGGTAAAGTCAGCAACTATCAGTCAGTGTAAGATATTTTCATTCCTGGGTCCTGACCTTTCTGTGGGTTAGGGATCCCCCCTCTAAGGATCTACTAAAAGCTATGGACGCTCTCTCAAGGAAGTTGCACACAGGTACAGATGTGTACACACAGAAAAGTTTGCTAGAATCTCAGAGGGTTCACAGACACCCAAAAAGCCATCCATACTCTCTCAGCAATCATATGAACCTCAGGTTACTATTCTCAGTCCAAATCTGTTGCTTTTTACAATCTTAAATATATTTGTAGGGAAAACTCTTCCACATCCTTGTGGCAAAAAAATAATAATCTGCCCACTTAGGGAGTTAAGTGATTTCTCTCAAACACATACCAAAACCCAAAACTAAACAAGGATTGCAACATTTCCTACTTAAACTCTGTTATACTTCATAGACTGATAATCAGTGAAGGATTTGGGGTCAGTTATTCAGGACCATGCTTAGTGCTGAAAGGAAATTTTAAAACAGTAGAAGTTTTGTTTTTCATCTTAACAAAACCAGTGCAATGAAGCAATGGTGGAAAAAGAAGTCCACATCCAGTTATATGCTAAGTCACATGGCATACAGCGAAAGGTTTGATGGGAACTAGACGTTACCCTTTATTGATCATCAGACCAGATAGCCAGGAGCTTTTCTTTCTACTTAAGAGTCTGTTTCTTCTCTTCCTGATCATCCCGATCTTCGTTGGGGCAACACATTGAGTGAGATGGGAGGGACGTGATCCAACACTGGTAATCGCAGCATTCCACCTACCTTACCACAATGACTGGTTTGAAAACAGCAAGTGATCAAAGCTAGTTCGGGGAGACTCAATACCGGGATGTCTACTCAAGCATTTGGCAGGAGAAACTCTCATTTGCTTGGGTTTTTTAAACTAATAGGAAAGATGCCAGGAGCTGCTGGTGGCCATCTTGAAACCATATGTGGATAGCCTGATGGAGAATGGAATCAACCCAAGAGAAAATGGAGCCAAGAAATGGACGGATCCCTTATGACGTGGTCTGTTCATGGGATGCAGCTGTGGCTGAAGCACTTTTCAAGCGTATGAGCTAATAAACTCCAATCTCATGAAGTACCCTGGAGAAGAGAAGGGCAACCCACTCCAGTATTCTTGCCTGGAGAATCATGGACAGAGGAGTGTGGCAGGCTACAGTCCATGGGGTCGCAAAGAATTGGACACAAGTGAACAACTAACACTTTCACAGATCACCACAGTTGAGCTGAGTTTCTAGACTTCTCCATCCTTCACTATGACTGGTTTACCTCCCAGTGGCTCAGATGGTAGACTCTGCCCATAATGTAGGAGACCTGAGATCAATCCCTGGGTCAGGATGATCCCCTGAAGAAGGAAACAGCAACCCACCCCAGTATTCTTGCCTGGAGAATCCCACGGACAGTGGAGCCTGGAGGGCTACAGTCCAAGGGGTTGCAAAGAGTCAGACATGACTGAACAACTAGCACTTTCACGGATCACCACAGTAAGTTCATCTCCTAGACTTTCTTCACTTCTTCCCTCTAACTGGTTTACCTCTCAAGAACTACCCAGACTTTATTAAGTCTGTCCTGTAAGATGGAAGATTTAAACCAATAAAGGACTCATTTATTGCTACTTTACTTGATGCCACTACAAGGATAGTCAACAGCACAATGGTCTTTAGTTACACAAGCATGTATTTTCAATATTTAATTTAATATACATTTATGTTTAAAACTTTTTTGTGAGTTAACATTTTAAAATGTTTCAGTAAGCAAAACATATTTCTAGATAACACTACTAGTATAAAATTATCTGATTTGTTGTCCAAAGTAATAAGAGTAAATTAAGTAAAGCTGAAACAATAGTATTTTAAGACCAACCAAAATCTCCAAGACTGAAAAAAAAAAAAAAGTCCAAGGCTAAAAGACTCAAATTTATCTGGAAATGAAAACAATGCATTAAGTAGTAGACAGTTTGAAAACTGTTATCTCTAGGTGGCGGTATTACAGAAAAGGAGAATGAAAAGAATCTTGTCTCTCCCAAATTGGCCATCTAAATCATATTGTCTTGATCCAAGGGGGAAAAATTGAGCTTTTAAAAATAAAAGACAAGATAATGATACAGACTGAAAATAATAATATGCTTCTGCTTCAAAATGTCATAAGAATGCATTCACTTCATTTAAAAAATTATTTATATGCTTTTACTGAAAGAACCTTTAATGGTGAAATAGGCATTTGTGCATTTTTAGGGATGTCTTCAGAAAGTTTCTTGGAATCACCAGATCAGGGGGTCAAAATAACTAACCATCAGTTTGGACAAGACTACACGAAACCAAATTTCACATATCAGCCAGTTTTTCTCTGAAAGTCTCCTAAACAAAATGTCAAAAGCATTTTCAGTGATGTGCTAAATGCTAATAGGGTCTTGCAACAAGCTTTTCTCAAAGTGTAACTTCAATTCCATTTTATATTTGATCCCTTCAAGAGTAGAATTTTCTTTATAAAAAGAAACATCTTATCCCAAATCCCCAAAAGGATATAAAATATCTGGCTATGTAACTGCCTTTTAACTTTTTAGCTGTGTTTTTAAAAATTAGAAAGTCATCTTGATTTGAAACATGAGCCTATTGATTTCAAAAACCCTGCTATGAGTTAGGGTAGTGTCTCATACTTTGTGTCTGCATCATGAACCATTATAGAGAAAGCTTATTAAAAGTTCTCATCTCACATTACAGATCCATAATCTAACATACTAGTTATATTCATTCAGTGACTGAACGGATGTTCCATAAGTGCCATTGTACACAATAACCATTAAAATTCACCATGGAATCATCACTTTAAAATCTTCATCTTGAACACATGACTATTTGAAATTACTGCAACTATCTTCATTTCTAACTTAAACTCAGTTAGATGCCCCTGCAGGCTCTTTATGTAACATTATAAATATAATGAAGCAACAATCCCCCAAAATTCCATTACCACAGAAAATATAAACTCTGTTAACATACATAAATTCTCAACGAAAACAAACATCTCAGCTTGGACCCAAAGGGCAGATTCACAAATACTTTTGAAAAAGAATCCTCTGATAGAATAATGCTGGCTTTCTAAAGAAAAGACTTTTGGAAAACATCTATGTATCCTAGTTACCAAGTAATTCCATGTCTATGTTCATGGTGAAGGCTGGTAGGGGTGGGGTAGAAATGTGGCACTATGATGGGCTTCCCTGGTGGCTCAGACAGTAAAGAATCCACCTGCAGTGCAGGAGACCGGGGTTCGATTCCAGGGTCAGGAAGATCCCCTGGAGGTAGGAATGGCAACCCACTCCAGCATTCCTGTCTCAAGAATCCCATGGACAGAGGAGCCTAGCCGGCTCCAGTCCATGGGGTCACAAAGAGTTGGACACAACTGAGCAACAAACACTTTCACTTTCATGATGAAATCCCACAGAAAAATACCTTGGCTCCTGCTAAAAGCATTTAGGCATTGGGTCATTATAAAAGAAACAGCCTGAGAAAACTACAAGTTTAAATCAAACCAAAACCCTGACACCTGATTGGACCATACACACAAGTAACCACAGGGGTGAACTATAGTCCCAAACGATGCTTCCCAACGGTCCCAGTGGAAATGGTTGGTTTTTCAATCTGCGTCTTGGTTACAGTTAGATTCATTTTGTGAAAACTCATCACTACAGTCCCTCTCCTGTAGACACATCATACTTCATGATCCGTGAGGATCTCCACGTCCTCCTTCCTACCACCTCTCCAACTTCCCTTCTCACCGTTCACTCCAGTAAGACAGGTCTGGTTCCAACTCCTTGACCACACCACAGAATTTCTCATTTCAACCCTTGTGCTAATTAAATCTCTTCCTTCTCCTTTACAGAGATGCATTATTTCATGACCTAGGGGTTCATTTCAAATGACATCTCAGAGAAGTCTTTTTTGGCCCACCCTGCTAGTCTTGACTCCCTTAGCTGTTTACTTCCCCCTTCACCTCACCACATCCTGAAACGATCTCTTTTGATTGCATTTGTAGCTGTTTTTTCAGCTGTTTCCCCTACTACAATGTATGCTTCACAAGAATGGAGACCATACATGTCATTTCCTCGTGTTTCCCCCACAAAGCACCTTGCACATAGGTGCTCAAAAACAAGTTGGCTGAATGAATAAAGGGGACCGCACATCAAAATTTTTCCAGTTATTATGCTAAAAGCTAGATTTAAAAATAAGTAGATAAAAATTAAGAATTAGCTCAAAATTAAATAGAATCCAAACTATGTTTAAAGACTGCTTTCACATATCTTGCTTTACTCACCACCATCATCAGTATCAACACATTGCTGATGATAAAACAATAAGCTAACAGCTTCTCAGCAGTCTAACCCACCCTTTTTAAATTAAAAAATATCTACCACACTGTTAGGATGTTACTAGGGGAAAGAATCAACTCTATAAATTCATTTTTTCCTTCCTGTAAAAAGACTGGAAACACACTCCAGACACTTGCACGCACACACACATAGACACACACCCAGTGGAGAACGGTTCTCCAGCACTGAACTGGTATTTCCACCTACAGCTCAACCCACTGGGGACTTCATAATCCTTACACACAACCTTGGCCTGAGATACAGACACTTTATGCCAAAACTGTGGGTGGGAAAGCCAATTCTCTTCTTCCTGCAGAAGGATATACAGACAATTATTACACAGCTTTAGGATGACCCATGCCTTCCTGTCTCAGGAAGCTCCCAGAGGCTCCCTAATTGCGTCTTATTCACCAGGGCAGCAGGTCTCCAACTTCTCCAATGATGGAGCACCTCAAACATGAAATACTGAAGTACTCTGCTGCTTCTTACGAATCAGGATCAATTTTTCTGGCAAAAGAGGCAGAATATGAATACCATGTAAAATCACAGCATATAAACTCATGTGTTCAACAAAATTAACAGACAGTTATTGAACTCATTGGCTGTCTGAGTTTTTCTGCTCATATTCTTTCACAACTTATTCATGTCTATTAATACTTAACAGGTATGTGGAAGCTGATGCCAAATGCTTAAGCTGACAAGATAAAAACTTGAAACTGAAAAACTATTTCTATTAACCCATTTTTTTCTTCTGTGAATAGGAATAGGGCATTAGTCTTTTTTAGAAAGAAAATTGCTGGGTTGGAAGAGCATCTGCGAATCACTACCTTAGGAGAAATCTTAAAGTCCAAATATTATCATTGTTTCATTCTTTGCTAAAGAAAATATTATTCATCTTTATATAATACATGTATGTGTATATGTATGTGTGTATATATAGGATTTCCGGGTGGCGCTAGTGGTAAAGAACCCACTTGCCAATGCAGCAGATGCAGGAGACGTGGGTTTAATCCCTGGGTGGGGAAGATACATTCATATTAAATATTTTAAAATCGTTTCTTTTCATCTTTAATAGCTACATAAAGATAATGAAATATACATATAAAATATATATACACATATATATATATATACACTTCTATGTTAGAAAGAAATTTCCAATTCTCACCAAGTTCATAACATACTTATCAAAAAGTTAAATGGCTATCCTAAAATAAATTTATTAAAAATTACACCAATATTTCAAAAGAACTAAGAAGCAAAATGATCCTCACAATGACATCATATTAAAATGTGCATAAATGTCAAATATGAAGTAATTTGAAAGCTGATTACACAGAAAAAGTCTCTAATTATATTCTCTTACTGGGGATAACCAAAGTCAAACCAATTAATAGACAAGAAAAGATGTCTTTGATGGAAATGCCCTTAAAACATATAAAGATGTTAAAATAGTAAGTTTTGTCATAATAGCTTTTTTCTAAACAAAGTCCACACTTGACAGTAACATATGCACAAACATGTCTGTGGTCTCCAAACATGACACCAATGTAACTGAAGCAGAAGAAAATGCACAAACAGGATTAAATCTTGACCCAGAAAAGAAGAGCGGGCAGCATCTGGAACTTCTGGCATGCTACTAAGAACAAACACTGGCAGTGACACAAATTCTCTGATCAAGGCTGCGTGGCTTCAGTTTGGGAAACCTATCTTCCCCTCTTAGTTAGAATTACCAAACACGTTTGTAGGTACCTATGATGAATTCAACAGGAACCATTCTACCACCCAAGTAGTTTTCAAAGCCACACACTTAGAAATATATTTAAGAACCCCAAATAATATGTGTGATAATATATGCATATTTAAGAATTCCAAATAACATATGTAGATTACAAGGTAAAGTATGGTACACACTCTCCCCACAATGGCACAACCCTATTCCTTAAGTAAGGGTTTTACATAGTGACTTCTTTCCAATAAGAATGGGGGGAACACAGGCGGAGAAGAGTAACTTTACCGTGGAGAGACATGACAGCCCTTCCACCAGCCAAGTGCCAAGGCCCACACCAGCAGAGGTAAGTCAGGCTGATAACAGTAGGTGCCCTCGATATGACAGTAGCACTTTACTTCTGTGATCTTCCCTCAAAAACTGTAACCCTAGTGGAATCATAAGAAAAACATCAGATACATCCTACAAAATACATAAAGAGCTTTGAGAAGCTCCTCAAGACCGTCAAGGTCATCAAAATCAAAGTCTAAGAAACTGTCACAGACAAGAGGAGCCCAAGAAATCATGAAGGTTAAATGTAATGTGGTGTCCTGGATGAGCTCTTGGCAAAAACAAAGAGAGACATAAGGTGTAACTAAGGAAATCTGAATAAAATGCGGACTTTAGTTAATGACAATGTATTGATGTCAGTTCATTAACTGTAACCAACGTACGATAGTCGCACTTAAGATGTTAATAATGAGAAGCCGGGTGTGGAATAAAGGGAACTAACTCTTTATAACATACCACCTCTGCATTTTTTGTGTGTGTAAATCTAAAACTCTTCTAAAAAAATAAGGTTTGTTTTTAAAACTGAGCTAGATGTTTCAGTTTCGTTATACCCACAGACAAAACTGAAAGATGCTGATGAAAGTTCTGCCGACCTTTTAAAAGTTGTTTCCATCGTTGTTCAGAAGGCTGCTGTTCTAGGCTGAATGAAAACAAAAGAGATTCTAACAAAATCATCCCAAGAAGGAAGACAAACATGAGCTCCTTGGACTTCCCTGGGGGTTCAGTGGATGAGACTCCACATTCTCATTGCAGGGGGCACAGGTTCAATCCCTGGTTGGGGAACCAAGATCCCATAAATATGGCCTTAAAAAAAATAAGATGAACTTGTTCTTATGAACTTCCCTCTCAGGAAGCAGCGGTATCTCTTATATTGTTAAATTTAACAGGCATCTCCCAACTTCCTGTACAAAGTAGATGCAGGGCTGCCAGCTCCACAGAGCTATTATGGAGAAGAATCAAATGTGGGTGTATGTTGCAGAAGTTCTGTGCCAAAATCTCTTGGCAAGCTTAGTAACGCCAAGGTAAAATGGGCTCCTTTGTGGGTGAACATCTTAGAGTCTCTAATCCAACGTGCAGTGAAAAGGATGATATTTTTTGCATCATCTTCCAACCTTCTTCAATCAGAAAACTTTGCAGGGATGGAGGAGGGGTGGGGGCATTCCTTGAGAGTAGGTATCATGGTCTAATTTTGGGAAACATAGCTCTGAAGGCAGTGTTAGCAGAGCTCTTAATACAATTCCTATAAAGGCCTCCTCTAGCAAGCTCTGCCTCCCCCTCTGGCATCCAGGACTTGCAGGATTCTTGGCTTCCTGACACTGTGCATCTACCCACCCCACAGAGTTAACAACTAGGTATTATTTTTATTTATTTAAGCAGATGGATTTCTATTTTGTGTTTAGTCTGTTCCAACTCTTTGCAGCCCCATGGACTGTAGCCTGCTAGGCTTCTTTGCCTGTAGGATTTTCTAAGCAAGAATAGTGGAGCCATTTCCTACTCCAGAGGATCTTCCGGACCCAGGGATCAAACCTGGGTCTCCTGCATTGGTAGGCTAATTCTTTACCACTAGCGCCACTTGGAAAGCCCAGATTTCTATCTAACCTTTTCACTTCTCTATCTAAGTTAAAAAATTGGGGTGGGAGGGTTTAACATGTGCTTTTATCTGGGAGAAAGAAAAGCTTCCAAAGAATGCATTGTCTCATTGCTATGCACCCCACAGATATGACTACTGACTTTAATTTGGAAGGAAGAGTTATAGGACTTTGGAAATATTTCTTCATAAATTGTGGATCAGTCACTGCAGATAAGAACAGGAACTTTTTCAGCCAAGAATCATGACCTAGGGTTCCTTCTGAGCTGATCCTCTGAGGACTCAACAGCCAAAGAGCTGTGACCATCAGTACATGGGGAAAAACCTAACATTTTTTTACTCAAATTTATTCATTCTTCTTTAATTTCTTCACTTAACAGAATTTTTTATTTTAATTGGAGGCTAATTACTTTACAATATTGTGGTGGTTTCTTCCATACATTGACATGAATCAGCCATGGGTGTACATGTGTTCCCCATCCTGAACCCCCCTCCCACCTCCCTCCCCATCCCATCCCTCAGGGTCATTCCACTGTACCAGCCCTGAGCACCTTGCCTCATGCACTGAACCTGGACTGGTGATCTGTTTCACATATGATAATATACATGTTTCAATGCTATCCTCTCAAATCATCCCACCCTCGCCTTCTTCCAGAGTCCAAAATCAGAATTAAAAACAAAAAATCAAATAAGTATGTAGATAGAAGGTTTGGCATGGCACTCCAAAATATTAATTAGATTTAATTTAATGAATACTGAAAGAAATCATCTCCCTTCCTAGCCATTCTAACCATGGTTATAATGTAGCAGTTATAAAGAATTATGTCTGTCATTGAACGTGGTTGATGAAGGGTTTTATTTACCCAAACTTTGTAGCCAGTTAAGTCCCTGAATAGAACATAGGAATCAGCCTTAGAATCCTCTTTGTGGTTGACGCTATTTTATTGATCACTCAAGTATCAGTTTTAAAAACATAGCAGTTTGAGATTAAAAAAAAGAAAAGACTAACAAAAATAAAAAGTACGTTTTTCTCAGGGAACTGAGCATAATCATCTTAAAAGAAAACTAAGTTTCTCTAAAATATTATGCTACTAGAATACTATTAATATTAAAAAGCCACTGAAACATGAAAAGCATGTCAAATTCTACTGGAGTATAATACTAAAAACCTAAAAGGGTCAAAAAAAAAGTCTTTAAAAAGTTATTTCTAATGAAAACTAGCAATTAAAATTTATGTTTTGCATTGCCCCAGGATCTCAATCTCCTGGCTGACAAAGTCAGGCCAGACTGAACACAGAACTGAGCTTATTAAGCAGAAAGTTTTCTTAAAAGTTGCAGAAAGAAGACCAGGGCCCTGCTGCCAGACCCAGTGGGGGCTTTTAAAATGGGTCGACTTGAGAGGTCTCTACCAACTCAGCTTTGAGGCTGCTGATTAACATATGCAGCCTATTCCAAAGTGCCTTTCAAACCGCCCCCACCCCCATCAAGTGAACTCTCCAGCAGGCAGTTATTCAATTCTGATATTTAGTTTCAGCTTTTTCTAGCTTCTACCTTAGCCTTCTGTGTTTAGGGTCACCTGTTCATGTGTATCCAGCTTCATGGGGAAGCTGATCTGATTGGAATAGACCAGAGTCTTGAGAGAATGCAAGATTTGTCAGACCATCATTTATACACAAATTGAAAACTTTCATTCCTTTTCTTTAGCCATAGGACAGAAGCAAGGCCCAGAGTTCCTGCCTACCCTTTGCTAGGTCTCTGTATGTTTTCTTCTTCAGTCTCCCAGGACCCAGGAAGTAGGTCCTGGAAATATCCCCATTTAACTAACAATGACCCAGAGTCAGCAATGGGAAGTCACTCCTTCTAGGAATGTCAGAGCAGAACTGTAATCCATGCCTCTTTGCGCCAAACCTGTATCCTTTCTGGCTGGGGCGTTCCCTTCCCTCCAGTGCCATGCAGCGGCACAGAGATGGGAACAGCTCTTCAAGAATTCAGACAGCATCGGTAAAAACAGTAAGGCCGTGTGTCTTCTACACTCTCTACAGCAAAAGGGCATCGCTGTTTTGGGGAAATGTCTAACAGCCTAGAATCTCCCAAGTCCCTCACATTTGAGAATTGTACAGAATCATCTTAAATACAACGCAAATGGCTAAACATGAGCAGATATTCAAAGTGTGTGGCTGGTATTAATGGCCTAATGAGGCAATGTTATACTGAAAGGTGGTAGAATTTATATCTATCCTTATTTATTCCTGCCCTTATCCAAACAGGAAAGAGAATTTATAAATATAAATTAAAATAGGATAATATATAAATTGCTGAATAGTTCACAAGCGCCTTTAAGGCTTTACACATGCTAAATTATTATATACACACAATTTTCTTGAATACTTTTAAAGCAGTTTTTTACTATCCTTAGTGATTTTGCTTGAATTACTTTCATAGCAACTAGTTGGAAATACTTCAAAATGTGGTAACTAGCTCCGAAAACTTGTCTGCATTTGCTGAAACCTGAACCACACACAAGCCACAGCTATATTCCTGAGCCCCAGTATCTTTGTACAGAATCGGAACATTCAGGCACTCTTCAAATTGAGCCTAAATTTTCACAATGGGTAGGAAGCAAAAATTTGAGTCAACCAACTGTTACAGCTTACAGAAAACCAACAACCACTTTCAGTTATTTTTTTCTTCAAAGTAAAATGAATTGACTGACTGTATTGAGCTGTTTCTGTGCTTCCCCCTCTTGAGATGTCACTTCCCTGAAGAATTTTCACCAACATACAACCATCCTTTCAAAGGCATTCCCTTAGAAATTAATTTTAATCTTTTTATAATTCAAAACATTTGAGGTGGAAAAAAGCAATTTTTCTAAGTAGAAACATACTTCTGCTTGTCCCCAAGTCGATTCTAAATTCTAATCAGATTCAGTCCAAATGCCACTTAATGACTGTGTTCCACCCAGCTAACAAGACATGCTGCTAACTTACCATTTAGTGACAAATGCCTCTTTATTCAAGTGTCCTCCAACTGGTGGTATTATTAGCAATGAAGAGACTGACTTAGAGGCAGACTTTTTCAAAGGCTAGAGCAGAGCACAGATTTTCATCCAAGTTTTTTTCTCATGATCTGCAAAGTATTTCACTTCAATTACCATGATTTTCTAAAATTAAATAATGTATTTACCACAGGGAGATTTTTTCCTAAGCATGCTGTTAATGAATTTTTTTCATTCTACAATATAAATACTTATAAATGCTTAGCACAAGGTAAAAGAGATACTGAATAAACAATAAGCTCCAGGAGGACAGGGACTTTAGTACTTTGCTCAGTATGTGTTACCAAGGCACGCCCAGCAAAAGGCAGTATCACTATATAATTCGGAAATGCAAATGTCTTCAAGGAGTTCATAATCCTTGAAGTGTCGGGAGCTATTCTAGGTTCTGCAGATACAGCTGTGAGCCGACACACTTTGGGCCCTCAAGGCCCTTATACTTTAGGGGATGAGATGAGGAAGACAATATATTAAAAACGTATGTAATATGCATTGTATATAACAATAACAAATTATATATAAATGTAAACAATAAATTATATGCATGCTATGCTCAGATGCTCAGTCCTGTGTGACTCTTTGCAACCCCGTGGACTGCAGCCCATTCAGGCTTTTCTGTCCATGGGATTCTCCTGGCAATAATACTGGAGTGGGTTGCCGTGCCCTCCTCCAGGGGATCTTCCTACCTCAGGGATGGAACCCTGCATCTCTTGTTTCTTGCATTGGCAGGCAGACTCTTTAACATTAGTGCCACCTGGGAAGCCCATATGTGGGTTTCCCAGGTGATGCTAGTGGTAAGGAATATTTTATATAATACACACATATATATGTATGTAATGTATACATATTTACATACTATATATATATATAATGTATACATATATACAAACTATATATATATATATTCATATATATATGTATATGTATAAAGCTACTGTCATTAACAGAGGCTCTACAGGGAAGAAAAAAAACAGTGAAGAATCCGGGGAGCCTTTCTAGACTGGGTGGCCTTACACTTGGAAGATCTTTCAGATGAGACTTGGATTTAAAAGAAATGAGGGGGCAAGTCTTACAAATATTGGGGGTTAAAGCATTTTAGACAGAGAGAACAATCTAATACGCAGGCAACTAATGATAACACAATTTGTGATCAGCATAATGAGAGGTGGAGCTGGGATTTCTAGATGTCTACCAAAACCCCATCTCTTCTTCCAAGGCACCCAGTGAGACAAGTCTCAGCTGTTCTTGCTTCAGCTGAGAACTTGTGACCTGTCGTTGTCAAAGGAATGTGAGAGTAACGGTATGTGTCACTTCCGAGGCAAGGCGGTCAGAGCAGGCCTGTCTACCCCAGGCCCGCTTTTCCCTCCTGTGAAGTACAGTACGGTGACATCAGGAGAGCCACGTGGAAGGCCTCCTGCATCAGGACAGCCATCTGCTGACCGAGCACGAACAACATGCTCTCTCCTGTTATACTGTGTGTTACCTGAAGACCGAGACCAGTCTTTCTCACCCTCATAGCCCTGAAACCCAGCACGACTTCTAGTGAATGAAAAGCTCCCAGCACTAATTCAACAAACACTGCTGAAATTGTCGGGGGGAAAAAGTTCTGTGAAAAGGTAACTAAGGAAAAGAATTTGAAAGAGTTCACAATAAGGACATTTTAAAGGACAGAGTGAGTGACTTACAAGAGATGGGTGGGGTGTAGGGGTAGATATTTTTGAGAAGAGGAAAGAGCCTGAGCAAAGAGAGGAAGAAAATATAGGATACATTTGAAGGACATGATCCAAAAGGTGTCCACACCTATATACCTTTCATTCAATAAGCAATTATTAAGCAACTATTGTGTGCTGGGCACTATCGAAGATGCTAGAGGCACAAAGCCTGGTAAGGTGAGGCTCTGCTTGAGACGAATCTTGAAGGACAGGATGCAAAGACGACATAAAAAGGAATGGGGACTCTACTGGAGATGGTGAGGCCATGGCTGATTGTGAAGCTGCAGCAGAACTCTCTGGGCAGACTGGCCACAGTGGGCACCCCAGAGGAAGGGGAGGAGCAGAGGTTTACCTGGCACAGAGTGTTCATAGAACTGCAAACAGCTCAGCCCTCTAGAAAGTAAGCTCCAGGAGAGCGCGCACTGTGTTCTTCACTGAGGAATGTCCAGTGTCTGGAATGCGGCCTGCCCTGAGCAGATCAGGAGATCTGGGGGGAAAGGGTTAAGTTTAGAACAAGGCTGGAGCGGGAGGAGACTGGATAAGAGAAGGAATCAGAAAACCCTGAGGGGGACAAGATCAGATTTGCATTTTACAAGGACTGTCTGGTTGAAAGGTGAAGGAAGGGGTGTGCAACCAGAAGAGATCCTTAGGGTATGTCTGCAAGGGCCTGGGCTCCAGATGAGAGGAGATGGAAATCTAAATAAGGGGTGTGTTTGTGCAGGGGTGGGTAGAATGAAGATCACAAGATTCAGGAATTAATCGGGGAGGACTCAGGGCTTGTGATGGTTTTATATATATATACATATATATATATATACACACACACACACAAACACAAGGAAGAGTCTAAGATGACTCCTTTATTTAAGGAAAAGCAAACTGAGAGAAAACTACTGTAATCTGATTTTGCATATGTTACATTTGGGATGCTCCAGGGTTTTTTGAGAGGAAATGTCCAAAAGGCAGCTGGGCATGCAGGTGTGATGTTCCAGGAAAAGATCTGGTCTGGGTTCAGAAATGGAAGAACCAGCAGCATCCAGGTGACAGGTAATGTCACAGGAATGAAAGAAATTGCTCAAACGTGGCCACCATGTCCTGCTGCACAAATTATGCACTGCACAACTCCCGAGGCATCAGCTGCCCCAGATCACTGCAGTTTTGTACAGATAACACAGCACTTTTTTGGTAGATAACTACCATGCATTATCTGGAGAGAAGGGCACCATTTTCTATCTCATTAGAGTTATTGTGTAGATGAGCAACAGGTTTTCCAAGCAAAAGAGCTGCTCCTAAACAAGCAGAGGCAAGAGGAAAAAAAAGGGAGAAGGCAGGTGGGGGAGAAACGGGACAATGCAAATCCAGTTTTCAAAACTGATCTATAAAAATCTCCTCTATCCTCTACACTGAAGACTGCAACGATTCTATTAACCCTTCAAGCTTTCATGGTCTCACCAGGTGCTGTTACCACAGGAAATACCAGGAGCTTACTGAAAGCAATCCTCACCCTGCTTGCTCACTCATGAGATCTCAGTCTGGGTCTTCCTTCATTCAGCTCCCAGGTTCCAGGGCTACATTTTCTTTGTAAAATGGTAATAACGATAATAAAGAAAACACTGCTACACCTATACACTCATGATTAACAATTCTTCCCTGGCCTAGAACAACAAAAAAAAAAAAAAATCACTTCAAGGCATTTCCAAATGGCTTTTCCAAAACTAGGAATTAACTGGAAATCTGGAATGGCACAGCATGCTGCTGAGTTTCTACAGCAAGATGCACTGGGTCAAACCAGTGGTTCTGAAGTGGGGTGATTTGGTTTCTTCTCCATGAGCTTCCCTGGTGGCTCAGATAGGAAAGAATCCACCTGCAATGCAGGAGACCAGGTTAGACTCCTGGGTTGGTAAGATCCCTTGGAGAAGGGAATGGCTATCCACTCCAGCATTCTTGCCTGGAAAATTCCATGGACTTAGGAGCCTGGCAGACGACAATCCATCGGGTCGCAAAGAGACAGACGTGACGGAGCGACTAACACACATACAGTCATATGAGACGTCTAACCGGATCAAGACATTTGTGGTTGTCCCAACAGGAAAATGGGGTGAGGTTAGTTCCACCGGCCCCTGGTGCATCAGCGCCAGGGATGCTGCTAACCACCTCACAACGCGCAGGACCACTACCATCACAAACAACTAGCTGACTCAAAATATCAGTAGAGTCAAGGTTAAGAAAAACCCTGTTAAACTATAAGCTTCTTGAGGCCTAGGTGCCTGTGATGCCCAATAAGTACCTGCAATGCCCAAAAGTGTCTGAGAAGACAAAGTAAAATGGAAGACAGTGATTGCACTATATTGAAGAAACAGGCAACAATTTTATCTATTTTTTTTCTCCTGCTATTATTGCCTTCCATTTAGGCTCTCAATTCAGATTACAAAAAAGCTGACAAAAAGAGTTAGAAACCTAAATGATAAACACAAGTTAAGTGCTTTCTGATAGAGCAAATTCTATAAATTTCTGTCAAATTCTTGTAAATAATGATCCATTATAAAATACAAACACCTCTTCACCATTGTTATCCATATTGAGAAATGCAATTCTGACAGTTAATTTAGATTAATTAAAAAATCAGAGAGTAAAATAAAAGTAGAAGCTAAATATGTGATCTAAGTTAATGTCACTCAGAGTCCTTTTATCCCATTACTAATCACTGCTTCCCACGCCTAACCTCAATAGCCATTCATTTGTCTTCCCCAAATTTAAATGGAAGTGAACAACAGTCACAGATTTTGCAATGAGACATCTGATTTATGTTCCACCATTTGCTTGGGTCCTGACACTGAAATTGACTGTGTTCCTAATTTTTAAGGTTCTATTTTGATTTCCATTATAACTAAATGAAAAAAAAAAAAAACTTTTCCAAAATATAACTTAAAAAAAAAAAAAAAAACCTAGACAATCATGCTCCTGCCATTACTGGAAAGGGAAAAAGGAAATCACTACCCAAACCAGCACCTTTTGGTAACTGAAGCCTTTTTGTCCCTCCAAGGTCCAGACAATGGCTCCCTTAAGCATCAGATGCCCTGGAAGTGCTACAACTGCTGAATGAATTTTCATGGAACATAAATCACCTTCCCACTACCTGCCACTTACAAACCTGCTTCTCATGAACCTTGGACCCTGCACACCATGGCTCACCATGTCCTCTGTGACAGCTAGGAATAAGGCAACTCTTTGCCTGAGTAGATAGAGGGCATTTCCCCTTTCTAACTCTTAGGGGGTGTTTTCTCCCCTTGTGCAGTGAAATTTTTTAAATTAAAGTCACAGGAACATCCAATTTCCCCATGCCAATTAAATCTTAAAATATCTAAATATTTGCATGGTTTATATAACTGTTGAGCATTTTAATAGGATTTTAGCAACATATTTATCTGATTATTTCCTAATATATCCCCATGTGGATCAGCTCTCCTGCTCTTGTAATTCTGCATGAGAACTTTCGAGCAACTTTTCTTCCCATTTGGCTGGGGAGGGGAGGGAGGGGTCGGGGGGGCAGTCTTACAGGACTGCAGAGAATACAGACACATGGCAGATCTCACATTTAGTGGCTGAGAAATTTTTCCCCATATGGATTTCCAGATTCACTTAATCCTCTTGAAACAGAATTGCTGAGAATCATGATGAAAGATTCTGTTGTTGGTGTGACATCATTCATATACATCTAATTCCATTGCTCTGCGTTAAATTCAGCCTGCTTTAAAGTAGGCAAGTTATATACTTCCCAGAGGGGTTGAAGTTGCCTGCTTTTTCGTAGCCCTTATCACAAACAGCTGAGGACCCCAGGGGCTGTTTGAAAGTCACTTAAGCAACATCTCTGCTGAGTAAAACAGCTACCAATGGCCAGCTCGGATGCCTGTGTTCGCTCCTTTTCCACTGGCCCAGAGTGCAAGCCTCTCACCCTCATGCCCGACTCAGACATAAGCAGATACCACTGCAGTGAAGTGGTCCAAACACCAAAAAAAAAAACCAACACTTCTCTGAGCCAGGTTATGCCAAAGGCTCTGCAGGCATGAAATCATGAAGCAATTTAATACAAGCTTGGATAAAAAGCCAAGTGAGCAATTAAGAAGTCGAAAGGAAACACAAGGGAAAGTTCTTTGGCTTTTGAGAAGTGGAGGAAAGAGGCAGAGAGCATCTTGGATCCATTTGGATGGGAAACGAGAGGCGAGGTGGGGCAGCAGCTGTCTGCTCAGCCTGTTTGGGGAAAATGGTACAGAACAGTTTTCCCTATTCTGGCTTCTGAGATTACAAGTGCTTAGCATCCCAAACCTGTAATTCTAAACTCTTTCTAGGGTCAGAAGCACGTGACATTTAATGGAACTAAAGAAAAACAAGAGTTACTTATGCTAGTTGTGCTGAAAACAAAGCAAAAAGCCTTAACACTTTCCTGAAGGTGGCTGGAAATCAGGCTTTGACTTGGCAAGGAAAATCCTCGGGGGGCTGGGGTTTGTTGAAGCATCAGCCCAGACGAGTCTCAAAGGGGAAAACGTCTGTTAATGCAAAGACCTTTGCATCAGAGAAAGGTGGCAATAGGGAGGTATGCTGACAACTTTGAGAACAATACCGACGGCTGGAGCCAAGACATGTGATCCCAATGTCAGGCCTCAGCCCAGCTGGAGCAGCCATGGGAAAGAAAGATGCCATACAGAGAAGAAGCCGGGGGCCAGCGCTGAGTGAAGTGGGTGACAAATTGGTGCTAAGGCACCACAAGCGGCAGGCTTGTTTTCTCCGGCTCTGAGGATGTAAGCTGTGAGAGGCTTTCACCCTGGAAGCCTGGATGCTGGGGAGGGCCGGCAGGCGACAAGGGATACAGTCAGGCTTCGCTGAGGCTGTGGGAGGCTATCCCGCCAGCACAGCAGGAAAGACACGCTGCACACAGAGAGGCCAGCCTGCGAGCCAGGTGGGTGCAGGGCCCTGGGCAGAGGCAGAGCCCACAGGGCAGGAGGTCCAAAATCCAGCACAGCACCTCCCTCCGGGCCAGCAAACATGCCTCGGGCCGGGAGAGGAGGAATCGGAACACTGGAGCCGACTGTCGCCGAAACAGCTGTGCCGCAGCCGGGGCAGCCAAATGCAGGGCCGCCGGCCCCGTGTCCTCAAGAGGGTCTGAGCGGGGCAGACACCGAGTGCCCCCAGGGCCCGCTGGCCAAGTCAGGCAAAGGGGCACTCGATCCACGATGGTCCAATTGGCTCAAGTCTCCTGCAGCCCCCTCAGATGAAACACCCACCCATCAGAACCAGCCAAGGTGCTCCCAGCCTGTCAGCCTGTGAGGGGCAGACCAGGGAAATGCTCCCTCTGCCCGCAAAGGGGCCGGATGGTTTTTTCCCAAATGGTGGGTGGCCTCCCACAGCGGGTAGTCAAAATCAATTAAATGGGTCAAAATCAGCCTTGTTTTTCACCCACACACATACAAGAATAAAAGAGAACATGCTTGTGGAACTTTTGATTCAAATGTGGGTATTCACTACCACCATGCCATGGTGTTAAAATATACCCCTTACTGCAGGTCAAAGAAAAAAAAAATGTTTGAAAGTAGCTGATCATTCAAATGTTTGAAAGTAGCTGATCATTTGAAATGATCAAACATTTCAAAAAGTGTTTGAAAGTAGTAGAAGACAGGAGCATGGAGCCCTTTACAAAGAACTCCCACACACACTCTTTTACGAAATCATCCAGAAGCCCCATAAGGAAGCTGCCCATTTTTTCAGTGACTCAAGAGATGTTAATCAACTTGTTCAAGGCAGCACAGCAGAGCTTGGATGTAAACCCAGAGGGCTCTGACTCCAGTCCATCCTTGAGTACCACAGGAGTTCAGGAGCAAAGAGGGCTGGAGAAGAAACGAGTAAGAAAGAGAGACTTGGAAAGGTGAGGAGATCTTGGCTGGGAAGGAAGGGCAGATATGTAGAAACAGGCTGGGTTGGATTGAGGGTGAGTGGAGGATTCAGCCTGATGTAGCAGAGGACACTGGGAAGTTCAGAGTGAACTGAGCTGGACAGATTTTGGCATCCCCTATCAGTGCTGAGACATCTGAGCTTTACCTTCCTCATCTGTAAAATGAGGACAATAATAGTACCTACTAAGTGAAGCACTATGTCCTATATAAAATGATTGTGCTCAACATATGGTATCTTTAAAAAAAAGAAAAGGCACCTCACCCATGCACTGATAAATCAATGATCAGACATTACTTGGCCTAACAACAATTCTAAGACACAGACAAAGTTTTAGAGCTTAAGAAACTGCAGCAGAGACACAGAGCAACTTGCACTGGGGCTTCTGGTCTGGGTGGCTTATCCAACAAGGAGAACAGCACATAATGGTACCACAAAGGCCAGTAGGCCCTCAAAGGCAAAGCAGAGAAATCCAGACGTCCACCACCAAGAGGCACGGAGTTTGCAAGGTCTCTGAGGAAAAAGAGCTATGGGGTGGGGGGTGTTAGGTGGTATTAAGGCTCTGAAATTAGGGAAATAGTGCTGCCCTCAGAGCTACACTTTGAAAGTCAAGATCCACAAAAATAAACACAAAGAGAAACAGCTCCAAAGCCTACTAACTTGATAGTATTAAATCCAGGGGCAAGAATGACCATCAGATGGGACCTGGTCAGATCTGAAAGTGGAGAAAAGTAGAGATCTAAAGAGCCACAGTGACCTTGCCACTTTAAGCAACAGACACGGAGAGCCACAGGCAACAT
Source organism: Antilocapra americana (assembly GCA_007570785.1). NCBI lineage: Eukaryota > Metazoa > Chordata > Mammalia > Artiodactyla > Antilocapridae > Antilocapra > Antilocapra americana. The sequence goes on from ML662439.1 coordinate 4,564,090, forward strand.
TCTTGGGTCTTGGAGAGTGCAGGACCCACTGGCAAAGTCTGCCCCACTGCCAAGCAGGATGCAGGCAGCTGCAGCCAACTCCCTCTGGGTATTCCTGCTGGCGAGCCTGCTGACCGTGAAATGGACGCCTCGGACTTAACCTGATGCCATCTGACACTTAACTTCTCTTTGTTTTTACTCCGTACTGGCCAACTAAGCATCTGATGATGATTTGGCTTCCCACACAGGCCACAGGAAGAGAATGTGTACCGGTTGTTCCCACACTGGAATCGCAGGCCATGAAATGCAAGTGTCAACAGCTTTCTTCTCATCTTAAGTCAGTAAAGCTGGCAATCCGGCTTTCTATAAGCCACCTTCTAAAACGGGTTAACACGATACAGAGATGAACTCTTGTTATGCTCCTTAAATCCATTTTTGAGACTTTAGAGCTTTGGGTCATCATAAGGACACCTACTAGAATAGGCCGCTTGGCAAAACGTCCTGGGAAAACCCACTTTGACCATCTCCAGGGGTGACCTCATGGAGGGATATTGGGAGAAGCCAGTCTCCCTGGGGTGGGGTCAGCAAGGGGGACTAGTGTCAGCAAAGCTAGCTTACAAGACAGAACCATGGCTCTGTCCAGTCCAAAGACTGGCTGGGACCATAAAGGCATCTATTATGCTGCTGGTCACTCTTCTTATGCCACAAAGGTTTACTGAGTTCCTACAACATGCTAGATGTTACACCACCATCCCCAGGAACCCCTGCCTTCCAAGAGCTTACAGTCTAGTGGTGTTAACAGGTTAATTTACTATTTTAGTAAATATAGGTGCTATGATAAAGGTATGCACAGAGTACGATGCTCTGAAATAATGAACAACAAGGGTTCAATCCCTGGATTGGGAAGATCCCCTGGAGGAGGGCATGGCAAGCCCACTCTAATATTCTTACCTGGAGAATCCAATGGACAGAGGAACCTGGGGGGCTACAGTCCTTAGGGTGGCAAAGAGCTGGACACGACTGAAGCAATTTAGCATGCACCCACATGGAGGAAGAACACCAAAGTTTTTCAGCCAAAAGAACAGTTATTTTTCAAAGAGAAGAATCAATGCCCTTTTCACCTTCTTGAATTTCTGAATCCAATGAAACGTTTAATTTTAAATCAGACATCAAATCATATCTAACTTTACTTCAGTTCATCCTATAAGTGGTGCAAAAGAAATAGTAAGAGGACTGAATAATATGATCTTAGCTGAGACACATCTCACAACATGTGTAGAAAACTCCCAATAATAAAATAAAGGTAGACGCCAGATCTATGACAGCTGGAGAAAATGCAGGCTTCCAATATTCAGGCCAAAAACCAAACTTGTAGGACACTGTCTATGTAAAGACCACACACTCATCCAGTTTCATCATCTGGTATAGAATTCCCAAGTGCAATTCATACTAACAATTTAATGTTCCAGTCACTGAGAATTTAAGAGATCATAAAAATCTCAGGGTTGATAAGAAAGACAAAATTAGAAAGCAAGACAAATCCAGGATATTATCATCATGCAACCCAAAGGACTTCTCCAAAAAAGTAATGATGTCCAGCGTATAAATCAAAGAAAATAATCTAGGGCCATGAAAAATTGGAAATGCTGGAAAGACACAGTATCTTCCTCAGTCACCAAGATAGAGTTGACAGAGGTACATAGGAAAATATATAACTAAGAACACTGAATGACAAACATTAAAAAAAAAAAGTGGAGATAGAAGTAAAAAAGCAGAAATAAAGACAGTACTGGTTAAAGTTCATACCTCCTGCCTACATTTTTCCCTCACCCCACACTCCACCGGTCTTGGTATAAAGTGCTAACATACTGTGTTATAATACACTATTTGCAGAAGGTTAAAACCGTAACATCTGGCAGCAAATATTTCCATCATACATGCCATAGAATACACCTTCAAAACTACGTTGGTGGACTGCTCTTACTGAGACAGCTTTTTCTGGTTGTCCCAGTGGCCAACACAGGCTTCCCTGGTGGCTCAGCAGTTAGGAATCCGCCTGCAATGCAGAGGACACAGATTGAAAGAAATGGCATCACACCCCAGTATTCTTGCCTAGGAAACCCCAAGGACAGACGAGTCTGGGAGGCTACAGTCCACGGTGTCACAGAGAGTTGGACATGACTCAGCGACTACAAACAGCACAACATCAGTGGCCAATACTGAGGAAGACTGCAGGAAAAAAGTCTTGATTGTGTTTCCTGCAGGGATTCTGCTACAGCTGTTTTCCACTTCATAACAGAAGACCCACGCTACCAGGCCCTTGTGACTTCTCTAAGCAGCCTGTATTTTGTAACATGAGTCTGATATGTTTCCCTTTTTGCCACCAGCTAACAAGAAGCTCAGAAACCATTAGCAGCACACTTTCAGCAAGTTCAACCACCTGCCAGTGTAAAGGTATTACTTTTCTCTCTGATCTTCCCTTCACAAAGTCTCCTAGTTAAAAACAATAAACAAAAAGAAAAAAAAAAGTATAACCTTCAATAGCAAATACTGAGTGCGTATTACTAGACATTCTAATAGCATAGCCTATCCATACATCTCTTATGTCATGACTCCTTAAACCAAATAAGTGTTTTTAATATATATTAAATTGTATATATTTAAGTACTCCCCTGTAGTAGAAAGGCTACAATCCACAACGATGTCTTATGTGTACCCCTCATTTGCCTTGTTTTATAAGGTATATATAAATCCTGACTGCAAATTTCAGCCTTCTATGGGGGCGGGGGGCGGGGGGTGGGGAGAAGTGTGCATCTGATGAGCCACAAAATAGAATCTGAAACACTCAGGCAGCTTAGACAGAGGGACAGGGGTTGAGGCAGCACTGAGAACGCTGACTCGCCCCTTGAGTCCTCACCCATGCCCAGGGCCATGCCCTTTCATCTTGAACCTCGTTTCCCCCTCTTTGCTTTTCCCAGCCAAAGTCCACAGCCCCACACCCTGCATAACTGGTTGGTGTGCAGGAAGCGTCCAGGCGACAGCAGGGACCCTGAAAGGGCCCAAGATGTGGGCCCCCCAGGGCCAAAGCCCGGCTCGATGTAACCAACGCCAATTTCTTTCAGCTCCCTCAGTCCACCTGTCCATTTTCCTCATTCTAACAAGTTCCAGCAGGCTTGATGACCTGTCTTTCAAACCAGAGCCTTATGACAGAGCAGTAGATTAGAAGTGACAAGAAGGCTGGCCATGAGCTGTACTGGCAGTCAAGGGGACATCACAGGCTGAAAGGCAGTTCAGAGACTACGCTAGTCCAGGAGTCTGAGGCCCTCATGGAAAGGAAGATGCCCAGGGGTCCAGAAGTGGCTGCAGGACACCCAGGGCTGCCACCTGAACTTGGGGTTACTGTAAGAAGCTGGCTAACTCCAGGGAGCACCAAGCATCGTCACAGGTGAGAAGCTTCCCATGGAGAATGCAGGCTACTTTCCAAATTATGTTAGAATCATTAATAAAACTATTAAATAAAAGTACTACTAATCTTATAGCATTTCTATTATAGAATTTTTCAATCAGATAAGTGAAAAATGCATCTATTGTCATGATGGATGCGTGTCACTATATGCGTGTGTGCTGAGTCACCAGCTGTGTCCGACTCTTTGTGACCCTGTGGACCGTAGCTGCCAGGCTCCTCTGTCCATGGGGATTCTCCAGGTAAGAGTACTGCAGTGGGTTGCCAGGCCCTCCTCTAGGGGATCTTTCCAACCCAGGGACTGAACTCATGTCTGTTTAGTCTCCTGCACCGGCAGGCAGGTTCTTTACCACTACTGCCACCTGAGAAGCCCCCGCATGTCATTATATGTTTGTCCAAACCCATAGAATGTACAGCATTAAAAGTGAAAATGAAAGCCGTTCAGTCGTGTCTGACACTTTGTGACCCCAGGGACTATACAGTCCATGCAATTCTCCAGGCCAGAATACTGGAGTGGGTAGCCTTTCCCTTCTCCAGGGGATCTTCCCAACCCAGGGATCAAACCCAGGTCTCCCGCATTGCAGGTGGATTCTTTACCAGCTGAGCCACAAGCGAAACCCAACCTGAAAGTAAATCATGGACTTTGGGTGATATGGCAACATAAGGTCATCCTTGGTTAAAAAATGTACCCCTCTGGTGAGTGATACTGACAATGGAAGAGGTTATCATTGCGGGGAGTAACTTCCCTGGTGGTCCAGTGGCTATGAAAATGTCTTCCAATGTAGGAGGACATGGGTTCGATCCCTAGGCAGGGAACAAGGTCCCCCAGGCTGCAATGAAGATCCCCCATGCCATAATGAGACCCAATGCAGTCAAATAAATAAATAGGAGAAAAGGTTTTGAAGAGGAACACTGGAGAGCAAGGGGTATTTGGGAAATCTTGGTCCCACCCTCTCACTGCTCTACAGAAGTAAAATATTGTAAAACAGTAATAAATAAAAATAAAACCAAAGTACATCTGCCATCACGTGTGAGGTCTGGGAAATTTGACAATAAAAAGGAAATCCTTTTTCCTGAAAACGTTGGGGATTACCAACATCTTCAAAGACGGGCTCTGAAGTCAGACAAAGCTGGATTCAAATCACGGCTGCTTCTCTCAGTGGATCATCTGTGAATGGGCATGAAACCACCTACCTCATAGGGCTTTTGAAGGAAAGAGCCCAAGGCGGTGACCATGTCCCTTGGTGCATTAGTTTACATATATAGTCAATAAACAAGCAGTACGTATCACCAGGCATCGTGAATACAACGATGAACCTCTACAACTTCCACTGTTGAGGATGAGATAGTCCAACGAGGGAGACAGACCAGAAAAGGCGTCACCAAGGCAGCGGGTGAATACGACAACCATACGCACAGAAGCAAACATGCCTGAGAGGGTCAGCGGACCAGCACACAGACAAAAGAACAAGGTACTGTGTAGCACCGCGGCGAAGAGTAAAGGACTTCTAACCGGTCAATTAGTTTTATCAGGAAAGATTTAAAAGCTGCAGCGTGCCAGATCTCGAGCATTCGCTCCAGCAGGCGAGTGCCCACCTCAGAACGTAACTTCTGCTCCCCGCACTAAGTCTTCAACAAGGTTCCATTTGAAACAATGAAAACACAAATGTTAATGTTTAAAACCCTTAGCTCTCCAGAAAGTTGTGGAGTAGGAAATAGCACCCCACACCAGTATTCTTGCCTGGAGAATCCCATGGACAGACGAAGTCTGGTGGGCTACAGTCCATGGGGTTGGACAGGACGCACGCTCCAGAAAATCAGCTGTCCCAAATAGCGCCGTGGTAGCACAAGCTGAGGTGTATTTTAACTGCCCCTCTCAACCTCTTTTCTTCCTTTTTTCCCTTTTGCCATGAAAATAAGTAAGAAGATGAAAGGGAGTTGCGAATATTCTTCCCTCTTGTAACACCTTTTCCCCATTCACCTAGAACGTGCTTACCTAGCATGACAATAAATAGTCCAGACTGTCTAACTCCTGAGAAAGAGACCTAGTCACAATCACGGTGACTTGTTTAAAGAACCTTGCCCGCTACATAATTAGCCCATAGGTCACCATCTGTCTCTAAGTCCTCATAAAAGTGCCATATGTTGTTTTCATCAATGGCTGAACCAGAGCAGCATGTACCACTCTTCGAGAAAAATGCTGCGAACCCTCTGGTGCAGGGGCTCTTGGGGGGCACACCTACTCCTCCTTTACCATGCTTTTTTTAATTTAAAAAATTGTTAATTTGTTCTGTTTATGTCTTATCCATGGCTACCAACCCTAACAATTTCTAGAAATGTCTCTAAAGTCTCTTCCAGGAAACACATGGTGAACAGGCTTACAGCCCCCAAATTCTGGTTCCCTTCTCTGGTTTGATCTGGTCATGTGAAGAGGGACACACACACAGGCAAATGCATGCTACAAACAATCCTTCTTATCTAAGATCTACTGCACCTTAGAACTCCAAGTCATGAAAAATCAACCTTTCCATCAGAGTAACTCCACTCTGACGTGGGTAACAACTACAAGTGATTTTTTTTTTGCTTTTTAATTAATTTAATTGGAGGCTAATTACTTTACAAGATTGTAGTGGCTTTTGACATACACTGACTCGAATACAAGTGATTTTAAACCATCATTTAAAGCAGTACAAAAATCTGTCACCAAATGCTCATTTGATTTATGAGAGAATTTTCAAAGTGCTGAATACTCTTCATATCTCCTACCAATGACTAAACAATCTTAATAAGAAGCAGCCATACAAAATGTTCTAGAATTTAGTTTGGCTTAATTTTTTAAGAAAAATATGAATAAAATGTATCCCAAAAAGGTGCCTATGATTTAAAATTATATGACCGGGAACACTAAAGCATTTAAATAATGAAGAACATCAGAATCTCATGGTAGAAATGGGTCATTAACACTGTGGGTAAGATGTAGAGAAACCAGTTCTCCATTAACAAGTTCCCCCAGATCATCACAAAATTCATCTGACCCAAAGCCTACAGGGTCAAGCATAAATTATATTTACAAAACTGACCACAATTTCATCATTTTTAGAAAAGCCCAAGGCCTTCCTACAAGGCTAATGATTTCATTTGGCCTAAGAAAGTACCTGTTGAACTAAATTGAATGGTGCAAAGAGAAATTCTAACTTTGCAGCTTTTTTGACTCATTAATCCTCAAGTTAACCCTTATCACCGAAACAATCAACCTATTAAACCTTTAAAAGTTTAGTACATCATATTTCATGATCTGACTGGAGCTGCATTCCTTTATTTTCTTTAAATATACCAACTGTTAATGATGGGTAGTGTTGCTCCTCAGAGATCAGAGATTTTGCTAAAGATTATTTTCCCTTCTGCACCAGTCATTTACCCTATACACATTTTGTATAAAACTGATTTTTAGATTTTTTACATGTACCTCAATGTTCATATCAGCACTATTTAAAATAGCCAGGACATGAAGCAATCTAAATGTCCACCAGCAGGCGAAGAGGTAAAGATGCTGTGCAGCCATAAAAAGAAATGAAACTGGGTCATTTGTAGTGATGTGGATGGACCCAGAGTCTGTCATACAGAGGGAAGTAAGTCCAAAAAAAAACAAATGTTGTATATTAATGCGTATATATGGAATCTAGAAAAATGGTATTGATGAACATATTTGCAGGACAAGAAGAGAGACACAGATGTAGAGAACAAACGTGTGGACAGTGTAGGGGAGGCAGGAAGAGCAGGGTGAGATGAATTGGGAGAACAGCGCCAACACAGTCACACTGTCACCTGCGAAAGAGCTAGCTAGTCAGGAGCTGCTGTATAGCACAGGGAACTCAGCTCTCTGCTCTGTGATGACCTAGAGGGGTGGGCTGGGCAGGGGGGAGGAGGCGCAAGAGGGAAGGGAAGTATCCCTGTTCTTGTTCAGTTGCTCAGTCATGTCTGACTCTTTTAAGACCCCACTGACTGCAGCCCACCAGGCTCCTCTGTCCCTGGGATTCTCCAGGCAAGAATGCTCGTGCGGGCTGCCATTTCCTCCCCCCCGGGGGGATCTTCCTGACCAGGAAGTGAACCCATATTTCCTGCACTGAAGGCAGCTTCTTTACCGCCTGAGCAGCTGCGGAAGCCAATATATGTATACATACAGCTGATTCACTTTGCCATACAGCAGAAACTGTTTTAGAAAACATTGTAAAACAATTACACTCCAATTTAAAAAAAAAAAAAGACTAATCCTTAGATTTTTAAGTTATTTCTTAGAGATTTTCAACATTCTCCCAGAGACCTCCTTAACTTAAGGTAGTTCAGGATGAGGTCTTTTAATGAATACTATTTCCAGTCCAACAGGGCCTTGCTAATAGCTGACAGTTACCATGGCTGTGGGGGTTCATCAAGTGCCCTACCAAGATTTCTCCCCCACTGTTCCTGGCAATGTCCTAGAGAGTCACAAATAAAAGAAATAATAGGATCCAAGGACAAAGAGACAGAAGCAGCTTTCAGTCCTGGCTCCGCCTCATACCTTACTTTCAGCCCTGGTTTCATCTTTTCTAAAATAAGATCAGCCCCTTCCAGCCAGGGTAACTATGAATGCAATGTGAAGGCATGAAGAGTGTTTGGCGAGGGGCTGATCCTCACAAGGGACACACAAGAAACGATGATGTTATTATTGAAGAGGTTAGAGATTGTTCTGCCCAAACAAGCCTACTTTTCGTAATCCAATGAAAATGGTCTTTGTACACTTTCCAAAGCATTAAAATCCATCTAATTTTTTAAAAAAAGAGTACCATGTATATTAAAAGCACAGAGAATGCAGGAGCTGAGTGCAGAGCAGATGCTAGAACACAGTGCCGAGTAGAGATGGACAAGGTGGAGCTCACAGCCTACAAATCCCCTCTTCAGAGAGCATCTAATGACATGGGGGCACTATGTACTGCTACAGTGAAAAAAATAAACCACAAACAAAAGAAAAGGTGTGGATACATATATACAAATACTTGGAAAACACAATTTTAAAATTGTTTAAAAATACAGATCGACTGGGACAACCAATACACCTACACACACACTCTCTCTCTCCTTCCCCACCCCTTGCTTCCCTCCCACCTCCTCTCTTTCTCTCATTCTCTCTCTCATATTTATACACAAGTTTAAGTTTAATGATTTGAACACAGTATATCTATAATGGGGGTGGGGGTGGGGGTATTTGTTTTGAAAGAAGAAAGAGCTCATACTGTCATTCCCCTTCCCGATGAGGCAAGAGAAATGCTCATCTTTCAGATCTAAACTCCTCAGTACACGGATGAGCTGAGAGTCTGCGCGCCCCCAGCACATCTTGTTTCCCAGTTCTTTCTACTTCTTCTCTGCCTGCTTATAACCTATCTGTGATCACTTACTGAGTGATTTCACCAGCAAGAGCAAGGGGGGCTTATCCCTGGGCTTCATCATATTGAAAAGGTGGGTCAATTAGAGTATCTAACCTCTTTTACATACCCTAACTGATGAAAAACATCTCCTGAGGGTTTAAATGTTTTTCCTAAATAATCAGCACTTAAAACAACATTTACACAATATTCTGAGAACTTTTTTCTTTCATTCAAAACTATAATAACCTGAATATTCTATCAAATGCCATCCCCTTGAAAGAAAGAAAATTATCTTGTTTCCAAAGACCTAGTGTTATCTTCTCACTTTCTGGATATTCATATTATCTATAAGAGGATCTTTTTAAAAACCAAACAGTATTAATTTTTGCTTTTTCCCTAAATTTATGTGCTCACACCCACTTCCCCAACATTACTGAAACTTCAAAATATTCAATTAACTCAAAATCAACTTATAATACTACAAAAGTTGTTTAAAGTTGTATTACCAAGTTGACAACATGCACTGAATTTGCTTTTTTAAAAAGAAAAATAAATCATACATCAAATTAGATTATCTGAATACCTTGATTATCTTTGATTTTCTAGATACTTCGAGTCAAATAAATGTCATGATGATTTTTTTCTAACATAAACTTATTTATTGCTTTTTATTAGGTCTTCTGGGGGACGCCCCAGGAGACTTATGAAAGAATCTGCCTGTCAATGCAAGAGACACTGGTTCAATCCCTGGGTCAGGAAGATCCCTTGGAGGAGGAAATGGCAAAATGGCAACGCACTGCTGTATTCTTGCCTGGAGAATCCCATGGACAGAGGAGCTCGGCGGGCTACAGTCCACAGAGTTGCAAGGAATCAGACACGACCTAGCAACTGAGCACATCAAGTCTCCTATCCTAGTATTCAATTATTTTATATTCTGCTTTACGAAAATCTAATTTAAAAAAATTCTTTATCTTCTGTCATTTTCATACTTCTGTTAACACAGAAGAGAGAAATCAGTGTCATCTCCATTATCAACCACAATGCTCACATATTATATTTAAGTGTGGCGAAGTACCTGGAACACCTCATCCAGAAGTTACTGATGTACTGAGAGTAAACTGTTTACTACTCTTAAATGTTCCAAGAGACTAGACGACCGGAATCCTTCATCTTTTCCTCCTTGAAACCCCAAGTCCCCTCATCAGGGGGCTTCTCCCAGCCCCCAGGTCTCTGCTGCTATAAATTACTCACATTTTCCTCATTGTATTACTCCAAAACTCACCTCTAAGGCACTATGGTGATCATGGCCTACCTTTACACAGTGATGAGATCCGCCAGAATCTTTCTTAATCTGTGTTATGGTCTCAGGGTCTGTTTATTCGAGACCTGTGCCATAACTGCTCAAATGCTATTTATTACATCTAACGGGAGCATTAGAATGACAGACAGAAGCTGTGAGGAAGCATTAAGGAAAACAGAAATGCCCAAGAGAAAGCTCTGTTGCCTGGACTTTAGGAGCCCAACTGTTTCAACTCGAATCCAACTCTACTATTTACTGGCTGTGTCAACTTGGAGTGGCTTCACCACTCTGAGAATCTGCTCCCACAGCTAGCAATGGATATACTCGTGGTGCTAACTCTTGGTGTTCTTGATGGTTTCAAAAAAAGAGAATCAAAGGGAGTGATCAGGACAAGACCTCAGAACGATGCCTAGCCCAAAGTAAACAACAAACACTAGCTTTTTCAGAGGCCTGTCTACCAACTCGGGAACGAAGAATGCCCTGAGATGCAAGATCATTAACTATACCTTTTCAAGGAGCTCAGTGTGTTACATTAGATCACAAGACTCAACAAACATCTTGGGTTTTGGCATTTATTAACTCCAGAGAGTTCATCAGAAAATGAAATTTATTTTAGGAAAGAAATGCAAACAGCTACACAGAGTTAATCAATTATGCAAAGCTGTATGGTCAGGATTCAGCCCTCAGTCTCACTGAACCTCCTGAGACATGAACTTGGAACTAGAGCTGAACACACTACCCCCTTTATCCCTGCAGAGCCAACGCACCTGTGAAGGAAGCTCATCACAGTCCTTCCAAATGCTTAAAGAGAAAATAATCCTGAAATTATATGCAATTTATCTACTCAAAAATGAGTTCCCCTCTTAGCTCTCCCCCAAATAAAAACCCCTAGACTTTTCCCCTTCTTTCCACCAATATTTATCAGCACTTATTATCTGCCAAACCCTGTGCTGGGTTCTGGGAACAGGATGCAAGCAAAAGAGCCACAGTCCCTTCCCTTATTTGAAAATTCATACCATCTAAAGTTTCCAAAAATCAACCTCAGAGTAAGGTGAAGTTATGTGGAACAGACAGGGCTGCCAGGCTATTGGGTGGGACAAACATTGACAAAAGGGTCCTCATGGCATACAAAACTGTACATCCCAAACCACACACCCATGCACATCTGAACATCCTTCCCGAATCTCCCCTGTGAGTAAGGGAATGCTTCCTTGTTAAGTACCCACTTGGCAGCGGAAGATTCTTGTTTCTGCTGCCACATCCTCAGGTGGCCTGTGCCACCTCTTTCCTTACAGATCTGGTGCAAGCTCTCACCTCCTCCCTGCCCACCCCGTCCTCCTCAGAAATCCTCTCCTCTGAATACAGCACTTCCTTAAGGCACATACCCCCCAACACACATCAGCTGAGAGCTTTAAAGGGGTAAGGATGGTCTATTTTTCACCTGGGTACAGACCATGTTGTCCTATGTTCTTGCATGAAAGAAAAGTAAAAGTCACTCAGTCCTGTCCCGCTCTTTGCGACCCCAGGGACTGTAGCCCACTAGGCTGCTCTGTCCATGGGATCCTCCAGGCAAGAATGCTGGAGTAGGTAGCTGTTGCCTTCTCCAAGGGATCTTCCTGGCCCAGGGATCAAACCTGCATCTCCTGTATTGCAGGCAGATTCTTTACCGTCTGAGCCACCAGGGGAGCTACATCCCCAATATGGTGTAAATGCCAGGGGAAAGAGAAGATGTGTTGGGGTGGGGGGGTCGGGGCAGAGGAAGGGAAGCTTTCCTCCACATAGAGTGGCTGAAGCAGAACAACTGCCTCCCCAGGTCCCAGATGGGGCACCAGCAGCTGCTGCAGGCCATCTACAATGGTCCTGCTTTTCCCAGGAGCCAAAGCTGGCTCTGGCCCCTCCACACTACTGGCTTCCTCTTGGCACTCTCGAGCATCCTCTTCCCAGGACAGAAGCACCATAAACCCAACTGGAAGCGGGGAAAGACGGGGTGGGATAAACTGGGAGACTGCAATTGACACATACATACTACTATATATGAAATAGATAACTAATATAGAGACCTACTGTATAGCATACTCTTCTCAAAGCTCTGTAATGACCTACATGGGAAAAGAATCTAAAAGAGAGGGGATAAATGATAACAGATTCACTTTGCTACAATTGGAGGAAAAAAACAAATTATCAACCCTATAAACCTATCCCAAGTGCAGCATTTCACACATGAACCAGGACCAAGTTAAACCTCTGGAGCCCCAAACCAACGAGCAACCTGAGAAAGTTAACACCAATCCATGCAACTGTGCAAAAAAAAAAAAAAAAAAATCACAGAGAGCAAAGTAAATGAATGTTTAACCAAAGGCCAGAGCTCCATTTTCTATTAAATTTGATTATTTTTAAACCACATCTTTGAATAACGTTGTTATTAGTTTTCCCACTAAAAGAGTAAGATAACAAGGAGGACGAGAAAATTGCTTTACAAGAACATACTTCAACATTAAGGCTTTCACACACAGCTATCCTTCCCCATTACCAATCTTGCTTTTCAAGTGTTCTTCTAATCCTAGCTATTTTATGCAGCATCAGAATGGCATTTGGCTTACCTGTAGAAAGCAAAATCTCCCAAGGTTGTGTTTATTCAAGTCAAATCTTCATAAATAACGTGAAAGAAATTTTGAAAAAAAGCAAATAATTTGATTGCAATTATTATGTGAAATTCTATGTAAGAATTTATGTAGAATTGTTCACACATTTGTATTTAGCTGCCAGGAAAACATTTTTTAAAACAATAAATCCAAAAGGATGTTTAAATTATCCTTTAAAAGAATTTATATGTACATATGATAACTAGCTAGGATATCTGCTTTGTGACATTTTAACAGTACAGAACAGTATTTTTTCCATTAGCAATTTCCTCTATGTTTTTGTCTAGAAAAAAAAAAATTCATACCTATGTGCCCTTGAAAATAGAAATAGTAGTAGAAACAAATTTCCGTTACCCTTTTTAAGAATAGTAAGCTCTTGCCCTGGAGAAGGAAATGGCAAACTATTTCAGTATTCTTGCCTGGAGAATCCCATGGATAGTGGAGCCTGGCAGGCTATAGTCCATGGGGTCACAAAGAGTCGGACGTGACTTAGCCACTAAAGTACCACCACCTATAGTGGGATTCCCTGGTGGCTCAGACCGCAAAGAATCTGCCTGCTAATGCAGGAGATTCAGGTTCTATCCTTGAGTCAGAAAGATCCCCTGGAGAAGGGACTGGAAACCCACTCCAGTATTCTTGGCTGGAAAATTCCATGGACAGAGGAGCCTGGTGGGCTACAGTCCACAGAGTCACAAAGAGTTGGACACGACTGAGTGACTAACACTCCCACTTTCAAGCTCTTGCCCATCACAATTGTAAATATACATGTTTAGATGTAGGTCTTACTTGCAGAAGTCTCTGAAAGATAGTAATAGGTTGTGACCACCCACTAGGACCAGGCTAGCACAGATGGGGGCTGAGGACATTGGCTACAGAGACAAGTCCATCTGACCCAACAAAACAATCCATGGATACATCGCCTGGCTCGGACTGCTCAGGTCCAGAGAGGCTGAGCTGTCCAGATCACCTCCTTGACTCTGATTAGCAACTGTGAAAAATATTTCTGAGGGTAAAATTACTCTGGCTTCAGTCTTCCAAGGTAGGCAGGATGTCCTACCTGGACCTGCTCACACAGCAGCAGCAGACAGTGCACCAACCAACCTGGAGAAGGTTGCCTGCCACAGAGCTGAGGACAGAAGGAGAGCAGACATCTGAACATCAAGACCATGCCCAAAAAGGCCAAGATGAACTGAAGGCCAAATAACTAAAAGAAAACTAAAACTAACATCTAATTCATCTGTGAACAAACTGTTTTATTTTAAAGTCAAGCCACAGACTTTTAAATAATTTAACATGAAAGCCTATTTTTTAATTCAAAACTGAGTCACCTGCCACTTCAGAATATTTACCATGTCAGCCTGGTGGACACAGAAATAGGAAGAAAGTCTTCTCTCTGCTGCCTGGGCAGGGGCTGTGAGGAAGGGCAAGGGTTACCTAATCCGATTCCTAGAGTTTTTTCCAACTGCAATTATTTCTCTGGAAAACAAGAAATTCTAGCCAGCTCTCTCCCCTCTCTCTACTCTACTGCCTCCTCTTCTTCTCAAATCCGTTTCACTTGAGTCCAAGTTAATGATTTCAATCTGAAGCACAAGCTGACTGCTGGAAACTCTAAAGCCAATAAAAGGGGCAAAAAATTAACCAGAACAATTTGTTGTCCCTGAGAGGCCCACCATGCTTGACAGAAAATCAAGCACTCATTTAGGGGAACTCCTCCTCCTGGTTTTCTAAGACCTGTATAGATGAAACAATGACCCAAAAGATATTTTAATAACAAAGTAACAACATGTGAATTACAGAGATGAGAAAGTCTTTGAGAACATAGCAAAGCCCCAGTAGAGGGCCAGTGACCTGGTTGGAAGGTCATTCTTGCTGATCCATCATCTCAGAACTCTATCATTTCTAATACATTTTACCTGTCTCACCCAGCTGATTATCACTAGCAGATGTGAACATGTATAATTAGAGTCAGGAAAGCTAAAAATCACCCTCAGGCAATTCCATAACTCAGCACTTTCTAAACTCCCCTGTCTTGTGGACAACTCAGTCTGTTTATTCTTCTTGCACTTTTATCTCAATCTTTACTGCTAATCCCTCTGTGGGACATTAATTACCCTGTCACAATTACATTACTCCACAAACAAGGACAACACAATAAAGTCCAGAATGGATTAACTTTGTATTTATTGTATTAAATTAATATACTGTAATTGTATCATTACAGCATATCTTGCTGGACATTAAAAAGAAAAATATAATTATTTCCCTTTGCCTTCAGCCCTATTGGCCTTCTGAATTTTTTTAAAGCACTGAGCTATCAGGGAAGCCCTTCTGATTTTTTAAAGCACTAAAAATATTTTGGAGTAACCTGCACAGCCAGTAAATTTGCCTATAGATGTGATTTTTGTCTAGAAGATATGCTGCATGAAAATTATACTATTTTTCACAAGACTGGGTAGAAGTTGAGGTCACTGAGGGGCCCAGTAGGGAAAAACTCAAACGCTGATCAGAATGACTCAGATGTCTTGAGTGAGTACCACTAAAATCTGGTTCAAATTGTGGTGCTATCTAGAACGAAATTCATCAAGCCAGAAAGGAAAAGAAATGCATACTGTTGCTGTTGTTGTTTAGTTGCTAAGTCACGTCCAACTCTGTGACTCCATGGACTATAGCCTGCCAGGCTCCTCTGTTCATGGGATTCCCCAGAAAAGAATATTGGAGTATGTTGCCATTTCCTTCTCCAGGGATCTTCCCAACCAGGGATCATACCTGTGTCTTACATCTCCTGCATTGGAAGGTTCTTTATCACACTATACATGCACTAACAAAGGAAATAAAATGGAAAAGGGTACAGAAGAGACTTGCTTGCAGTTTTTGGACATGTACCATTTTTTAAAGTCTGTATTGAATTTGTTACAATATTGCTCTGTTTTATGTCTTGGTTTTTAGGTCATAGGGCATGTGGGATCTTAGCTCCCCCACCAGGGATCGAACCTGTACCCCCTGCATCAGTAGGTGAAGTCCTAACCAATACACTGCCCAAGAAGGTCCCTTGCAGTTTTGATAGTAAGTAAAGGAAGGCGTCCACCACAGAGATCTGATCAGAAGACTCACTGACAAATCTCACATGATCAACACTAAATTACAACTGAAAATTACAAGTCTTATGACAAACAATTCTGCAGAACAATTTTTTTTAGGAGTTCCTCAAGCTCCTTGTAAATGAAGTCCAAAATACCTTCCCACTAGCTTGTTTTCCATATCACTAAAATCTAAATATGAATTCACACTGTTTCTTGGTGCTTCCCCAGCACTAATCCCACTACATTGTAACCAGCCATGCCCTGCAAACTCTCTGAAGGCAGGGAAATTATGTTGGCTTTATTGTATCAAAGCATGAGTCCCAAGAAGGAAGAAAAGGTGTGCATGTGCCCACTAAAAAGGTAAAATAACTACCATTAATTATGAGCTCCCTATGTAAGAGGAAAGCAAGACACACTCCTTAGTACCATACAAAAAGCAAGAAGAGGGGACAGACCTACTTCCATCTAGAATTTGGAAAGCTGTATCTATCCAGAATTCACCAGCCCCTCCTCTCACTATGCCCGTTACCCTAACCCAAAGGCAGCTTGTCAACTGAAATAATCTAATTGAGGCAAAGTGGGATGGAAGCTATGGATGTGATGCCTTTCATTTCTACTTCATTTTACCCCTTTGGTCCTAGATGCTTGCTTTTTTCTGGACACGGCAGTATAATTTTCCTCCAGTTTGTTGGTCCACCGAGATCCCATTTTCATGATGAGAAGGAGGGAAAAAATCAGCCCTGTGGTCCCAACAAATTTGCAGTTTATTGAAGGAGGAAGGAGCATTGTATGAGACAACAGCCAGCAGGCTGGGACAGCAGAGAGCACGGGACTAAACACCAGCTCCCTCACTCCGCCACAGGACCCGGTCTCTGCTGATCCTCACAGCATCAGTGGCCTAACCAGCAATAAGGGAATACACAACGAGATCACCCTCACAGAGTTAAGAGAAATAGGTGAAACAATATATATGAAGTGCCCAGCATGGAGCCTGGATCATGGTGGGTATTAAATAGTACCAAATTTGTACCAAAGTACAACTTTGTACATTTTACTTGTACTTTACTTGGTACTTTTACTTGTACATTTGGTACAAGTAAATTGTACTAAATATTGCCTTTATTCACTGCTTCCCCACTCCCTTTTCCCTCCACTGCTCTGAACTCTACCGTTCAGTCAATAAGTCTTTGTGGTATTTACACACATACATTCTCACAAACTCTGCTATACTTGGTCCTGGCCCTTCCCCCCCCCCCCACCCTCCAATCTCAAGTAACGCCTTCAGCCAAAGGACCCCATATATCCTCTGGCACCAGAGCTTGTTTGAGGAAAATGATAGGTGAGCCCTTACAAAGAAAGACCTTCTTAATTATTTTCAGTATAATAAGAATGCTTAAACTACCACTGACTTTTATTTTTATTTTTATTTTTTTTAATTTTCTTTACTTTATTGTGTTGGTTTTTCCATACATTGACATGAATCCGCCATGGGTATACATATGCTCCCCCTCCAGAACCCCCCTCCCTCCTACCACTGTCTTTTAAAGTTACTCAATCCTTCATATTAAATGTAAGCAGTCAAAATGCTCATCTCTTTTTAAAATTTTCCAGTTCCTGAACAAGTATATGCCTCAGTATTACTGAAGCCAGAGATTATGTATAATACTCAACTCTGCTTCCCTAACACCTTCATGGAATGTAGCCCTTAATACCAGTACCTGATGAATGAATGAATAACCAGCAGGTAAGAAAACATACCAGGGCTTCCCTGGTGGCTCAGCTGGCAAAGAATCTGCCTGCAGTGCAGGAGACCCAGGTTCAATCTCTGGATCAGGAAGATCCCCTGGAGAAGGAAATGGCAATCCACTGTGGTACTCTTGCCTGGAAAATCCATGGACAAAGGAGCCTGGTGGGCTACAGTCCTTGGGTCACAAGGGTCGGACACGACTTAGTGACTAAACCACCAAGAAAACATACACGAGAAATGAATACACAAAAGATATTATATGTGGTCCCTATCTGACCTGCAGACTTTCCTGTTCAAAGTCAAGAATCCTGCATCCTACTGAAAAAATCATTTCCTAGCTAGAAGTCTCTTTTAAAAAGATTCTGTGTTTGCCTCAGGCTAACTTGTCCATATTCAAGTTTTCAAGAGAAAAAGCCTAAGGGACATCTTGTCTCCTCAAACGACGGAGTCCATGGCCAAAGCAAAGCATGGTCAAGGGGATTTCAGAAAAGACGGAGTTACCATGAGAACCAAATGTGCCTTGAATGGCAAGGTACCCTTTTGACAGTTCATCCTCAGAGCACCCCACAGTTCCAGACTCACTCTAATTCCTTCCATTAACAACAAACATCGACAAGAAGAGATTTAAAATTTGAGGACACAGTGCCTGCTTCCTTCCCAAGTTGACTGGTGGATGCCTTTACGCAAGAGAAGATCATTCATCTCACATTTGCTTCACACAACGTTACCTCAAACAGAACTCAGAGAAAGTGATTTAAGAGGTCAGGACTGAGGTCCAAAGAGCCCTCCACCTGGAGACAAGGACCCTGATGTGAAGTCCAGACTCTGCCCCCAAGCAGAGGTGTGCCATGGGTGATCTACTCCCCTGGGCGCTGAGACTGCAGAAGACCGTGAAGGCTTCCTGCTGTACACACAGCCTACACATTCAGTTGGGAAGATGGGCCAGTTTTGCTCTGGCTGCTGACTGAATACTATTTTTAAATTTTGCTTCTCAGTCTCCTGAAAAAGTTGGCCTGAGAAAACAAGACGCCACGAAACAATCTGGAAGAACAGAGCTATTAAACAAGCAGTGAGAGGCCAGACTCCCATCCCTAATGGTAGGTTGGGGATCCAGTGTCGATTGGTAGCCCATCTTCCTATGTGCTTCCAGTACTGCCAAAGGCACTGGAAAGTTCTTCTTTCAAAGCAGTCTCATGTGATCAGAGGCCACAGTCTCATTTTCTTTTGAAATGCAGGTAAAACTGCTTCCGAGTACTTTAAAAGTATTAATGTTACTCTGGAAGTATTACCAGAAGAATAAACCTCTCCCACTTTTCTCCTTCTTCTCTCTTCTCTATTAACCACTGAAGACCCTTTGGGAAAGTCTAATCTTTGCCCCGTTAACTGCCTTCTCAGTGTGCTGAAGCCATCCTGAACGTCTGCAGCATGCCTCACGCAATTCCTGAGCCAGGGCATTGTTGCCACGGTAACAAGTAAAGAAAAAAATCAGAGATAGGTCTAGCACATTTAACATGCAGATGAACTAGGTCACTTAGTAGTATTTCACTAGTAGGCAAGAAGATACATTAAAGCCCTCTGTTCTGTCTTCTCCGTTTCTATCATACTAGGAGGAATTAATTTGAGGCATTTACAACAGACACAGTGATCCTTCTTTGGCAACAAATACAAAAATCCAAAGAGAGTTTGTTACAGCTAATCAAGCGAAAAGTAGCTCCTGTTGAGAAAGTCTACATGGAGAAAGGAACGAACGGGGGTCCAGAGCAATGGATCTAATTCTAGACGCTTGTTTCTGTGGTTTGCTTACAGATAACAGACAGCAAACAGCCCAGCACAGGACAGGCATCCTGGCCAACTCAGCACATTACAGCCGGCCAGAGTCCCCATCCTGACCTTCACAACAAGCCAACGGCCTTCACA
Source organism: Antilocapra americana (assembly GCA_007570785.1). Taxonomy (NCBI): domain Eukaryota; kingdom Metazoa; phylum Chordata; class Mammalia; order Artiodactyla; family Antilocapridae; genus Antilocapra; species Antilocapra americana. Next base: position 4,583,617 of record ML662439.1, read on the forward strand.
AGAAGCTCTCAGTTCCCGAGCTGGAGGAGTGACTCCGGCTTCCAAATAGGAAACAGGCAGGGAGTTGAATGCGCTGGCAGTGGGGAGGCAGAGGGGGCCAAAACCCAGGGGTAAGGGCCCAAGGGGGCGCGGCTTTTCCTTTGACAGTCATCCTCCGATGGCCAGCCTGCAGCGCTGCCATCACACAGACCAACAGCTGCTTCGAGTCCTCTTCCAAGAAGAACGGAAGAAGCCAAAGAAAGGAAGGGCAGTGGGCACGATGGGTCAATTCAGAATACTGCAGTAACAAAACCAAAGAGATGCTGGGGCGGGACACAGGCAGAGACAATGAAGAAACATTTGTGTGCACCAGTGATCCAATTAGAGGGACCTGCTTGGCCCAGGCGGGGCCAAGCTCCCCACAGCGACAGGCCTCCCCACAAAGAGCTGGGACACCGTGACATCTAGGGTCCGGAGTGGATAACAAAGATCCACTGTGTTTCCCCGGGCATCCGTGCTGCCAATTTGTCTCACACCTTCCAGAGAGGCCTGATTATTAGTCTCTTCCTCGGCTGCCTGCCTTTTTCTCAGCTCCATGAACAGCAAACATATTTCACTATTCTAAAGGCAGTGGGCAGGGGTGGGAGAGACAGATGAGTCAGGAAGACAAACTCCTCTATCCAGACATCGGGGAAGCAAGGTGCTCACGCCATCTCCACAAAGACCAGGGCACTTGGACCCAGGCCTCCAAGGCCTGGCCATTTACAGCTTTTCTAACAATAATCAGTCCCTTTGGTATTTCCCTGAAGGCGTTCCTTACACTTCCCACCCTGTCCTATTACTTAAAGTTCCTAAATAAAACCCATCCTCCAGCGAAGCCCAGACCTGTACTGTCTATTTTGCAAACTGGATATTTTCTGTGTCCCACTTTTGAGAGCCCTTTCATTTTCCTGTTTTGTAAAAGAGGTTGAAAGTTGAAAAGAAATTAGCTTCATGTCCTGCAGGATGAAAAAAATAAAATAGGGTCATTAGGCTTCCAAGACATCACTGAGTCTTCTAAATGAGCCATCTGGGGCAATGTCACCCGAATGTGGTGAGCGGTACCAGAGACTGCAGAGGATCACAAAGCCTGTTCCTACCATATGGTCACTAAGTCAAGAAAGGGCAGTCTGGGTTTTAATTTCATTTTTTTTTAGAAGTCAACTCTATTCCCAAGTCTGTCACTTCTGATAAAAGAAATTTTTAAATTACCATTTTTCATTTTTAAAAAATCTCTTTTCTCTTTCCAGAGATCTTTCAACTTATTTTTCACTATTTATAAAAAATTTTCCAGTTTTCTCCATTATTCCCAATGACTTAAAATAAAGAACAAAGATAATAGGATTAAACAATGGAAAAAGAAAGCCAAAGAAAAGTCCAGTTGTGATACTCATAGAGAGGACTTTGCCCTGTGGCATACTGAGCCACCCTAAAAGGGCCTCAGCTAGGGGAAACTTAAGCTTTACAATCATCTGTGTGCTCTTAGAAGACTTCAAATGTTGTTCGTCCAATGTGAGCACTGAAATAATGTCACTGAATTTACATTTAATAACACATTTGTAGAGTGCTCTGATTTTTAAGGTGTCCTCATTTACAATGCATCATTATAAATGTCACGGTTATTTTTTGATAAAACCGCTAGAAGTTTGGCAGGAAAGTAAGCTATTACTATATCTTCTACAGATGAGGAAAGTGAGGCCCAGAACAGCTAAGAAGCCATGAAAATAACACACAGCTGGAAGGTGACCCGGCTCCACATCCCTGACCCCTAACCCAGCGCGGGTTCTGCAGCCTCCCACCCCCACCCCCACCCCAGTGCTCCCCAGGTGGGCAGGAATCACCATGCACTGGTCCATGATGGTCCATGATGTCCATCTTGCTGGAAACAAGATGTATGTTACCTTTAATACTGACAACTGTAGGTCACCACAGTGTGAATTTCTGTACATATAACACTGATCAGAAAACTGGAGTGGGCATATATTTACACCATAATATTTCTTAAAGGTCAACTAATCGCCTAGAACTAAAACCAGTCCTGGCCTGGAAGCACCACTGATGAGCCCCACCCGCACCCAAGTGGGTTTTAACAGCAGGATCACTGGCCTGACTTAGAGAAGAGCCTGGAAACACTCCCTGGGTTTTCAGTGAGGCCTCTGATGATGATGCTAACAGACAAAGGAAGAGAACAAGCAATTATCAAAGAATTTAATTCCCTATAAACACCACTTTGGAGTAACTGATGAGCGGGTGAGGGGAGCCTTTCTTTCCTCCGTAGCAGGATTTTTTTATATCAGCTGGATAATTGCTTCTGTTCTCCAACTGCCTAGACCCACAACTGGGGACTGGCACACCATCCACATACAGACTACCAGAATTAGAATGAAAGCTCTTCTATTGTACTTAATAATTAAGTTTTTTTACAAATACTTTACCCTGGCGCAAAAACTTTCATCACCTTGTGTTAAAAGTGTGTTTTCTCTGACCAAAGTGTAAAGTGTTGGCGCAAAATACACTGACTCTCTCTCTGGCATTGCAGTATCAGTAGAAACATATCAAGAAAATTGTCTTGGAAAGTGGGGTGATTTTTTCTTCTCTTTTTAAGAATTTGCTGAGTTATTTCAATAGCACATCAAGCTCCATCTACACAGTCACATCTCCCCTCTCCAGCACTGCAATCATAGGTAAATGAGTCTCCAATGCTCAGATTTATTCTCAGCATCCCAGCCTGCTGTCTGCAATTCCAGTCACATCGCTGTACATTGTGAAGGTAGGGTTCACAACACAGGCCAAGAAATGAAGGTGCTTAGCTCCAGTTCCAAACGCGCTATGTAAGAACAAACGTTGAGCACACGGTCTCACACTCTCACCTCATTCTTATCATTCAAGCATTTTATGAAATGAATACAATGCTATTGGACATACAGTCATAGGTATGTATATAACACGGATGAGAGTCAGGAAGTTACCCAACAAAGAAAGGAAACAAACTCAGGTTCACCACCTGCCCACTGTGTGCCAGGCACAATGCCAAGCACTGTCCCCTCTTTCATCTCGTTTTCCAAAAACTCTGTGAAGTTGACATCCTCATTTTACATATAAAGAAACTAAGGCTCAAAAGATGAATTAATTTGCCCAAAGTTACAGTGCTGGCCAGTGCCATGATTTGAACATGGGTCAAACTCCAAGTCTAATGCAATTCCTACTCATAACCTAAACCAGGATGAAGTGGTTTAACCGGTGACCCGCATTAAAAAAGACTAGTATTGATCTTGAAGAAGCTCAGAATTGCCTGTGATCTAATCTGCTTCTATGAGGGTAACTCTAGGCCATAAATAGTCTGGCAGTAGAGGTGGGGTTGGTCTTAGACTCCAGCATATTATCTAAGTGAGCAGACCTCACTCCCTTGAAAACTCAACAACCCAGCTTAAACCACTTCAACTCATGTTTTGCATGCTCAGCATTCAAGATACTGATTTCTCCAGACATTTCCCTTTAATTGCAGGTCATCAAATTTAGGTTTACTTTGACAACATAATAGCTAAGAAATTTTGAGATCCTAAAGTATGAGTTCTTCAAATAACTGACTCTCCAAATAACCAGCCATCAATGCAGGAAACAGAAACGGCAAGAAGGAACATACATTCTGGGTAATTCAGCACACCTCAAGTATCTGTGCGTCCAGCAGGTAGGAAATCAACTTTCCTTGCTTTTTGCCATCAGTGATAAAACTCATTAGAAACCAGCATCTTCGTCCTGCCAGGTTTTCCTGTATTTTGCGATTTAATCTGAGATATATGAGACATGGTCTATTTTGCTAAGTTCAAATGCAGGAGCTACAGGAACTGAAGAGTTACCTAACATGAAAGAATCAGGACAAGAGGAAAATGTGCCAGAAAATAATTCTGTCCTGTTGTTATTTATACTCCTTAAACAATAAAAGTGTAAAGTGTGCCAAGGATCTACGGGAAAATCCTATTAGAACACACACTTTTAAAAGGCTTCAAAAGCTTTCTGAAAATAGCACATAATCCAGAAGACCGTTCAAAAAGAATCAAAACCGACCAAAAATATAAAGTACAGATAATCCTCAATTTCATACAGATTATAATCTAAAGTCACTTTTTAAATTGGTTTTTTAAACTTGGAAAGTAATAAGTCTATAGCAGCAAGGTAATAAGAAGTAGCAATATTTACCAAAAAAACACACCAGAAATGTCTTTACTTTTTAACCGAAACTTTTAAAAAAGGAAATTCTGAGGTATAATTTATCTAAAATACAGTCATTCAGAAAGGACAGTGAAGGGTGCTTTGACAATTATATATACCATGTGGTCATTCCACATCAAGATATAGAGCATTTCCACTACCCAAAAATATTCCTTTGTTAATCTCATGCCCAGCCCCAGATAACCACTGATCTGTTTTTTATCAATGCAGACTGCTTTTGCCTGTTTCAGAACTTGGTATAAATGAATTCATGTAATATGTATTCCTTTGTGTCTCACTGCTTTGATTGGGCACAACATTTCTGAGACTCAGTCATGTTGCTGTCTACACCCATAGTTTTTTCTTTCATCACCAAACATTTACTGAGCACCTTCTATGTACCTACTGATAACTGCCTGGGAAGATGGCATTCATAGATTCTTTTTTTTTTTTTTTTTTTTGCTGAATAGGACTCTAATGTGTGGATATACCACAATTTGTTTCACCAGATGATGACACACAGGGTTGTTTCCAGTTCTGACCTATTACAAATAATGCTGCTATGAATAGTCACACACAAGACTTTTTGTGACCACGTTTTAATTACTCTAGAAACTCTAAATGGTTTTCCAACATACCTGTACCATTTTACATTATAATTAATAGTATAGCTTAAAAGCTGATCCACAAATGTCTTTTCAATCTGCTGTGTGCCTGAAACTACCACCACTGAGCTGTAAGCCCTGCGGTACAACAGGACTGTTGAGAAGAAAGTCCTGTTTTTCTATTGGCAAAACTAGAAGCATTTTTCCCTTTCCAAATTTTTTTTGGACAAAGTCCCATTTATGCACTTCTCCCCTACCCCTCCAACTCCCATTGATGCCTCAGTGCTCCCAGCCCTCACATTCATCTTATTCTAAATCCCTGATGAAGCTACAGAATTGGCCCATCTCTCTTCCAAACTGTTCCATTTCCTAAAGCTACCTTCTTCCCCTTGCCTTCCTCTCCCACTGCAAATCAAAACTTCTGCTGCACTGTTTACTTCTGCATGTTTTGGGATGAGGGAAGCGATCTGACTACATGGGCATTAGCACAAAGGACTGGTCAAAGGAGAGTGTTCAAACAAAGGCTAAAGAGATGGCTGTCCATAATTCTACAATATTGCTCTTATTCCAGGTGAGTCCCTAACAGGCAAGACATGCAGCAGTGCAACAGAGTGAAACAGTCAAAGGTGGGTATACAATGTAAGGCAGGAGAAGATACATTTTATCACATTAGGGCAGAAAGTTCACTGTGTTTATAGACCAGACCTGCCAAGTGCTATTCAGTCCCACAACGTTCTTTCTGTTCTTCACCATTTCTTTCCTTTTCCGGCACCTCTGAACTCGGACTCTTTTTATGTTAGAGCCCATAGTAACAGAAGGCATGGTAAGGGCAAGAAGATGTCATTTACAAGCTGGATGTTGCCATCTATACTAGAATAAGATCCTGGGCAATCATTTTAGCCACTAGTTCCTTTAGCCTTCACCCTACCAGGCATTTTGCTATGTGACATGCTGGACCTTAGCAACAAATCCCCCAGCCATACCATTAACATCACACGTTTTCATCATGTTGTCAAAGGACATTTGTCATGGGCCTATTGTAAAGGAGGATCAGATTACAGAAGCTCAAGCCTACAAGCAATTTTACTATCAAAATAAGTCTGCTGTCAATAGACTGCCAGTCTAAAGCCATTCTTAGGTAGCCAGCTCACACTAGGGCATGGAAGAGAAACAAACCCCAGTGCCTTTGATTCACCCATGCCAACATGGGTTCTGTCTTCTCCTATCTCAAACTCTCATGAATAAAGTTCCCCACGGAGCTTAGCAGCAGCCAGGAAATGGATAAACCGCTTTTGGCTTACGCAACCGTCCTAGAGTCCTCGTGTAACACTTTCAAGTGGACGACAGCGCTCTCAGTTAAGCGATGGAAAGTGATACCACACGAGGGTCCAATTTAATACGGTGGGCTAATCCTGAGGCAGGTCACAGACGCAGCTCCCCTCGAAGGCAAAGAGAACAGCGCCCTGCTGACTCCTCAGTACCCCTCATCTCCCTCCCCTACTACTGACTCTGGAGTCTGAAGCCAGCTCCAGCCACCAGAGAAGAGAAAAGCCACAGAGCCCCTCTAATCATTTCCGAGTTGTGCTGACTCTCAGGCTGCCCACTCCTAATAGGCACTTGAAAAACAATTACCTTTCTTGAATTTCGGGAATTATTTGGCCATTTTGAACTACCACTCGGTTCGCCTGCCATTTCCTCTCCTTACACTTACTCAGCCTTTGCAGCTGTATGAAAATAGCGTGAGCCAGGATGAAAAGAGAGAGGATATTCGCACTTCCCATCACCCAGCATCGCCAAGCTCGGGGTGCTCTGGGACTCGGGGCTGCTGCGGTACCAGGTCAGCTCGTTACCACCCCTCTAGCAAACAAGGCCAAAACCATTTGCATGATCACTCTCCCCACCACCAATCACCCAAACTTCAAACATGTTCTCTTCTTCATACTAAACCAAGAGAGTCGTTTCAGTCCATTTCTGGGCTTTGTGAAGATTTCTTTCCACAAAAATGAATGTTTTGTAATGCTCAGGCAGATTCTCACACTGAAAATCATTCTAATGTGTCCTCATCAAAATGACAGAGTCACTGCAGCTTTGACACCATGCCATCCTGGAACCGAAAAGCTGAGATGAATCAGCAATGAATCGACTTATAAAACAGCTAACGTGACCTGACACGTATTCATAGGAAGAAGGCATGTAAGGACTGGGAAATTACCACCCTAGCATCATCGAGGCAGTGGTGGGATTCGTCTCGCAATGCCATGTGTCATCCGAGGTTCCAACTTTCAAGATTCGTGAATGAACCAGGACGAGCCCAGGAGGCTTAGAGAAAGCTGTGTTCCATAATGCGTCAAAAGTTTTACGATGATCCTCAAAATCCAATCAGAAGGGAAATGGAGAAAAAAATATTTCCTGACTATATTCTATGTTCTTAGTACTCTTTATACAACTCTTTGTTTCATCTCCAATATGACCCTTAAAAGGGAGCTTTCATGCCTTTCATACAGACTGTGGAAACCAAGGCTCAAAGATACGAGGCAGCTTTGCCCAGAGACACCAGCTAGGACTCCTCACGCATCTCTCCCACTCAGATTCACTCTTACAACATCCAACTGCTCCGGGCACTGCAAAGGCAGCAGATCCAAAACTGAATTCACATTCCATTTGCTCCACATTTTAAATAGTATATATATTAAATATTTTAAATAAATTTTTCCACGAGAGAAGACAGCTCACGATTGTTTAACAATCAATAATAGGTTACTGCTTACTGGGTCTTCATGTTCCCTCCATTTGGGTTTTGTGTGTGTGTTTGTGGGGGGCGGGGGTTGTTATTGTTAAAACAAAGAACTATTCATAAAGTCTAGTGCTCTGCTGACATCATCATAAACCTTAAGGCTTGAAAGAGTCAAACATTTTAACATAACCTTGAAGCAATCACTGGACTATCAGCATGTCAGGGAAAAAATATGCCAATTATCAAGCAACAACTTGGCTAAAGTTCAATTGTGGGGGCACTAACTAATTCACCAAAAAGTGTTGCATCACCCTTCCAAAGCTAGTGCCAGGACTGACCTGTGGACAAGACTCTTGGCCTCCAGCTACAGAGGTGAGATGAGCAAAGGTCCCTTTGCCCTTCCACCTCTTCCCACGGCAGCTGCCCTCACCATGCCCTCCTGCATGACTCTCTTGAGCCTTTAAAACCAGGAACGCCCAGAAGACAAGCATACAGTTTTTAGCAAACTGCTCTAGAGGATACTGCAGTTCATTTATAAGGCTAATTTAAAATGCCTCCTGTTGACAAAGCTTTTAACAAGTTCAGGCCCAAACAGTCAATCCCTCTGAATACAGCTGACCCTTGAGCAAGGTGGGAGCCAGGGGCACTGACCCTCTGCAAGTCGAAAAAATCCATACGACTTCTAGTCGGTCCTCCGTATCCACGGATTCAGTCAACCGTGGATCATATAGCACTGTAGCACTCTACTCCATCCCTGTGAATAACTGTAGGGGGAACCAATTTTCAAGACTTCTAGACAGTCCTAAAATGGAGATACACATGTGGCTACTTAAAGTTCACCCATTTTCAGTTAATGCGCATTGTGTATTTTTTGGTTGTTGCATTGGGTTGCTCGTTTCTAATATCTTAGCAGCTTATCCAGGGTTGCTCAGAAGATCAGGCATCGCTGTGAAATGCACACCTTCCCAGCTCCTCTCTGCTGGGTGGACCTCATGGAGCTGCCCTCCGAAGCAGCAGCCCCACTGCTCCTCTGCCCCTGGAATACAGAGCGTGCCCTGGCTACCGGAGTGGGCTTGCAGCAAAACCACTATTGGTCATCTCTATGGCATTTCTATGCCTTTGGCACATTTCTCCCAGAGGGCAATTAAACATGTGTCTCTCTGTACAGCGCTCTCAGCTAGTCCAGGCAACCAGGACCATCTAAGATTATGCACATCACAAGAGGCTACCTACGTTTTACATCAGAACACCCTAAAGGTACCCTCCAAATCAAGGGAAATCCACTGAGCCATTTTCCTGTGATAGAGCAAAAAAAAAACAGACCCAGGGACGTTTGATTTTATTTCTGCAGATTACCTGCACCCTCAAAACAGTCTTTACTACATAAAGCTAATTCGTCACGTACAGGTCTAGTTTCACCCTCATTTTGAAAGGTTCACGCTCAGATCTGTACTTCTCAAAAGGCAACAGGACAAACACAAAATACTCAGGGAACAAAACTTTCCAAAGCAATATCAGGTTCTCCTCATGAGCTACCCCAGGAAGACAAGGAAACACCTGTCAGCAACACATATTATTTCAGGGCAAAATCATTAATGGAAACAGATTCTTCTTAAAAACTATGTAATTAAATATTTCCCACCCCCTACCTCATTCTCTACCCCCTCACTCCAGGTCAAAGACTGTTATCAAGGAAATATAACTTGAAATACTTATGTATTAGAAAACTCAGTGTTTTTAGTTCTCCAAAACAACCTAAAAGCTATTGTTAGTAACGCCTTAAGTGCAAAAGCTTACACAATTATTGAGCACACACGGAAGAAAATGAGGAACTGAATAAAAAGTCTTTTCTATTCCTGAATTTTTATGACTTTTTTTTAAGGATGAAAAGGAGCCAGAAAAGAAAGCCTTGAAGTTCAGAAAAGAAACATAATTTGATTCTAAAGAGGCTTTATTATGATTCACATTCCAAATTAAAAAATACATTTTCCACCATGAGGCACATGTGAACAGTCACGAAGTGAATGTCCTTTGCAAGAAGGTGAGAGAAACAGTTCTTCATAAGGGGCAAGCAGCAGACAGGCCGTAACAAGGCACCATCCCATAGCTCAGCTCTCGGGTATTTTGGTCAAGATCCTGAATTCCCATAGCAGAAAGGCACCACTGATGTTGCTGGGTCCTGAAGGAAAGCACACTATCCCTCATTAGCCATACTCTTGCAGTTCCAGAGTCCAATCTTGCATTGTCAGCTACTACAATTGCTGGCAGTGAAGAAAACTAAGTTCTCAGGAAGATGAGAGAGAAAACTTAGAGTCACATGCTGGGATCTCAATAGCTAAGTGTCCCACACAAAGACTTTCCCTATAAAACAACTGCAGAAGTTGGAGTGGGGGGGACATTTCCCTATGTTTGGTAAGAGCATAGAGGATGGCACATATATGGAGACATGCTATAAAATCTGAGAAATTAACCACAGACAGTATCTCACCTACCAAAATAATTTGCTTTCTTTAAGAAAGCATTATAATATCCAGCATGTTTCTCTTTTTACCTTGGTTTCCAGGAAGCTCCAACTTAAATGTAATGTTCATTTGCAATAACTTCATCAGCCTAAGTTATTCGGTACATTTATTTGTATTTTATCAGTCCTGTTGCCTACAGTTACATTGTTACAATCTTCCTTAAACATATTTTGCCTACAATTAGAGTACAGCTTGATAAATTTTTATAATGCCTGCAGTAAAAGTTATGTACACTATAACTTAATAAAATGGCATTTTATTTTTTGAGAAGTCGTCAGGGTTTAACTTTGGAACCATATGCATTATAGAGTCATATGCTAGACATAAGCTGCTAGACTGTGAATAGAAAAAAACCTGTTTCAATTCACGGAATTCTCTACTACACTACACAGACATCCTCTTCCCCGAATGCAGACAAACGTAGCTATGACAGGAATCCTTCGTTTCCTTTTATAGTCCTTGAACCCCTTTAGGATTCTGATTTTTCAAAGCCATGGGACTTCTCCTCCAGAAAAACACACTCCCTCAAATATACACCATCTAACGCAATTTAAGGTGTTCACAGACCCTGCACCCCATCTGGGTTCCTTCTTGCTAGAGAAATGGCAAGAAAGATGGTTGTTTCTTCTGCAGGAAGAACACGCCCAGCAGTGCAGCTCCACACGCAGGGCCCAGCACCCCCTCTCCCCGCCCCTGCCCCCTGCATCGCCAAGAGGACTGCCATCTGTGAGAGGACAGCTCCCAACACTCGCGGCTAACAGGGGCAGAATGAAGCTTGGGTCTCCTGACCCCACCCGGAACTCCAGTGATTTTCACTGTCTCTATATTAAGTGATACAGATTTTTCTTTTCCTGAAGAGAAGCATCCTAACACTTCACCACTGTTACAGAGGAAACAGATTGTATAAATGCAGTGTCTTATTTTTACCCACCGAAAAATTCACATAGTGCTGCCTTTGGTCTCTCCCCTGAGTATTTCTCCCTGATTTGAATAGTTTATTTTCCAGTTTGGAGAAATGATGGACCTACATCACTGTATAAGACCTACTTTATGGTGGTTTGATCTATAGATGTCAGTGATTACCACAATAGATTGAACTAGCATCCAACTTCTCATACACAGACACAAGAGAAGAAAAACAGGGAAAAAAATTTCTCCTTGTGATGATAACTCATAGTTTTTACTCTCTCAGCAACTTTCTTAGATATGATTCAGCTGTGTCAGCTCTGGTCATTCTGTTGTATGTTACATCCCCTACTACTTGTCTTATGATGGGAAATCTATGCCTTTTGACCACTTTTCTCCAACTCCCCTCCCCTCACCTCTGCTTCTGGTACCCACAAGTCTGACTCTTTTTCTCTAAGTTTGGGTTTGTATTATTTTTTAAGATTCCACAGATAATGAGGTCATACAGTATCTGTCTTTCTCTGCATGATTTATTTCACTTAGCATAATGCTTTCAAGGTCCTCCCTCCATGTTGCAGACGGAAGGGTTTCCTCATTTTTCATGGCTGAATAACATTTCATTGTACACATATCTAAAAATACATTGGCCTGTAGTTTTCTTTCCTGGTGGTGTCCTTTTGTGGTTCTGGTATCATGGGGCCTGATAAAATGAGCTTGAGACTTGGTGGAAGAGTTTAAGAAGGATTGTGGTTAATTCCTCATTAAACATTTGTTAAAATTCACCAGTGACTTGAATTTATTGAGAACTTTTTCCACTAAGTCCAAAACCTTAGTGCTTGCCCTCAAAGACAGATGCTTACTTCTCTTCCCCCACCATGGCCTTAAAATTCTTCCTGTTGTTCCCTCAGATAAATCTGCAGTCGTCAATACACTGTATTCATTCTTTTTATTGAACAAGATATCTCTTATCATAAATCACACGTTGCATCACTCCCTTATGTAAGACATATTTAGCAGTTTTTATATAGCATGTCAATGTAGACTAGAAAATCACAGTGATCTTGAGAGTATTAAAAAAATGGATGCAAAAAAAAAAGAAAAACAAACCCCACCAACACTGAATAGTCCTCCTAGACCAGAATTTTCAATCCCAATCATAACATTAAATTCAACTAAAAACAACTTTAAAAAAAAAAGAAGAAGAAGAAAGAAAGACTGTTGCCCAAGCCTTAACCATAACTGATTAATTCAGAATTGCTGGAGGTGGGAGTTGGACACTGGATATTTTAAAGCTCCCATGTTACTCCCCTACAGGGGCCAGCAAAGAGAAACACTCAGATCAGCCCTTCTGCTGAGGGAAGTGGCAGGCAGGAGAGAGCACCAGGGAAAAAGCAGAAGTGGTGCCTAGAATGCTAGATGGGAAAAACCAGGCTGTCCCTGTGTGTCCCTCTTGCAGGTCCTCCCAGTAAAAATCACCAAGTGGGTACAAAGTCAGGTGTCTGCAGGGTATCTGTTCTCCAACCAACAGTGGAGACGGACAGCAGCCCATGTAGCATGGGGGACAAGAACATGGCCCCCAACCTAGTCCCCAACCTCTCGGGTGAAGACATGCCTCAGACTCATGGGTATGTATAAGGATGACACTTTCACTGTGCACCTTCACTACCACTTCTCAGTTCAGAGCACCCCTGATGCCCTCAACTCCTTCCTCTTCCCTGAAGGTCAAAGCGGAATTGGTCCCCTACCTTACTTAATGAGGCAGGAAGGGCCTGCCCCCCAAAAATCACGGGCCTAGGCAGACAGAGCTGAGCCAAAGTAAGCATGACAGCCTGCTGCAGCAGAGGGTGCTGAGCAGAAGGCAAGCGCACAGAAGTCAGAAGAGGCTATCTGATCTCTGTGGCTTTGTGAGCACCTTGCCTTCATGGAACAAAAGGGCCCCTCATTCAACACAAACAGACTAACAGAATTTGCAGCGTCATTAGCTCCGTTGCTGTACAGGAAACGCCTGGGGCCCACACAGCCCTCCCTCCTCCCTGAGCTCTGCTCAATAGCAAAAATCTTTCTTTGAAAACTTGATGACAGGTAAGCCAATCTCCTTCTGGTCTAGGGTGCAAAACAGCCGCCAAAGCAAGACCTTCATCGTGAGTTATGAGCAGGGTTGACCCAGGCTAGCTTACAGGTACCATCCACCACTGGACTGCTCGGGCAGAGTTGGTACTCAACATGTGTTTGCTGAGGGAATGAACTGGACTCCAAGAAAAACATGAAAGTCCAGGGATAAAAAGCAGTCTGGTAAATTGACAGCTACAGGAGAACCATCATTAAATGTTCTGTTGAAGTCATTCTTTATGTATCTTTATTAGCTAACGACTCAGAGTGTCCCTCCCTCACTCTAATGTATTAAGAAGGATGAAGAACACTTTTTTCCAAAGAAGACATACAGGTGAAATAACATGCACATGAAAAGATGCTCAACATTGCTAATTATTACAGAAATGCAACTTCAATCAGGTATCACCTCCCATCTGTCAGAATGACCACCGTTAAGAAGTCTATAAGAAACAAATGTTGGAAAGTGTTGGAGAAAAAGGAACCCTCCTACACGCTGTCGGTGGGAACGTAAAGTGGTGCAGCCACTGTGGAAAACAGTATGGAGATTACTTAGAAACTAAAAATAGAGCTACCATATGATCTAGCAATTCTACTCCCAGGTATATATATCCAGGGGAAAAAAATGAAAACACACACATACCTACATATACATAAGCCTATGGTGGAATATTACTCAGCCATAAAAAAGACTGAGATAATGCGATTTGCAGCAACATAGATGGACCGAGAGAGATTATGCTTAGTGAAATAAGTCAGACAAAGAAAGAAAAATACTACATAATTATCACTCATATGCTGTAGTCCGTGGGGTTGCAAAGAGTTGGACACAACTTAAGTGACTGAACAACATATGTGGAATCCAAAAAACAATACAAATGACTGTATATGCAAAACAGAAACAGACTCACAGACACAGAAAACGAATCTGTGAATACTAAAGGAGGGAGGGAAAGGGGGAGAGAGGTTAGGGGTATGGGATTAACAGATAAAAACTACTATATAAAAAATGGATAAGCAACAAGGGTATACTGTTTAGCACAGAGAACTACACTCACCTTGTCATAACCTCTAAAGGAATATAATCTGCAAAAAATCACTATGCTGAACATCTTAAACACAATATTATAAATCAACTACACCTCAATTTTCAGAAAAGGAATGAGGAATAATTTGCGAGACAGTCCCCCAGCATCCTGTCTTGCTCCTTTTGGTAATCAGCCCCCCTAGGTGGCGCAGTGGCAAAGAATCGTCATGCCAATGCAGAAGACCTGAAGACTCGGGGTCAATCCCTGGGTTGGGAAGATCCCCTGGAGTAGGAAATGAATACTCCAGAATATTTCAGTATTTTTGCCTGGTAAAATCCTATGGACAGAGGAGCCTGGTGGGCTACAGTTCATGGGGTTGCAGGGAGTTGTGTACGACTGAGCTTGCATGCCCGTTAGTTTCAGGTGTACAGCAAAGTGAACCTGTTATACGTTATCTTCTTTTCCCATATAGACCATTACAGAGTATTGAGTAGAATTCCCTGTACTATATAATAGGTCCTTATTAGTTATCTATTTTACATACAGTCGTGTGTATGTGTCAATCCCAATCTCCCAGTTTATCCCTCTCCCCTTTCCCCCTTGGTAACCATAAGTTTACTTTCTACATCTGTAATTCTATTTCTACTCTGTAGATAAGCTCATCTGTAGCCTTTTTTTTAAGATTGCACATATGAGCGATATTGTATGATACTTGTTTTTCTCTACTGGATCACTTTCTTAAAGACACAGCCACCTGAGCCCCTAGCTGAGACATGGGGGCAAGCGGAGCTATGTGGGTCAGCGGTGAAGAAGGCAGAGCCACCTCTCCAGTCCTTACTGCTCCCCTCTGGACTATGATCTGAGGACCACTGCACTTGGAGGTACATGTGTCACAAAAAGAGATGAATTTGCTGCATGACTCAGTCCAGAAGGAAGCAGAGAACTCCTCTTTCAACCCTAATTCCAACCTTTAATTCGCTTGGGGATTCCCAGGTGGCACTAGTGGTAAAGAACCTGCCGGCCAACGCCAAAGATGTTAAGAGACCTGGGTTCGATCCCTGGGTCATGAAGATCCCCTGGAGGAGGGCATGGCAACCCACTCCAATATTCTTGCCTGGAGAAATCTCATGGACAGAGGAGCCTGGCAGGCTGCCGTCCACAGGGTCGCAAAGAGTCGGGCACAAATGAAGAGATTTACCACACACGCAGCACAGGCCCCTTAACACCTCCCATTCCACTGTTTCCTCCTTTATAAACTGAGGATAAAAGTATCTGCTCAATCTTATTAATTAGAAGGATCAAATGCAATATTAAAGTACAAATGCTTTGGAAAGTTAAGAAGCAGCGTCTGAATGAATTATAACTATAATGAGTTATAACTAATTCAGGCCCCACACACTTGTGGAAAGTACTGCTCTGGAAAGAAATTAGGTTTAAGTTATACCACACTACTAGTATTCTGGACAAGCTAAAATGAGAGTTCAGCATGGTGATGAAAATATTTTAAAATACAGTGTATACTTACAAATGTGATTTGTATGCACTAACTGCACAATTATGTCCATTAAAACCGGTTGACACACCAAGAGAGAAAAGTGAGGCAACCCAGTGTGATGTAATGAGGACCACACAAGGTTTAGCCACCAGGTCAGGGCAGCGTGTCCCTGGGCAGGAAGGCAGAGTCCTGACATTTCTCCCAGGAAGGACCACTGCCAGCCCTTACAGCTGGGACATTTTAAAAATAGACATGGCTTGCTCAGTCGCTTTCATGACAAATTTGCAGAAAGGCAACCCCTTCCTCCAGGCTGAACCATCTCCATAGCCTTGGAGGCGGGGAGAGGGCTACATTTCAGGGGATTCAGCCCTCGGCCACGTGGCCCTTGTGCCAAAAAAAAACACCCTACAACTGTACATAGGGCCCGGTCCCAAATTTTAAGTTCATATGGCATCACTGGGTTTCCCAGGTGGCTTAGTGGTAAAGAACTGCCTGCCAATGCAGGAGTCACAGGAGTTGTGGGTTCAACCTCTCAGTCAGGAAGATTCCCGGGACGAGGAAATGGCAACCTACTCCAGTACTCTTGCCTGGAGAATCCCATGGACAGAGGAGCCTGGTGGGCTGCAGTCCACAGGGTCGCAAAGAGTGAGACACAACTGAGCATGCACAACATTATTATCAACAATGTACTTGGACCTAATGTTTCCTGGGGATCCCAATCCTGGCCAAAGAACCCACTACCTGTGGCTAACTCCGCCAGAATTCCTTCATTGGAAATGGAGGTATATTTCATTTCAAAGAAGAGCAGTTAAGTGAACTCTTTTTCCCATCTCCCTTCCATGTGCTAGGGGAAAAAAAAAGAAAGCTGCAAGCATTACAAAAAGACAGGTTGGAGGTGAAGGCTTCTAGCCCAGTACTCCAAGCAGAGTGAACACTGAATGAAAAGGCTAGGAGACAACAGCCAAGTATCAGAGGATTTGCAAGAACAATGGTGTGTCCTTCAATTAAATTCTTTTGCTTCAACTAATCTTTCGGTTCTTGTAATGTTCTCAAGTGAAATTCATTTACAACTCCCAAAACAAAGCCAATAGACACCTGGGATTTTTCTTAGCAGACCTAAACAGTGACATCGCTGTCACTGGCAAGGACCCCTCTGCCTTTAAAGGGACATTCAAGCAAGTCATCTTGAAATCCCAAGGCCAAAGGAATGCAGAATGGACACAGAGCAGCCATCTCCGCTAGAAACACACTGCCCCCTTCCTCCCCCTCTCCCCTCCTCCTTTCCCCTCTCTCCCTCCTCCACTCCCACCCCTCGCTCCCAGGCCTCCAGCTCAGCCCTTCCAACTCCCTGAGCCTCCCCCCACTTCAGGGCCTTTCAGCAGCTGCCCCTCCCATCCCGGGGTTACTCCTTTTCCATCCCTGGGTCAGTTGCAGTATCACTTCCTCAGAGAGTCTTTCCCTCCCAACTACACTGTCCTTCCGGTCCTTTTCTTTCATTGCCCCCCTGTGTTTTGTTGCTCAATCCACAGAGTTGGAGAAATTTCTTTCCTGCATTGTTTATATATTTATTCCCTACTCCCTTGCAGACATAAACACCAAAAAGTTAAGAATCGCTTTGGGTGTGTTTGCCATTTTGTACCTATCTCAGAGACAGTCAACAGCTCAATATGTATTTACATAAAGAGTGGAGGCTGGAAGAAACATTAGAGTGAAAAGGACAGTGATGGACCCAGGACTAGAGACTGAGTCAAACAGCTCAGGGCTGAGCCCCTTTTGAAATTCCACAGGTGACTGAGATGCACAATGCCCTGTTGAGAGGAGTACTAACCTGACATTTTCCTGGCAAAATGATACACTGAAATACCACGCCAATTGCTCTATATGAAAGAAGTCTGAAGAAAAATTTGCAGTAATGCAACAATTCTGATAAGTACAATCGGCCCAGAAAGCAGCAGGCTTACCGACATAGCAGTAGTCTATGCTCTACTCTCTTATACTATTTCCAGATATGTTGACTACACCACAAATGACTGTAATAAAACCTATCCAGGATGTTACAGGAGAAGGCAGTGGCACCCCACTCCAGTACTCTTGCCTGGAAAATCTCATGGACGGAGGAGCCTGGTGGGCTGCAGTCCGTGGGGTCGCTAAGAGTGGACACGACTGAGCGACTTCACTTTCACTTTTCACTTTCATGCACTGGAGAAGGAAATGGCAACCCACTCCAGTGTTCTTGCCTGGAGAATTCCAGGGACGGGGGAGCCTGGTTGGCTGCCGTCTATGGGGTCACACAGAGTCAGACACGACTGAAGCGACTTAGCAGCAGCAGCAGCAGCAGGATGTTACAGATTCCACAAGCACACAGAAAAGCTATTTTTGTGAATGAGTAAGAATCCACATACACTGGCTAGTTGAGTATTTACAACCATTTTGCCCCTAAATAATCCTGTGCTCCCTAGTCATGCAAAGGTGCATGCAAGGTCCAAAATCCCTTCTCTCATAATGCAACAAGATCCCAATGTCTATGAACATGCCAATCTTTCCCCATAAAGTTTTCTAGTTCTAGTCCCTACTGCAGACATTAAACCCTTGGTGTATCAACAGCATAAATGGTGACTGAGTTGGACTATAAAGAAAGCACCAAGAATTGATGCTTTTGAACTGTGGTGTTGGAGAAGACTCTTGAGAGTCCCTTGGACTGCAAGGAGATCCAACCAGTCCATCCTAAAGGAGATCAGTCCTGGGTGTTCATTGGAAGGACTGATGTTGAAGCTCCAATACTTTGGCCACCTGATACAAAGAACTGACTCATTGGAAAAGACCCTGATGCTGGCAAAGACTGAAGGCAGGGGAAGGGGACAACAGAGGATGAGATGGCATCTTGATGTGATGTCAGGATGGCATCACTGAATCGATCGACATGAATTTGAGTAGGCTCCAGGAGTTGGTGATGGACAGGGAAGCCTGGTATGCTGCAGTCCATGGGGTTACAAAGAGTCAGGCATGACTGTGTGCCTAAACTGAACTGATGCGATACAGCACTGCCTAAGGTATTTCTTGGTGGTGGTTACAACATAAATCACTACAGTTTGATAAAGAGAAATGGGGGTAGGGATAGGGAGGCTGATTTATGAATTCAAAATGCATGGTCACTATTACTACTGAATACCAGTTTTTCATTTCAGAGTTCCCCTCAACAATGACTCAAGCTGCATTTTTTACATCACTTTCCAATTTTATCCCTCCCTAAGTACAACCAATTATCACTTCCAGCCTTCATCTAGCCGACTAAATGGCCCCTTGCATCTCTTTATCCCCTTTTTATTTCTGGAACTGTTTTTCCCATAGAGCTCTGAAATTTTACCAAAACAACTGCCAACAGCCTGAACAATTACTTCATTTTTAATGAAGTATTTTAGCACTGGCTTGATATCTCAAAGCACAAATGAGTTCTACAGTCTTCAGTTTTCAAAAGTCATTTGGTGTCATTCATCTGTAGCTTATAAAAGGAGATGCAGAGAAATGAACTGAGCTGCCTAAAACTTTAGGAATCTCAAGGCTAAATCAGAGTTCTGCTGAGGGCTTTATTCTTCGATCTTTTAAGTCAGACTCCCAGGTTCCTCATCTTCAGCTCAGTTGTGAGCCTGTCACACCCACAGCACTTTTTGAGGTAAAAGGTCCCAGGCTGGTACCCAGGAGGCAAAGTATTCTGTATCAGGTGACAGCCCCACTCCCAGCTGATTGGACCAGAAGCAAGAGTGAAACTCTGGACAACCAATGGGGAAGACAGTTCAGCAGGGCCTCTCAGAGTCAAGAGGATGGAGCCACTCTCAACCCTCAACGCTCCCAGTTATGTTAAAAATAAAGAGATGGCAAGACATTTTAATGCCTACATTGAATAAATTAACATTTCTAACACCCAAACACTTATGACTAATTATGCTCTTCATAAGACAGTTACAAGATTTATAAAACATATTAATTCATAGGGCACTACAGGCAGAATGTCTGTTAATGAGAAACAAATCTAAATTTGGATGATGAATGCTATCTTCTTTCAATCTTGCCAGTTTTTCTCTGCAACTGAATGTATAAGTTCCAGTGGAAGGAACACTAAAGGGATAAATTTGAGGCCCTTTATGAAGGCAAGGCCTGAACTAACCACCTCCACCATCCTCCCTGACTACACACACACACACATACACACACACACACACACACACACACACACACTGCGGCCCTGTTGACCAGCAACAGAGGACAAAGTCCCAAAGTCAAAGTTCCACTGGCATGGAGATGCTGGTGATTAGCTAGACCCACAATAAGTCATCTTAGCAGGTTTCAAGGAGGAAGTGGTGGTGATCATGAACTCTTGCTGACGACAATCCCAGTGCTGCCGTGGATCTAAAACAAACCTGTCAGCCTAGTACCTGTGAGACCTGGGACACCATGTGTATCCTCAGACAGTCCCAAGAATCCCATCTCCTTTGCCATATGTAACCCATGGCCTTGGGACCAAGAGAGCCCAATGCCATAATTTTCTGAAAACCCTTGAGACTATGTCCTTGGACAAAATGTACACAAGACAGAGAACACAGTGCTCTTCCACCTTACTTTTCTTGCGCTTTCATCCCCACCTTTATGGTTTTCTTGCCTTTGCCTTCTAACCATTTTGCTCTCAATCCCCCAGCTTCTCTCTTCACTAAGAAAGCCCAAGTGCTTAACTCTTGTTATTTCTGGATTCTCAGAGATTTCCTAACAGTGCTTTTAGGGAAAATAAAAACACCTCATTAAATATACACATTGACTGTAAGACTCACTGGAATTTCAGACATGTTTTTTAAAGCTAATATCTTAGAATGTGGAGAAGGAAATGGCAACCCACTCTAGTATTCTTGCACGGAAAATCTCTGGACAGAGGAGCCTGGGGTCCTCTGGGGTTGCAAAGAGTCGGACCCGGCTTAGCAACTAGACCACCACCACATGGTCACATCAAACCTACTACTACTGGATGGCTTAATGCACATGCATCCACTGGAAGAGTTAAAACACAGTTCAAGAAAAGGAACTCCTCTCTAGTACCTGAGAAAGAATTTTAAGAGTTATCTGAACAACAACAACAAAATGTTAATGTTTTAGAATGAAGAAAATAATGTAAGTTTGGTAGCCCTTAGCATGTAAATGGTGTTTAAAGCCCAGGAGTGTCTGGGATGATCCAGGGTGCAGGGTGGGGTATGCAGAGAAGACAGCCAAGATTTAGTACTAAATCTTTTAGATACCGTCTAGAGAAGGCCAAGAGAGGATTAAAGTCAATGGGGACGGAAGGGAGATAATCGTAGGAGAATGGAAGATCCTCAAGGAAACCAGAGGAGCTGAGAGACATGATTCCAGAAAGTGAGTGCCATCAGAAAGCAGAAGCCATCTCTTCCTGTTTTATCTTTCCTCCCACAAAGTTATTTCTCAGCTATCACATGATGGCTCAAAGTTAATTTCTTGATATAACTTAAAACTTTGCCACATTTAGACTATTCATTACAAACTGAGAGAACATACTCGAGTAATTAATCTGCTGTTGTATAGCATAATTAAAATCCTTTTATCAACCTTTTTTTTTCTATTACTGTTTACTGAAATTTATACTTAGAAGAAATGTTATACTTAGAACTATCTGCATCCTTAAAAAAAGAAAAAAGGTAAATGCGTCCCTTTCAATTAGGAAGAAGTGGTGGAATTAAAGCAGAAATGGTCAAATCTGGCTGGCAGAGGAGTCCTAGGAAATGGCATACAGAGCATTTGATGGCTGCAGCAAGTAAGTAAAACAATGACAGTCAAGAGGAAGCAAGACAAAGACCCTGAAACTCACTTTAGACAATATGTATGCAGTCTCTAGAGAATGTTTCCAATTTCCCAGAGCTTCACACAAGAACTAGATCCAAATACTAGGTAGATTTGCAAAGCTTTTCTGGCTGCATTTTTCCTTCACAATGGTTTCTTAGTTCCTTATTAACCCAACCCACTTAGCTCTTGCTTCTCTTGCATTCCATAGAATCTGCATCACTCCTCGGAACTGTACCTCTGCTCCCCTCTTACAAATTAAAACCCCAGAGAAAAAAGGGATAGTAGAGGAGGAGGAAGAAAGAAGTGACCTCTCATGAAGAGTATTTCCAGGGCTTGAGCCCAACTCCTGAGAATCAGCCCATGTTTACATAGACCATGCAGAAGAAGAAACCCAAGGCTCCTGACACTGGCTCTAAAAACAGTACTTTGGAACATGGGTGACTTGACATTTTAGAACCTAATGAATCAGGTGAGAATTTATTTGAATCATCTTTACCTAAGGGCACTCTGACAAGCACTGATAGAGAACTTATCTGGATGTGATGCCCAGGAGGTGCTGGAGACATCAAGGTGAACCAAGTACAGCCTTGGTGCTCACGGGGTCCAGAGGCACAGTCTCAGACAGGTGGTAAAACCTTTCTGGGTCTCAGACTCTCTCAACATGACAGAGTTGACCGGAGAGCCTCTACTGCCACTGCAACAATATACCTCTAAAATTCTACACCATATACTAGATATGGGGAAGTACCACCTGAGTCTTTAGCAAAGAATTCAAGTGCAAAAGAAAGAGTGTATGTCTCACTTTGTACCAAAGCAAATTTGTGAAGCCCAGTAGTCAAAGAAACAAATACCAAGATATATGAATATATACATAAAATGGTTTAATCAGAGTTGGACATTAAAGGTCATCTCACACCTACGACTTCACCTAGTCCAGCTTTTTCATTGTATAGATAAAGTTAGACACAGAGAGATTAAGTAATTTGTCCAAGGACACCCAGCCAGTGAGTGGCAGGCCAAACACTCGGACCCCGCCAAGAATGATCTAATCATTCCAAAAAGGTATCAAAGGATGCTAGCAGAGTCTGGGATAAGCTCCTAGTCTCTGGAGGCTAATGTCAAAGAGGACAGCCAAGTCCTCCCACAAAGCAGCGCCTACTGTTCCACAGAAGCCGGAACACCAGGCAGATGGGTGCAGGACGCACGTTCCTTCGGCTCCCACACTCACACATCTTCATCCGCACCAAAGGTGGCATAAGTACCCCGAGGCAGAGTAGCTGGCACTCCTTCCAAAACAGGCCAACAGCTCCCAAGCGGTTACGACCTTCTTGGATTCCAGGCTGGGTTTCCCACCTCATGGTTTGTTACTGAACCACACACAACAGCCTCACCAAACCTCAGGAAGCCAGTGCTGCAGTGCCAGCAGACCAGCTGTGCCCCGAACACATCACCCTGGGCCCTCACTTCCTGCTCTGGCAGTCAGATCTACATGTGTGTCTGTTCAGGGTCCAGCCCTTCGTTCTCCATACTTGGAGCTGGACAGGCCCCAGATACCAAGAGACCATCTGTTACAAAACCCTCTCTCCTCCAGCTTCACTTCAAAACACACCGTGGCATCCGCCACTGTCCCTGGTTACACAAGTGGGGATTAGCCACAGCCTTCTGAGCCAAGGATGAGGCCTTCTCACGGGTGACCTTGTCCAGAAGCAAGGGGGCTGCTGATTTTACATCAGACATCCTGAAACAAACCCCTCCGTGTATTCTGTCTGGCGGCATTAACCACAGTACATGCCAGAAAAACACATTCCGTTTGTTAAAAGTCCTAGAATTTTGAACCATTTCTTCATTTAAATTTATATTTTTAACAGTCACTTCTCAAAGCAAAAGTTCTAAGTATTAAAGACAAGGTAGGAACAATCACACTAATAACACACAGATATCTCAGACCTAAAACAGCATAAACTGACTTTCCAATTAAAAGCAAAACCAGAAGATGGAACATTCTTTGAAAGCCATTCCAACACCATTACATTTAAATTCCAAGTAAACCCCAAGCAGTTCCATTTGTATAATAATAGTCATAAACTAACTAACATTGATTGAGCATTCACTGTGTGCCAGACTGCCCTAGGATCTCTGTAAGTACAATCTCACTGAATTCTTCTAAACAGCTCTATTATTATCTCCTCATTTTTAAAGTGAAGGATGCATATGGAGGGTAACTATCTTGCCTAAAGTCACATCCATAAAAGCAGCAGGGTCAAGGTTCAAAGCTGGGTCCCTGTAACTCCAAAGCCAGTGTTCTTAACATTACTGCACTCAGGCTTGGGAGCTTAGGTGTGTGGGAGCAAAAACTAAAACTGCATTTTAATTTATCAAACTGTATCCCTCTGCATTTTATGAGCTTCTGTGTAAATGACTTCCCTGAAATCTTTTTTTCACAGGCAAGGAAGGGAAATTGGCACTCATCTACCAAGTCTGTAGCACAGATGTCAAGCAGCTGTGCAGAAGCTGGGGGGACAAGGGAACCGTGTGCCTGGCAAAGTTTCGTGTGCATCTGTCTCAGCCTTGACATTTTTAAAAGAAACGAGAAGCCAAGGAGATGAGAGGGAGACTCTCATTCTAAATTCTGTAGAGAATGTTAAATAAACATGATCAGCCCCATACAGCTCTGAGAGGCAGTGGGTTAAAAATAAAAAACAAAACCGTATCCCTTATTAACCTCCCCTTCTTCACCTAACGAGCACAGAAATCTGTGAACACACAACAAAAACCCTATTAATATTAGCCTATTTATACCTTAAATTTTTAATGCTGTTGATTCTCTTTGGGGGGGATTCATTCAGCAAACATTTGGCTTCACTTATACTATTGTTGCTATGTTTTATTGCAGACATCAATATGACTTTCTCCTGGGTAGCAACTTTCAGGCACCTCATGCAATATCGATAGTCACAAGGCAGCCACAGATTTACCCCTCCACAGCTAAGATCAAAAGGATGGAACAATAAAACTACAGGCCATAGGACACATTTACTTAGGTGACCATGCTCGATCAGCCACGAATGCTTGTGATGTCTGTGATCTAAGCAAATGTCTTTCCCTGCTACCTTTTTTAATTTTTCACAGTCAACTTTTATTTCACAGAGTCTTACCAAGCACCTATTATGTGCCATCTGTTGTGTTAGATGTTGGGAATATTAGGGTGAGCAAAATAAGCTGATTGCCTAGTTGGAAAGGCAGAAATGAATCAAAGGAGGACACGAAGGAGTGATGTGCAAAGCAGCACTGTGAAGGAACACAGATCAGTGCGCACTGTGGCAGTCTTTACACATGGCTGCAGATTCTGACACTCCTCCCATTGAGAGGTGAGGTCTGTGTCCCCTTGTGAATCTGGGTAGGCTCCAACAGCTTCCATTATTAGAGTTGGGTGGAAACGATGCTGTGCAACTTGCAAAGCGAGGTCACAAAAGTCATGTTGCTTCCTGCTCCTTTGTATTTACTAGAATAGTCAGTCTTGGAGCCCTGAAGTGCTGTGTAGGAAGTCTGACTACCCCCCAAGGACCCCGTGCATGAGGAGGTCTAAGCCACGTGAACAAACCCTGGAGGAGAGCCCTGGTCAGCAGTCCCAGCCAAGCCTGGTCTTTGAGTCGCACCAGCCAAGGCCCCAGACACAAGAGGGGGGATGCGCTCAGATGATTCTAGGCCCCCGAGGCTCAAATCTCCTAGCTGAAGCTCCAGACATCACAGAGGACAGACAAGCCGTCTTCAGTGTGCCTGAGGGTTGGGCCCACAGGATCAAAGGGCATCACAAAACGGTTGTTCAACACCAGGAAGTCTTGGAGGGCTTTGCTGCCCAGGGGTAAAAGGTAGTGTCTGTAGTCAAACAGCCTGCCTTATACCAGCCAGTCCTACACACACAAGGAACATTAGAGCTGAGATCTGAAGGGTGAAAAGGCTTCCAACAAACACAAAGCGAGGGGATGGTCCAAAAGGAATAAAAGTGGGCCACAGCACAGGCCCTGCGGTCAGAGGGAGCATGTCGGGCACAGGCGAAAAGCCGGCCGGCCGGAGAACAGCGGGAAAAAGTGCCAAGGGCTGACGCGGAAGGCAAGGGCAGGCCACGTTCGGGGCTGTGGTCTCTTACTCGTCAGCAGTGAGGAGTTCCTGGAGGGTTGTTCTTAGGGTTTTGGTTTTTTATAATTGAGGCAAAAATTCACATAAAAGTCACATTTATGGCTGAATTATGTCTTCCCCAAATTCATATGAAGTCAAAACCAGGACCAGAAAGTGTGACCTGATTTCCAAAGAAGGTCACAGTAGATATAATTAGTTAAGTAAGTGTTAGAGGCTCAGTAACTGTCTGACTCTTTGCAACCGCATGGACTGTAGCCCGCCAGGCTCCTCTGTCCATGGAATTCTCCAGGCCAGAATGCTGGAGTGGGTTGCCATTCTCTTCTCCAGGGGATCTTCCCGACCCAGGGATCAAAGTTGGGTCTCCTGCATTACAGGTGAATTCTTCACCATCTGAGCCACCAGAGAACCCTAAACTTGAAACAGAAGTGTTCATCCCTCAGGCATGTCCAACTCTTTTGGACCCCAAGAACTATAACCCACCAAGCTTCTCTGCCCATGGAATTCTCGAAGCAAGAATACTGGAGTGAGGTGCCATTCCCTTCTCTAGGAACTCTTCCTTACCCAGGCATCGAACCCAGGTCTCCTGCACTGCAGGCAAATTCTTTACCATCTGTGCCACCAGGGATGTAATTAGTTTAGGTGAAGTAATTAAGGTAAGTCTTAACCCAATAGGACTGTGTCCTTATAAATGGGAAATCTGGACACAAGTGAGCACATAGGGAGAACGTCGTGCGAAGATGAAGGCAGAGACTGGGGTGGCCAAGGAAGGCCAAGGATGCTGGCAAACACCAAGAGCTAGGGAGGGGCACGGGACAGTCACCCTCACAGCCGTCAGAGGCAACTGCCAGACGTGTGGCCTCCAGAACCTTCGAGACAGTAAATGCCTGCTGTTCACATCATCCAGGTTGTGGTACTTGGTTACAGCAGCCCTGGGGAACCAAAACAGTCACCATTTTAAACCCCTTTAAAGTGACTTACTGATTTTTAGTAATTTCAAACTATGGTGCAACAATTACTACTATCCAATTCTAGAACATTCTCACATCTAAAGAGGAAATACTGTTCCCTCCTCTCCCTATTAATGGCAGCCATTAATCCTCTCCTTCCTGTCACTATGGATCTGCGTCTTCTGGACGTTTCACATAAATGGCATCATACATTAGGTGGCCTTTGAGTCTTGCTTCTTTCACTTGGCATAATGTTTTCAAGGTTCATCCATGTTGTAGCCTGTATCAGGGCTTCATTCCTCTATACAGCAGAATAATATTCCACTGTGTGTATTTTATTTACCCACTCATTAGTTGACGGTATTTGAATTGTTTCCATTTTTTGGCTCTTATGTGTAACAGTACTAGTGAACATTCCCAGACGTATCTTACACGAACACCAGTGTTTGATTCCCTGGTGAATATACCTAGGAGTGGAACTGCGGAGCCCTGTGGCAATTCGTTGTTTAACTCTTTGAGGAACCAAATGTCTTCCACAGTGGCTACACCATTTCCATTCCCACCAAAGGTGTCTTAGGGTTGCCTGGAAAGTTTTAAGCAAACAGGGTAAACATCAGCTGTGTGCTTTGAAAAACATAGCAAGCAACTCTTGTGAAAGAGTCTGAGTTCGTTTGGGACTCCTGGCTCTGACATGCCTTTTCAAACATTCAAGTGGAAATGTCAGCTAGGAGAGGCCAGTCAGCTCGGA
Source organism: Antilocapra americana (assembly GCA_007570785.1). Classification (NCBI taxonomy): domain Eukaryota; kingdom Metazoa; phylum Chordata; class Mammalia; order Artiodactyla; family Antilocapridae; genus Antilocapra; species Antilocapra americana. Next base: position 4,610,913 of record ML662439.1, read on the forward strand.
GTTAAAATTCTGAGACTCGGCAGCCTGAAGCACGGAGGAGATTCTCAAGAGAAAATACAGAATGCAGAAAACGACAGGCTAGGTCCTATCTTTTATGAGCTTCAAATGAATGGTAGGAGAAAGGAAAACTGAGTCTGTGAAAAGGAACATGATAAACTGGATGTAACAAAACTGTAAAACTCATAGATTAAAAAGAGAAAGGAGACAACCAACCAAAAAAAAAAAAAAAGACCACAGAAAAAGAGAGAGAAAACTGTAATAAGAAACAGAAGATCTGAAAAGAGTCTAAGTCCTTATACTTTAAGAATCAGATAAGCACCATTTTACTTCTTCCTACATTTTTCCTGTTTTCTCTACCGCCCCTGTCTCCATCCTTTTTTAGTGGGGAGGGGAGGTGGATTGTAATAGAGAGGCACTGGTTTAGTTCCCTCAGTCTTAATGTTATGAGAGGTTAAACTACTTGACCTTTTATCAGAACTGGTGAATAAATGCTTTTCAGTCTGGATATCAAACTTAATTTAAAATAGACCTCCCATCAGGGAGCCGCAGGGAAAGAATCTGGTAATGTACTTAACAAGTTCCTATTGTTTCATCAAAGCGTCTGAAAGCCAGGGAGGACAGTTGCACCGGACTTCAAAGTAAGAAATCCTCAGCGATTCAAGGAAGAGAAAAATCCTTGCTCTACCCATCCTCCCAGCCACGAAGTAGGTATTTAATTACAGAGGCAAATCAAACGATGAGAATCCTAAGAAAAAACCTGTAATAACATCTGTCCCATTTTTAAATTACAGTTTATTTTGTTCCTCAGAAGCCATGGTAGTAGCGTTAGTTGCTCAGTCGTGTCCGACTCTTTGTGACCCCATGGACTGTAGCCCACCAGTCTCCTCTTTCCAGGGGATTCTCCAGGCAAGAATACTGGAGTAGATTGCCATTCCCTTCTCCAGGGGATCTTTCCAACCCAGGGATCAAACCCTGGTCTCCTGCATTGCAGGCAAACTCTTTACCATTTGAGCTACAGGGAAGACCTTAAAAGCCATATCAGAGATTATAAAGCTTTACATTACACTCTGGGTACAGACTGTGCTTGCATAGCCTACTCCTTTGGTGACCCGCCAGTCAGTTCAAGTTAGTCAGTTCAGTCGCTCAGTCGTGTCTGATTTTTTGCAACTCCATGAATCACAGCATGCCAAGCCTCCCTGTCCATCTCCTGGAGTCTACCCAAACCCATGTCCATTGAGTTGGTGATGCCATTCAGCCATCTCATCCTCTGTCGTCCCCTTCTCCCCCAATCCTTCCCAGCATCTGGGTCTTTTCCAATGAGTCAGCTCTTTGCATCAGGTGGCCAAAGTATTGGAGTTTCAGCTTCAACATCAGTCCTTCCAATGAACACCCAGGACTGATCTCCTTTAGGATGGACTGGTTGGATCTCCTTGCAGTCCAAGAGACTCTCAAGAGTCTTCTCCAGCACCACAGTTCAAGAGCATCAATTCTTCCGCCCTCAGCTTTCTTCACTATCCAACTCTCACATCCATACATGACTACTGGAAAAACCATAGCCTTAACTAGATGGACCTTTGTTGGCAAAGTAATGCCTCTGCTTTTTAACATGCTGTCTAGGTTGGTCATAACTTTCCTTTCAAGGAGTAAGCGTCTTTTAATTTCATGGCTGCAATCACCATCTGCAGTGATTTTGGAGACCCCAAAAATAAAGTCTGACACTGTTTCTCCATCTATTTGCCATGAAGTGATGGGACTGGATGCCATGATCTTAGTTTTCTGAATGTTGAGCTTTAAGCCAATTTTTTCACTCTCCTCTTTCACTTTCATCAAGAAGCTTTTTAGTTACTCTTCACTTTCTGCCATGAGGGTGATATCATCTGCATATCTGAGGTTATTGATATTTCTCCCAGCAATCCTGATTCCAGCTTGTGCTTCTTCCAGCCCAGCATTTCTCTTGATGTACTCTGCAGATAAGTTAAATAAGCAGGGTGACAATGTACACCCACCACACTGATACAAAATCGGGGAATGTAAAATCGCGCTACATTGAATTACTTTATCTGAACAAAACACACAATTCTCTTATTCACTCTATATTCACATCCCTTTCAGATTCAATATTACCGATTGATAGGAGAGGTGTCCTTCCAGAGTAAGTCTGGAAATTAGCTATTTACAAGTCCATGGCTGGCAGAAATCCAACGGACATTAGGATCTAAAACATATCTTCTGCTTTACAGGAAAACTAGGAAATTGGTTCCAGTTACATTAGACAACTGAATCACGTTGGGGAAAGTAATAAAATCACTACGAATATTAGCCAGTTGGCCACATGCACTGGTACTTGACATATGTTATTCCAAAGGCATTATTATCCCTGTTTTAGAGACAAAGATCTGGAAGTGTAGAAACTCCAAATCTTGCCTCTGGTGACACAGACACTGAAATTCAAACTTTTTTTTTTAAACCAGATTACTACAACTGCCTCTACCGTGCTAGGCCTCCAAAAACCTGTTGTGGAACTTCTCAGAATGTTACTGCTAAGTACAGAGGTAACCACAGCATAATGATGACAAAAAATAAAGTCAAAATTGAAAGGCAGTGATCTTCCAGAAGACAAACACTTAATACCTATTTACCAGGTAACAGTTTATTACTAAAAGTTCTGTAAGAAGTGGTTACATGATTTTGTTGTTGCTGGGAAGGTATAAAAATTTTAGATATGGGGAGTAGTTTTCATTATGTTTTAGACGTGGAAGTCATAAAACAGCCAATGTGTTATAAAACACCATCTCCCACAGTACATAAGAAGAGTCCTCTCAATGCCCCTCGTTCAGAGAATCAGCTTGATGATGGCACTTAGATTATAAAAGAGCAGTAACTAATGTTAATTAGTACTTAATGGAGTAGAGCCACAAATATTAACTCACTCGTTGATTCTCACCACACCTCCTGGAAGCAGGAATGGGTGCTCTTTCATAGGAGGGGGAAAGCAGTGCTACAGAAGTGATGGTAACCTAGTTCCAGAAAAGTGTTGGTCATAAATACAAAGCACAGCACTATACAGAAGACTTTTAACTCCTCATATACACAGAGGCATGGATGAGCATATTTTTAACCACAATAACTGTTGCGGCTGCTAAGTCACTTCAGTTGTGTTCGACTCTGTGCGACCCTAAGGACCCACCAGGCTCCTCTGTCCACAGGATTCTCTAGGCAAGAACACCGGAGTGGGTTGCCATTTCCTTCTCCAGCCACAATAACTACATTCATCCTAAAACAACAATTGAAAATCTGTAGTATGTATGCTAGAAGGCAAAATAGGAGTTGAAAGCACTGAAATATAATATTAGTAATACCAGTAATAAAGGCTGGAAAACAAATGTTAATTATCATTGAACAAGTACAATGTGCCCAACCTTGTTCTACATACCCTGTGAGGATTGACAGTCAATGCCCATAAGGAGCCTGTGAAGAAACTAGGGCTTCCCAGGTGGCTCAGTGATAAAGATCTGCTTGCCAATGCAGAAGACACATGGGTTCGATCCCTGGTCCAGGAATATCCCCAGGAGAAGAAAATGGCAGCCCACCCCAGCATGCTTGCCTGGGAAATCCCATGGACAGAGGAGCCTGGCGGGATACAGTCCATGGGGTTGTAAAGAAATAGTGGGGCATGACTTAGTCACTGAACTGAACAACAAATGAGGAAACTGAGGTCTGGGAGTTGCCCGGAGTCACAGTGAGAGTTCGGAGGATTCAAAGCTAGTTTGGCTCCAAAGCCTGTGCTCTTGACTACAACATTAGACAGTTAAACAAGGCACAACTTGTTTTCACGGTGAACCCGGGATTACCCACGCAAGACTGAACATACTTCACCAAGGAGAAGCAACAGAAATCCCTTAATGCTTTACACTCAACTCTGTTTCCAGGGCTCTTTCTGACATGTGTCCTGTGAACCTCTAGTACAATAAAATGCCAAGCCAGATCTGGTTCTCTCCAGCTCTAAAATACTCATTCATATCTTTAATGGCTTCATCCAACCTACTACTCCCTGAATCCAATTTCCTCTTGAATACATTTAATACCTTTTTTTGTGAATGAATCCTATTAGCACAATTTATTCATTACTTCTGAAACCCTATGATGTTTGGAGGCAGGAAAATAGCATGTCAGAAGGGTATGTTTATTTCATAAAACACACATCTCATCTTTTTAAAGAAAAATAGCTTTGCCTAGTTAGATCCTTACCTACTAGATAAGTTCCAAGGGGAAATTTATACTACCACGAATAGTTTTTTGAGTAATGTTTATAAGAAATGAGTCAATAAGAGTGGAAACACTTCACATCCAAGTGTCTCTAAAGGATATTACATAAACCAATTATTCACTCCTTCCAAAATCACTTGTTACTCTTTATCAACCTGTGGTTCAAGGACCATCCACATGAAAATCTCCGGGAGGCGACTTGACACAGGTGAAGGCTAACGAGTTTCACTCTCGGTGAAGAACTCTGCATCACTCACAAACAGTGCATGCAAGTCTTAGGTATCCTGAAGTTAGACAGGACTCAGACAACCATGCAAAGAGCTTATCGCAGCCCCCTTAATTGGCCTCCCTGGTTCTGCCCTTCTCCTCATCCCCACACACCTGCTCTTCTCTACGTAACAGTGTGTGCACCTGTATGCTCAGTCACTTCAGTCATGTCCAACTCTTTGTGACGTTAAGGATGGACTGTAGCCTGCCAGGTTCCTCTGTCCACGGGATTCTCCAGGCAAGAATACTGCAATGGGCTGCCATTCCCTTCTGCAGGGGAACTTCCCAACCCAGGGATCGAACCCACATGGCTTATGTCTCCTGCCTTGGCAGGTGGGTTCTTTACACTAGGCACCAGCTGGGAAGCCCCTCTATGAGACAGAGGGTTTCTTTTCAGAGCCTAAGTCAGATCACATCACTTCTGTTCCAGTATCACCCAGCCACCCTATCAAGAAGCATTCCACCTACCCACTCCCCCCACGCACACTATTTCCTAATTTTACCCTCTTCAGCACACATCAGTATTTGAAGTACTTACTAGTTAACTTATTTTTCTTAATATTCATTGACTTATTTAGCTGTGTCGGGTCTTAGCTGCAGCATGTGGCATCTTTGGTTGAGGCATGAGAACTCTTGGTTGTATGTGGGATCTAGTTTCCCAACCAGGGGTTGAACCCATGTCCACTTCACTGGGAGTGCAGAGTCTTAGCCACTGGACCACCAGGGAAGTCCCCCTGCCAGTTTCCTTATTGTATCTTTCTTAGTGTCTGGAAATGTAAGCTTCAGAAGAAGCAGGCATTTTTTTTTCAATCTCTTTTGATCCTAAATGCATCCCACTTGGCACACAGAAGTTAAAAAGTACTCACTGGATAGATGACTGAATGAATGAGTATCAAAAATGCTCAAATAGAGATATTAACGGAGTGCTGTAGGAAACCAGAGGAGGGACAACCATTTTCTCATGGGAACAGCCCAGCTCCTCTCAGAGAAGGTAACGCCAGCCGGATTTTGAAGGAAGAACAGAGAACACCCTCTAAGAAAAGGAAGGACACTCTCTGGCCTTCAATCTTCGAACACAGTGTCAGGAGAAACATGGAAAGAATCAAGAGCTATTCCAGATTGATGGAGACTAGAAAGACACAATAGCTGTGTGGTAGGCTATTCTGAACTGGATCTTTTTGCTCTAAGGACATTATTGGGAAAACTAAAGAAACCTGGAGTCCATCAGCAAAGGTATATATATATATATATATATAGCAGTTCTCTTTTAGTATTCTTGCAGCTTCCCTTAAGTTCTAAATTGTTTCAAAAGAAGGAGAAAGAAGGTGGCGGGGGAGGGGGAGGCAAAGAAAACACAAGTGAATGAGTGAATGCAATGCATTAAATAATCTATGAATTAAATGCCTAATGAATAAAATAGGAGGGAAAAGGACTATTTCTTCCAAATATTTCTATTCCCCTTGCTCCCCCGTTCCTCCAAGAAAAACTTTGGGCCCATAGCATCTTGGCTTCGAGTCAGGCCAAATACGGTCATTTTTCTTTAAGAGTAACACAAATAAACCCTGTGGATTACAGTGGAAACACAGCATTCAGCAGGACATTCGTCCGTATAAACTCTGTAGTAAATGACATCTCTCTTCTCCCTACAGAGTAAAGGCTTGATCCCCATGAATTGCTGTAACTCAAAACATACTTCTCACATAAAAGTAATGATGAGGATGGAAACAGAAAAATTAAATCTTTGGACTGGCTTGTTGTTGTGAGCCAAAGAGAATGATTAAATATAAAACATGAGTGGGGGAAAACAGCACTAGGGTTTCAAGAAACAGATTGACATAGGTTTTTTTTTTTTTTTTTAAACTGGAAGTTACAGGCAACATGACTAGAATTTAGAAACCAGTATTAAGGACTGAACACTTTTCCAAACATCTACAGCTCTGTTGACAGGTCAAATAGTATTACGACAAACAGCACAGCCTAAGAATCTCTGAGTGACCCACAGGGTGCCTAACTAATGACCTCCTCATCTCAAGCACTATGTGAAAACTAACAGTGTTCTCCAACCGAAACAACACATTAGTACAAACATACAAAAGAAATACACTGCACAAAAAAGAACTCACCAGAAGTTCCCTGATCTTCCATAATAAGGGAAAAGGTTATTTTAAAATACAGGAAAGAAATGAAATTAGCTTACAGACAACTTCTCAGGGATGCAGCTATGTACTATACAATCAAACATCAACAGGCAAGAGAAAGCAGAAGTTCAGTGCCATAGCAAGGGTCTATGGAGAGGTGGAGAGCACCTTCCAATTTCCTACCATCCTCTGGATGTGGGGTCCAAGCTTGCTCTTTGAGATTGGATGGTTTTAAGTTTTACTCCAAAGCAGTGAAGTTGAGAAACTGCTCATTTTAAAAACGTGAAATTCTAACTGTTTCTGGGAAATGGTTAGATCTGGCAACACAGGCTCATGTTCTCTGGGCAACCACCAGCTGCGGGCAAGCAGCCCCCCCACCACCACCACACACACACACACTGGGCAGAAGCGTGGCTGACCCTTCACCACACTCCCACCTCTGACCCTCAGGGGCTTGTCCTTTGCCTGGTCCCTCAAAGTGGAGGGACCTGCAACCCCAGCTTTGAAAAACTCCAGAACAACACTGACAACAAAACACCCAACTTGCAAGGAAACGGAACCATGTCTTATATAATAAACTCTGCACTAATTAGACTTCAGAGGAAAAAAGGACACGTTAATAACATTACGCTGAATAAACTACATGCACATTCTTCCAAAGGCATTCTCACAAGCCTCACTGGCAGAGGCAAGCTTGATCATTTGAAACCACTTTGCTGTGGGAACAGGAATGCTTCCAAAGTCTCTCAGCTTACCAAAACGTGAAGCTGTTTGTTTTAGAAGCCCTCTACCTGAGTTCAAAACTAACCACCACAGTTGTATCTTACTACACTTTGGAAAATAAAAAGGAAAAAAATCATAAATACATACATACTGTAATGGAAACAATTTAACAAACATTAACTGTCCTAAACTGTCAAAAGAATGAATATTTTAACTTCTTTCCAAATATTCCCAATTTTTCAGTTGCATTCTATATGTAATCAGAATATCTTTTTACCCAGAGTAATTGTCCATGGGCACACAACCATGCCCAAAGGCAAGTCACACACTTTCTGTCCCCCAGTGTTCTTCTCACCAGTACCATGTAAAGAACTCAAAGACACCTCATGGGGTCACTAGGAAGATTAAATAAGTTAATATACAAGCAGCACTTAGGAACAGTGCTTACCACATCATAAACGTCATGTAAAAATTAAACAATCACTATTGCCTGGCATTACATTACTTGATACAATAACCTAAATTATTGATAAGTTATATTATCTTATCAGAAAATCATCTCTGCCCTGTCTTATGTAGTTTTCTACTCAAAGGACATTCCATTATTATCAACTTAAGTTAAATCTCAAAAGTCATTAACAAAAGCAGTGATTTCTCAAATGGTTTATGGTCAACCACTCTAAAAGGTACTTAGTAGAAAAGAATTTGCTCTAAGTCAGTATCCAAGAGATAGAGACTTATCAAAACAATTATCAAGCTTGAAGAATAAAACCTTCAGCACAGTAAAAACACAGCATTAAAAAGATAAAAACCCTCAAAGCAGGAAAAGACAAGTATTATTCAAAGATAGAGCCTTGTAAGTGAATGAACAAATAAACAAATGACCACAAATGAACAAACTGGAGTTACGCAGCTGATCACAAATCTGTAATTTCTTAAAAAAAAAAAAATCTAACATGCTTATACTTAAGAGTTAATGCTGAACTGCCTTTTCATACTTAAAGAGCCAGGTAATAATGACACACGAAAATAGTCAACTAGCATCCCCTCAACAATCTGTGTATGCATTGATGTATTTGTGCTCAGTGTTGACAAGGTGGTCCCTGCCCTGAATCTAAAATCTAGTTGGGGGAACAAAACTAACAGAGAGAAACCTCTGAGTGGGCTTCTCTGATGGTTCATTGGTAAAGAAGCCGCCTGCCAATGCAGGAGACCCAGGTTTGATCCTTGGGTCAGGAAGATACCCTGGAGAAGGAAACGGCCACCCGCTCTAGTCTTCTTGCCTGAGAAATCCATAGACAGAGGAGCCTGGTGGGCTACAGCGCATGGGGTCACAAGAGAGTCAGACACGACTTAACAACTAAACAACAACCTCTAAATATACAAGCTCTAAGTATCTACTGTAAGGGTTCACAGAGAGGTGCACCCAGGAGACACTGCAAGCGCCCTCAAAGTGAACAAGAAGAGGATCCAGAGCAAGGAGAAGGTCTGCAGTGCGACATCACCGCAGCTGCGTCTCTCCGCCATGCTGCACACACCCAAGTGTAGCATGCATTACACACGCTGCGTCCAGCAAGCTGGGGTGGGTGCTGGGGGCTGTTTGTTATTTTTGGAAGAAAAAAAAAATAACTGAAAGTATTCTGCTCAGTTCAGTGGCTCAGTCGTGTCTGACTCTCTGCGATCCCAAGGACTGCAGCACGCCAGGCCTCCCTGTCCATCACCCAGAGTTTACTCAAATTCACATCCATCGAGTGAGTGATGCCATCCATCTCATCCTCTGCTGTTCCCATTTCCCCTGCCTTCAATCTTTCCCAGCATCAGGATCTTTTCAAATGAGTCAGTTCTTCACATCAGGTGGCCAAAGTATTGGAGCTTCAGCATCGGTCCTTCCAATGAATATTCAGGACTGATCTCCTTTAGGATGGACTGGGTTGATCTACTTGCTGTCCAAGGGGCTCTCAAGAGTCTTCTCCAACACCAAAGTTTAAAAGCATCAATTCTTCAGCTCTCAGCTTTCTTTATAGTCCAGCTCTCACATCCATACATGACCACTGCAAAAACCATAGCTTTGACTAGACAGGCCTTTGTCAGCAAAGTAATGTCTCTGCTTTTTAATATGCTGTCTAGGTTGGTCATAGCTTTTCTTCCAAGAAGCAAGCGTCTTTTAATTTCATGGCTGCAGTCACCATCTGCAGTGATTTTGGAGCCCCCCAAAATAAAGTCTGTCACTGTTCTCATTGTTTGTCCATCTATTTGCTACGGCAGCACATATGCTAAAATTGTTCTGCTCAGCAAATCCCTAATCCTCCTCAAAACGCACAGTGACACGGCCTCCTGAGAAGCACTGCCTGACCACTCCCTCCTCGGGCTTACACACAGCTTCCCATGATGTGAGTATTTTTGTCTTTCCTCCACTAGGCCATCTTGTACTGCAGCCCTAGGCCTGCAGGCTCAGTAAACACCCCTGGAGCAAGAGAGTAAGGGGAAGAGGCCTCGGCCGGGGGCAGGACCCCACAAACAGTGAGGCACTGAGGTGGAGCCCACGGATTCCAACGCCATGCTCCCCGGACAGGTGGTCCCCAGAGAAGGAAGGGCCTCTGTGCCCAAGGAACGCAGAGTCTACCCAGATTCCAGAAAACTGTCTGAGAAAGCACCTTAAGCTCTCTAATGACACACTCCTTTTAGCAGGAATGTGAACCCGCCCATTAAAATGAGGGGTGGTGGTTTTTAAAGGCCCTGCAGGCCTGAGCACTTTGGGATGCCGTACAGAGAGCAAGCAAGTTCACTGGGTCACAGCGAGGAAGGGCATTAACTTACTCATAAATCTCCAACACATCACTCCCTCTTTCGCTCCCTGGCTGAGCAACTGCCATCTGGAAGGCTTAGCACATGAAAGGCATTATCACGGTTCTGCTGGAATATTTCTGGTAGGCAGAGAACACAAGATGCCAGAACTTAAAAAAAAAGAAATCACAGAATTCCGATTACCTCATTTCACCTTTCTTTTCAGCCAATCCAAATTCTGTCTGTTGTAGACGGTTAACTAATAGAGAAACCCTGCAAGGGCTTTGCAGAATCATTTGAGTGGCAAAGTCTCCGCCAAGCCCTGCATCTACCTGCTGATACTGGGGCCTGAGCTGACTGGAAGCAAACAGAGACCAGCCCCGCTGCACACAACCTTCTGACTGAAAGACAGCAGAAGAGCAAGGCAGGCTGCATTCAGCTTCCTGGAACCGTCGGGATTCGAGGTCCACCTGAACATCCCAGAAGCTCAGGGCCTTAACACGCACTTCCCGCCCCAGCTTCTGGCCGGCCGAGTCGACATCCTCTAGGTGATCCCACCTGTGCTCCCGTCAGGGTTTCCCAGGTGGTTCAGTGATAACACCTGTGGCTGATTCATGTTGAAGTTTGACAGAAAACAACAAATTCTATAAAGCAATTACTCTTCCAATTAAAAAATAAAAAAAGAACCCACCTGCCAATGGAGGAGACATAAGAGATATGGGTTCGATGCCTAGGTCAGGAAGATCCCCTGCAGGAGGGCATGGCAACCCACTCCGATGTCCTTGCCTGGAGAATCCCATGGACAGAGGAGCCTGGTGGGCTACGGTCCATGAGGTCACAAAGAGTCGGATATGACTGAGCGTGTACCCACACACTCTCATCTGTGGTTCTGCTGTCTGTCTGCTTCCCTGGCACCTCTGCCTGCCTGGGCCCCTGAAGGGCTTCTGGGGGCTCCCCGGCCCTGCGGGGACAGCATGAAAGAAACTACCTCTCCAACGTCTGGCTGGACTGCTGTGCAGAGAAGCCAGGTCTAAGAGGGGCTCCTGCCACTGTCATTGTTGTGAGGCCTTAGGCGATGGGATCTGATAAAAATTATCTTCAGGCTGGTGCCACAAAAGCTCGTGTCCCCTCTGGGACCCAGCACTTTGAAAATGTCTCTCAGAGCATGTTCCTGCTCTAATCTTCAGGGTCTTCCCCGGGGCAGGCGCACGACAGCTCTAAGTCAGACGCAAGGAAACTGCGTCTCCGGGGGCCTGGGCCATAGCAGACCTCACAAACCCAGGCCTTCCTGATGCTGCCTGTCAGGTTTTTGGTTTTTTTGTTGTTGTTGTTTAATTCAACAAGATCACTTGGCACTGGCCGCATCACCGCTCTGAGTCTACAGATGAGCTCTGTGCTTCCCACCAGGCACTCCCAGACACACTGCCCACTGGAGACCAGCTGGCCCAAGTCTGAGGATGGCAAGGACCTCGCTGGCTGGCCCCAAAAGATGCCCGTTAGCATCCTCAACCCTTTCCAATCAAAAGTTTGTCAGGCTCTGATGGAGGAAGCACCTACCTATCGCTACCCTGTGTTTATTTTCCATTTCTTTTTTTTTAAACAGCTTCGTTGCCTCCACTATCACATTCTAAAATCCCAGGTGCACAGGGAATGTTCTCAACTCTTCCAAATGTTAAAAACATGCAAGTCTGTATATGCTGCCAGGGTTTCAAGAGTGTAAATTACCTTTGGAAGGAATCAGAACCCAATGACAGCCTCTCCCACCCCCACCCTGTGTGAGGGTCTCCTGCTCTAGATGCCTGACAGGGGAACCCTAGACCAGAGTAATTAACATCCTCGGGCTTTCAGTAGGATCACTGTGTAGCCTGTCATCCAAAATGAATAATTTTCCAAGTCAAAGGGGACACGATTAATCATGATAAGGGGACTATGGGTATAAACCGAATGTGCTGCAGAAAACCAAGACCCATTGAGCACATGCAACCCTGGGTGTTAAGATTACCATCGAAGTCACATTTATTGGTTAACCCCCACTCTCTCGAAGCTGACTGACCAGTGCAGAGAACAATCACATCATCACCCCAATAAATAATGATGATCTCACCTGATTATGGTGGGTGCTTGGAAGGAAAAGTCCTGGGTGCTGTGACAGAATATTCCAAGGTTAACCAGATTTGGGCTTCCCTGGTGGCTCAGATGGTAAAGAATCCGTCTGCAGTGCAGGAGACCCGGGTTCAATCTCTGGGCCTGAAAGATTCCCTGGAGAAGCAAATGGCTACACACTCCAGTATTCTTGCCTGGAGAATCCCATAGACAGATGAGCCTGATAGGCTACAGTCCATGGGATCACAAAGAGTCAGACAAGACTGAGGGACTAACACTTTTGCAGCCTAGTTTCCATGTGCTTTCTATGCAAAGGCTCTTAAGTAGGAAGGAGTTTCAGAGAGAAAACAAAGGCCAGAGGGCTGGAGTGGGAGAGAAGGAAAGGGGGGATAAGGCCACAAACTGGGTGGGGCGGGGGGTCGAGGAGTGTGGGGAGGCAAAGATGAGAGGGAGGATTTCAGGTGAGACCAAGGTCAGTGGGAAGCCAAGGAGATCACTCAAGGCCTAAGGGTGTCATGATCAGACCTGGGACTGGACCACAGGGAGAAAGAGTAGGAGGCCAGCGAAGCCGAGAAGATGAAGGCTCAGACCCGGGCAATGGCTGGTCAGAGGACTAGTGAGGGCACGCGTAAAAGATACTTAATGTCAGATTATGCTAGTGATCGGGGAAACAGTTGCCACCAAGGGTTAAGCCAGAAAAAAATGGGGGCCCAGAATAGAAGACAGCAAAGTCAGTTCCTACACAAAACAACCCTAAAATACCTAGGTTTGTCTTGTAACCTTGCTCACACAGCCTCTAAAACCCTGAGCAACGTAACGTTAAAATGAAATACAAATGCTAAAACTACCCTACCACAATTATCCCTGTTCCACAAACCAATGAATCTTTCAAAACATCTAAACAAGAGAGATTCCCCTCAACAATCCAATATTCCTCAGTGTCTGTCGTGACCCCTTTAGTTATAGCACCCAATAATACAATTGAAAATGAAGTTATTAAGAACTCTGATACAGGAAGTTTGCCTTTTATCTTTAGAGATGGTATTCAAACCGCAAATCCTAGGGTTTGAAATCTAGGATTGAAAACCTATAAAATCACATCTGGTCCCCATTTATTTCATCACTTTGATGAATAGAACTAAAAATGATTAGTAATCACCCTTTGGAAGGATATGATAAATGAATGGAAAGGAATCATTTTGGTTTCAGTGGTTCTATCATCCCATATCATGACCCCTAAAAGGTTAGCTTTTCATGAAATAGATCACAAATAGAAAATAGAACAGTGTCCAGCCTCTCTTGTATGTCAGAATTCCCATGCACATAACTAAAAATGATCATAGTAAAAATTACTTACAACTTACATTCATATCATACCCTCTAGTTCGCAAAGCTCTGATTTTTTTTTTCCCCCAGTGACCTTGAAAGCACAAGCAGGCAAATACACACAACTATCAAGATTTGACACAACGGGCCTATATAAGCAAACAAAGGAAGACTGTCTGGGACCAAAGTCTGGGTGACAATATGTAAAATTTCCCTATTTGAGAGTGCTGTGTTCCCGGTTTCAAATATTCAAATACTGTCAACTGACACACATATGTGCACTTTTTTTTTTCTTTTTTCAGTAAACGTATTCTTTGCAATAAAACCAGTTCATTCAGTGTGGTTTAATTTGTATGTGAGGACAAAGTGACAGTGTTAGTCGCTCAGTCACATCCAACTCTTTGCAACCCTACGGGCTGTAGCCCACCAGGCTCCTCTGTCCGTGGCATTCTCCAGACAAGAATACCAGCATGGATGGCCATTTCCTTCTCCAGGGGATCTTCTAGACCCAGGGATCGAATCTGGGTCTCCTGCATTGCAGGCAGATTCTTTATCGCCTGAGACACCAGGGAAGCTGATTATAAAGTGTTTGTTATAAAAGAAATCCACAAACAGGAAAATCTGTTTTGGATGCTTTGCTCCAATAGGATTTTTTAAAATATACAGTTACCTCTCTCTTATCTTACCAGACATATTCCAACTCACTCAAAAACAGAAAGGTCCTAAAACACAAAGGAGGAATCTGTGGTTCTGAGAGGAAATAGTCTCCTGGACATGCAAAATCATTATCAGAGAGAAGTCTCTACAGATGGAGAACAGAATAGAGGCAGAGAGAATTAAGGAATTAAAGAGGTTATCAACCCAACTAGAGGGTGTGCGAGAAGCAACAAAAGACACCCAATCTTGGGAAAGCCCTCTAGGTTTGAGCTAAAACAGATCATCGAAGGCAGGGTGACAGTACTGAGGGCTTCCTCCACAGCCAAGCTTGCTGAGTTTCCAGGCAGAGGTCAAGCAGGATGGGAGCTCAGCAGAGAAAAAGCCAAGAAAAACAGGCATTTCCCATCGCCCCGAGGCTCCACTGTCAGCCCCTGCTCCCACACCAGCACAGCTTTCCACATCAGCGAAGTGGGAACAAATTAGTCCGAGTCACACTAACAGTTAACCAGACACCTCACATTCTCTTATTTAGGCATTCACGCATGCAGAACAATTTCTGGAATGTCTTCTAGGAGCCAGGCCCTGTCAAGACCTGGAATGAAAGCTCACTCAGGTCCTATCCCACAAAGACCTCAAAGACCTCAAAGACCAGTGGAAAAGGACCCCCTCACTGAATCAGCACCAGAGACAACCTCTGCAACAAGCGCCCCACGGAGGTGCAATTCCACCGACAGAATCCCTGCAGGAGGGAAGCTTTACTGCCTCAGGTCTTCATCTTTTCACCATTGTTTAAAATGGTTCCAAGGATGGACCTAGCTAGATAGAACACCATCCATATGATCTGACAGCTTGTAAAACTCACAATAGCCAGCTTGTATTTTAACTGTTTAAACCCACCTTTGATGTATCCTTTTAAAAACAAACAATTTGCTGTGAATCAAAGACTGTGAGGTGAAAAACTGGGTGTTAAAAGGGAAGGAGAGAGACTACAAAACAAAACAGATTGCCCAGAACCACTCAAACTGAGAAAGGCAGAGTGCCAGGCATGCTGTAGCTAAGAGCATCCCACAGTCGCCCTCTATACATGCCATCCAACTGGCCAGAAGCAAAATATATAAGCTCCTTCTTTTTAGTATTATAGATGTTGCTGAATTTTTCATGGTTTTTCAAAACATCTGAAAAAAAGAGCTATAAGAAATATATGCTGAAGGGTAAAACGGCTAAATGAAGTATAGCTCAATGATGGGGTGGGATAGCCTAGCGGAAGTTTAGCAAAGCATTCCCAACGGTTGTAATTCTAGAAACAGCTCTCGTAAGAACAATTACAGGAGCTCCAGCAGCAGCCCCCCAGGCCCTGAGATAAGTGCTTTGCACTCATCGCCTCTTTGTTCTTTACAACTTTTTATGTTTTTTTACAACTTTTTACACCTTTGGTAGAACGCAGACAGAAACGGCAGACACGTGACTGAAAGCAGAGGTAAGTGCAAAGTTATAGTCAGCAAACATAAATAAATTCACAATCTAGGGCCAGTTACCAAGCCCCTATTCCCAGAGGATGGTGCAGAGAGAACCTGGTGACACCTGCAAACACAGCAGACTGCACCACAGCAGAATACTCGTAGGGAACCTAGAAGAGACCTAGGGAACTCAAATATTTTATAATGAACACCATATTTGCCTATCTCTTTGATCCACAGAGGTAAGGCTGGGGAATAGAATGCCGATGGGAGGTGAGAAATAAGCACAGTCCCTATAATGGAGTTTACTTTAATCCCATCCAAATTAAGAGTCATTTAAGCACATAAGGGCTTCCCAGGTGGCACTAGCGGTAAAGAACCCACTTGACAATGCAGGAGATGTAAGAGGTGCAGATTCCATCCCTGGGTTGGGAAGACCCCCTGGAGGAGGAAATGGCAACCCACTCCAGTATCACTGCTTGGAAAATCCCATGCACAGAGGGGCTACAGGCCATGGGGCTGCAAAAAGTCAGACAGGACTGAGCAGACTTGCACTAGGAAGTACTTAAAGCAGGCGATGTGACAGGATCAGATTTACCACTAGAAAACACTCTGGAAGAGGTTGTGTGGGGGAAGGAAAGGAGAAATACAACCTTCCAAATGAAGACGCCGATGATCAAAGGCAAAGAAAGGTGGTGGAGAAGAGGATGAGAGAACACACCGATAGCGTTAAGACTGAGCAGGTATCACTGCTGACAGCACTGTGCAGGTTCTGAGGTTTCAACCTACTAGCCAGCTAACGTCAGCCTACTACAGTGTCAGGTGCCAGCAGGACCCGTGCCATCCCTGGGTCAGAGACAAAGGCTAGTTCATCACTCACAGCAATACAGTAGCCACAGCATCTGCCCCAGTCCCCCAGGCAACAATTTCCACAGGACCATGCAGAGAGGGATCACATCGTGAACTGCACTACAAGACAGGACCCTTAAGTTAGGGAGCCCAAATATTTTTTTCATGTGCGTCTATCTTCCAAGGCTTTTCACTCTACAAACATCCTTCAAAAGATGATCCAGAACAAAGGTGGTCAGTACCTCAGCTTGCAGTATCCTGCAAGAAACATGACATTTATGGAGAATTGTTTTCCAACATCCTCACTTTGCCTATGAGGAAACTAAGACTCAAAAAGCTCGAGATGAGTCAGAGTAACACAGAAGGTAACAGAAGTGAGATTCAAACCCAGACCGTAGGAGGCCAAGTCCCATTGCCCTCCCCGCTATTCAAAATCCTATTACGGAAAACACAGGGACTTCTGCTAGTGGACGGAGTATAGAGATGATGAATGGGTCCTTCAGGCTCTCCTGGAGGTTGTGAGCTCACCTGGAAAGGAACAGGGACACACTAGATAGAGACTGGTAACTCTGCCCACCTCCAAAGATGAAGGTTCTCTTTGGCTCATGTATCTCAAAACTTGAATGATAGAGCAGAACTAGGCTGCTATAGAAGTCAACGGTGGTGCATCTCCATGTGGTGGGGAGATATACTCCCAAGTCCTTGGTTAGCCCCTTCCTAAATCCACCCTACAAAATTGCAAGTTTGTTGGGAAAATGCTATCAGAATGGTGAAGGAAGTTTATATGTTAATACTAGGTCTTTATTTCCTAAACCTACTTGCAGAGGTATGAAACAGAATAACTTTCCATATAAAGATGATCTCTCTTCATCTGTGCATTTAAATTAGCTAACACTTCACATACATAATTAAAAGAAAGTAAATATATACGCTTCCCAGGTGGCTCAGCAGCCTGGTGGGCTACAGTCCATGGGGTGGCAAAAGAGTCAGACATGACTCAGGCACCAAACAATAGCAGCAAAAGTAACTGGATTAAGAAACTGAAAAGAACTTGGTTAGCAGACCCTTCATTTTGATAAGAAACATACTGGATTCAAGAATCAAAGGTAACTGCAGAGAATTACTTCATAAATGGAATTCATTATTTTGAACATGAGTGATCAAGCTCATAACATAAAATGAAAAAATGACTTGCTTAGCTTCAAGGGGACGGTAAGAAATGTTTGGGAGATGCAAGACTTTAGGTCTCCCTGGTGTCAATGATGACCAGCTGGACAGTGGACTCTCTTCTGAGATTTCTTAGCTCAGTCTTCAAGGCCCTGAGCCACCTGAGCAGTCCTGGTCAGCCTGGGGAACCCTCTCCTTCAGCAGTAAGTTCCCACTCCCCAGGAGAAGCCCCCACCATCATCACCAGGTTCCTCTTCAAGGGGTGAAAGGCACAGGTGGTGCTTATCACACAAACAGAAATGTCTGAATCCACTCAACTTAAAAGGATCTCCCACTTTATAGGGCACTTATTTAAACCTTTGGAGGGCTGCCCAACACATGCAAGCTGCCACAGCGCACAGTCCAGAGAGCAAGCACCACGCGTATCCCAGAGAGTTGTGCAGTTCACAGCCTGTGCAGCTAGGGGTGATGGCAGCCCTCAGGGATAGGGGTCACTCCCAAGATATGTGCCCATCCAAGTTCACTTCCAGATCCGTGGATTTTTTTTTAACCTAATCTATAAATCTCCAGATTCTAGCAGTCATCATGGATTTCAACTGATGACTGAAGGAAGTTAATAATTTTTATATATCATTATATGAATGAAAAGTATTATTTAGAATTTGGTTCTGACTAGCAGCCGATAAGATTCACACTGGAAACAGGAGTGGGAAACATAATAACATCTTATTTCATATATTTGAGTCTTCAGGGTCCTCCCTCCATCTAGAATCTTTATGGCAGGCCTCCTTGGACAGCCAGGAGATCCAACCAGTCAATCCTAAAGGAAATCAACAGAGATTATTAAATGGAAGGACTATGCTGAAGCTCCAACACTTTGGCCACCTGATGCAAAGAGCCGACTCACTGGAAAAGACCCTAGTGCTGGGAAAGATTGAGGGCAGGAGGAGAAGGGGGCAACAGAGAATGAAATGGCTGGAAGGCATCACCGAATCAATGGACATGAGATTGAACAAACCCTGGGAGATGGTAAAGGACAGGGAAGCCTGGTGTGTTGCAGTCCATGGGGTCGCAAAGAGTCAGACATGACTTAGCAACTGAACGACAACAAGTACCACACGGACATATTATTCTTTTGATGGATGAAGAAGTAAATACCTACTCCAGATAACCAGCAAGTAGGCTTTTACACTTATATTTGAAAAACACACACCCAAGTTATTCTTCTGAACAAATGTTCTTACTTGGCTTACATAGGTGCACCACTGTTAATTAAAAGAAAGGGAAGCCGCTCAGTCGTGTCCAACTCTTTGTGACCCCATGGACTGCAGCCTACCTGGCTCCTCTGTTGATGGGGTTCTCCAGGCAAGAATACTGGAGTGGGGTGCCATTTCAAATGCTTCTCTAAATTACCTATACCGGCTTGGAGGTGATCTCAGTGTCATTCTCCAGGAGGCCGGCTCACCGATTGCTTGAAAACAATTCATTCCACAAGTATCAAAAAGCAAACAGCAAGTCTCTTCCCCAGTCCAAGTCGGCAGAGCTAGCCTGCTTCTGCGATGAGCACGTCTGCTTCTGCTCAGCTCTGGTCCTAGGCTTGGCCCAGACTTTCCCATCCCTTCTCTCAGGGCCGGACACCCGACAGTCTCTGCAGCTTGCCCTGTCTGTGCCCTCCGGGGCTGCCGAGGCTCCTGGTACTCTGGGCCCTCCTCCACTGCCACCAATAATCCTGGATCCTATTGCCTGGCACTGTTAACATCAGCCATCCTGCGTGTCAGCTCTCCATCTTAGCTAACTCAGGATGCTACACTTCTTGGTAAAAGGGTGCCTTGGTCTCCTTTGGTTCCCTAGAGTCACACTGGCCAGGAGCACAGCTAGGAAGTGTCTGAGAAGCCCTGAGATTTCTAAACTTGGCCTTCCTAACTACATTCTTGGTAGGTGAGGCCCAGGCGATTATGTCCTAAACAGGACACATCTGAACACACTTAACTGGCTATACGTTCAACTTATCCACAGCACACCTGTGTCTGGTCCTCATTTGCTTTTACCCGACTTCCAAGGTAATAAATCAGCCTCAGGACTGTTTCATGGAAGCTGGCAGAAGACATCAAACTCCTGGGTCAGAGACAAAGGACTGTATTATCCACAGCACAGCAGGCAGCACGGGCGCCATGTTTGTCAGTCCTCCTCACCCCATAGGCCAACGGCGGTGACCCCGAGGCGCCCAGAAGGAAGCCACAGAGGTGCCGCTTTATGTCTGAGTCACAGCTGTGGAAGCTGTGCTTTGGGAACCTTCTGCTTTATAACAAGCAGGAGGTGAGACTTCTCTTTGTCCCAGAGAGACATGATCTCATCTTTCAAAGCTGCTCGGCGCAAACACAGCCCTAAGTAACGGCCCAAGAGCATTTCTGGCCCACCCAGCAAGACACGGAGGACACAAGAGACATATGGAGGAGCGTCTCCAAGCAACCTGTGTGTGCTCCTCAATCTGAACGACTGTCCTCAACGGGCCTCATGGTCCCAACAACTCCTCCACGGGAGTCCCCCTATACTCTGCATGCCATGGGTTGCAAAAGCAGCTGCATTATGCCCTTCGTTGGAAAGGTGCTGTAAAACACCCCATAATTTAACTGTTGAACAGCACAGTCTGAGATCTTCCAAGCACATCCTTCCCTCAATACAGTAGCCAAAACCACCTCTGCCTCTCCACCCCCTTCCTGTTTCACCTCCCCTACTTTTGGAAACTTATCTGTAGTTAGAAATACACAATAAATTTAAAAAATAAAGTGTATATATACATATATATGTGTATATGGGGCTTCCCTGGTGGCTCAGCAGTAAAGTATCCATCTGCCAATGCAGGAGATGAGGGTTTGATTCCTGGGTTGGAAAGAAATGGTAACCCACTCCAGTATTCCTGCCTGGGAAATCCCATGGACAGAGGTACCTGGCAGGCTACAGTCCACAGGGTCACAAAAAGTTGAACAGAGAGACTGAACAACAACAACTATATATTAATAGTTAATAGGACAGAAGCTAGTCTCAATCTGGGCAAAATTTTAGTTCCAGAAATCTTCATCTATATAGCTGAAGGAAGAGAAATCACTTATGATAACTTGGGAAATGAAAAACAAAAGTCCGCTTGATAAATGCTTACACTCTGAAAGGCACTAACTTCAGGGAGAGAAACTGCTTGCTTTTACTATAAAGTCAATGATTTTTCAGACGTATTTTTTACTTCCTATACAATAGAAAACAATTTAAAATGCCAGATTCCTTAAAGTTCAACAGCTCATAAAACACTATTTGTAACAAAAACTTGTATCTAAAGAAAAATTAAATGAGAAAATCTGTAATTACAATCAAAATAAATTATATATTAATAAGTTAAACTTCATACACATACCTACTTGTGCATAACACATTTTTTAGAGGGGCCCAGGTGGATGCTAATCTTTTTCTGAAGTTAAGAAAGTAATAGCTTTGGCCAACAGGTACATGAAAAGATGCTCAATATTGCTAATTATTAGAGAAATGCAAATCAAAACCACAAAGAGATATCACCTCACACCAGTCAAAGTGGCCAACATTTAAAAGTCTACAAACAATAAATGCTGGAGTACCAAAAAAAACCCAAAAAACCAGAATCCTCCTCTAACTTCTGTCAGGAATGTAAATTGGTACAGCCACCATGGAGAACAGTATGGAGGTTCCTTAAAAAACTAAAAATAGAACTATCATATAATCCTATAATCTTACTCCTTGGCATATATCCAGAAAAAAACCATAATTCAAAAAGATACATGTACCCTCAACGTTCACTGCAGCACTATTTACAATAGCAAAGACATGGAACCTAAGTGTCTATCAACAGATGAGTGGATAAAAAAGACGTATTTATATACAATGGACAGTCAGCCACAAGAGAATTAAATAGTGCCATTTGCAGCAACATGTATGGACATAGAGATTATCATACTAAGACACAGAAAGAAAAATATCATATGATATCCACATATAATGTGGAATCTAAAATAAAAGAACTTATTTACAAAACAGAAATAGATTCACAGATTGAAAACAAACTTATGGTTACCAAAGGGGATGAGGGGTCAGGGAAGGACAAAGGAGGATTTGGGGATTAATGATTACAGACTACTATGGATCAAACAGATAAACAACAAGGACCTACTGTATAGCACAGGGAATTATATCCAATATCTTACAATAACCTAAAATGGAAAAAATCTGAAAAAGAATACACATATGTATAACTGAATCATTTTTCTGTATACCTGAAACTAACACAACATTCTAAATTAGTTATACATCAATTGAAAAATGGTTATTGAGAAAGAAAATTACTATAGATTCAATTAACTTATTTCAGTTAACAATTACTGGATACCTGCTATATTTTAGGCATTTTTCCAGACATATTTCTATTATTAGAATTATTATTTTATTGGAACTGTAATGTTCTACATATACTACCATTAAAAAAAAAACAAACAGGTAGTTCTGTGGCCTCAAAATGACCCTCTAAGGCAAGCCATGAGAAATGCTGGTATTTGTGATTAAAGAAACGGAGGGGTGATCGGGTCATGCCAACAATGGATAAGATGAACAGCTGCAGCTAAATGTGAGGGGAGAGGAGTTCAGGGTCCAGCAGGCAAGGGAACGGAGCAGCTACTTGGCTCGAAACCTAAACTCCCAGACAGATCTGAGAGGAAGGAAAGGAAGCCTGGAGATAAAATCTCTTCCAGTAGGTGAAACACCAAAGGAAACAAAGTTCAGCCAGAGAAGCTCTGTCACACAGACGGCACTTCCCTAGCAGAGCAGGTTGAGGCTCCTGGACTCTGACAACACCAGGTGATAATGAATCAAAAGCCTACACCTGTCCCAAGCAGGCAACCCTTCCACACCGGTTCCAAGGTCAGCAGAGCCACGGAGCACTTGCGCCCTCAGGCTTTGTCTGTGCCTCATCTCATTGAATCTTTACAATTATCTTACTGTTAGCCACTTTTTGCCCAGAAGAAACAGACCAGCATGATGACACAGCTGTTCACAGTCACAAAGCTTGGCAGTGCCAAGGCCAATTTGAACCCAAGCTGTCTCACTCTTCGGAGAAGGCACTGGTGACCCACTCCAGTACTCTTGCCTTGAGAATCCCATGGGCGGAGGAGCCTGGTGGGCTGCCGTTCATGGGGTCGCTAAGAGTCGGACACGACTGAGCAACTTCCCTTTCACTTTTCACTTTCATGCATTGGAGAAGGAAATGGCAACCCACTCCAGTGTTCTTGCCTGGAGGATCCCAGGGACAGGGGAGCCTGGTGGGCTGCCATCTATGGGGTCGCACAGAGTCGGACACGACCGAAGCGACTGAGCAGCAGCAGCAGCAGCAGCAGTCTCACTCTTAACCCCTGTTTTATTTATTTATTTTTTAACCCCTATTTTAAACATCTCAATGTTCTCTGCATTGTTTGCGAGGGCGGGGAGTAGGGGGAGTGGGAAGCTGGGGTGAGGAAGAAATAAAGAGTAAATGTATCATTTTTTAAAAAATCATTTTGTAATTTTATCTGGAGCCCATCAGTGCAAAACAAATAACAAATCCCATGGGCATATTCGTTCAGTAATGAAAAACCCAAATAGGACACATGTGAATTGTAGATTTAGTTCATCACCACAGAATCACCCAACACCTAATAGCTTGTTGAAATGAAATATGAACAATATTAGAGATGACAAAGAATTTCAGATAATACCTATGCCATCAAGCTTAATCTATTCAATGTGCAACTTCACGTGCAATTTAATTGGAAGCTTTTGCGTCTCTGCTGACTTAAAAGCCACATATGGAAACCATACGAAGAAGGAGTTTTTGAGTCTGCTCATTCCAAAGCACAAAAGTAATGCATAATAAATAACCTGAATACTTACTTAACATAAACAAGGTTGATGTTAATCAAAGTGACCGCCCCAAACCGTTTAGTAGAACCAAAGGCAGTCAGAGCACTGGGATTCAGGAAACTCGGGGAGTTCAGCCAGCACTCCGCCTCCAGGCCAAATGCCAACTTTATCCTCACTCAAGGAATAAATAGTACACAGATACCTTCTCCATCGTCCTCAGCACGCCATCAAATCCGCGAGGACGCCCGCTGCCATCCCCTCCTCACGCTCTCCCCACGCAGCGAGGCCGGAACCGCTGAGCACACAGAGATGCTCTGCGCCCAGAACACCAGCTGTCCCTGCTTTATAAATTGGGGGCTTTGAGGCAAAGGTTGATGGGAAAAAAGAAAAGATTCTATTAAGAGAGGGAAAAAGGTGGGGAAAGGGGCCGATACCTAGAGGTGGAACTGATTTTTCAGGTCCATTTCAATATGTAAGTCTTGTGATTATATAATCAAGAATGCAAAAGACCAATTAAATGGTAGTTCCCATACCTGAGCACTGAAAAAGACTTGCCAGAGAACACTCAAATATTTGAACAGCCATTCCTCTTCAAATTCCAACCTTCCATGTTTTTATCAGCAGGTTACCCTTTTTAAAGTATGAGAAAGAGATTTAGTTACCGCCAAAGCAAAAAGTCCTATCTTCTCAGTTCTGGAATTAAATTCACAGAAAAGGGGGCAGGGGGAGGAGGGGAGTCAATGGAAACGATGCTTGAAATGAAAAACTGCATTCTGAAAGGTTGCTAGCAATAATTAATGATTTGTTGGTGCCTCCAGCTAGACTGTAGCAATTTCATACTTCAAAAGAGTTTATTTTCTAGTCTTCATCCAAGAACCAAAATATGCAAGAATCGTGTTTTTTCCTGCTTAGGTATTAGGTACTAAGACTAATCTCTTGAGTTTTATTTTTAACTTGAAAAAAAAAGTTTCATTTCGTTTGCATCTTTATACTGTTAGCGTTAGTCTTAACCAACTCTTTTCGATCCCCACACTGGACTGTACGTAGCCCGCCAGACTCCTCTGTCCATGGAATTTTCCAGGCAAGAATACTGGAGTGGGTAGCCATCCCCTTCTCCAGGGGATATTCCCAGCCCAGGAATCAAACTCATATCTCCTGCATTAGCAGGCAGGTTCTCTACCGTCTGAGCCACCAGGGAAGCCCTTGCATCTTTATAGGAAACTATAATAAGGAATTTTAATCTTTTATCACAAATTAGGGCTTCCCAGGTAGCTCAAACGGTAAAGAATCTGCCTGCAATTCAGGAGACCTGGGTTCAATCCCTGAGTCAGGAAGATCTCCTGGAAAAGTACATGGCAACCCACTCCAATATTCTTGCCAATTAAATTATTTGGATGTCATATAGTCATTTAAGTAGTGTCTCTTTCTTTATCCAAAGAAAGCACATGTCTACTTATTAAAAGAAAAGCCAAAGCAGCCTTCAGAATGGGAGAAAATAATAGCAAACGAAGCAACGGACAAACAATTAATCTTAAAAATATACAAGCAACTCCTGCAGCTCCATTCTAGAAAAATAAACGACCCAATCAAAAAGTGGGCCAAAGAATTAAACCAACATTTCTCCAAAGAAGACATAAAAATGGCTAACAAACACATGAAAAGATGCTCAACATCACTCATTATCAGAGAAATGCAAATCAAAACCACAATGAGTTCATCGCTGCATTGTTTACAATAGCCAGGACATGGAAGCAACCTAGATGCCCATCAACTGACGAATGGATAAGAAAGCTGTGGTACATATACACAATGGAATATTACTCAGCCATTAAAAATAATTCATTTGAATCAGTTCTACTGAGGTGAACGAAACTGGAGCCTATTATCCAGAGTGAAGTAAGCCAGAAGGAAAAACAAAAATACAGTATACTAACGCATATATATGGAATTTAGAAAGATGGTAACGAGAACCTTGTATGCGAGACAGCAAAAGAAACGCAGATGTATAGAACAGTGTTTTGGACTCTATGGGAGAGGGCAAGGGTGGGATGATATGGGAGAACGGCATTGAAACATGTTAATCATCATATGTGAAATCAATCGCCAGCCCAGGTCTGATGCTCAGGGCTGGTGCACTGGGATGACCCAGAGAGAGGGAATCAGGAGGGAGGTGGAAGGGGGGTTCTGGAAGGGGAACACATGTATACCCATGGCAGATTCATGTCAATGTATGGCAAAACCAACACAATAATGTAAAGAAAATTAAAATAAATAAATTAAATTTAAAAATAATAATGAAAGAAAAGCCAAAGACATAAATCAACATTTAATATGCAAAAATTCCAAGGATAGATATCAATTTTAAATGGAATATATATATGTATTTCACAAAATATAAAAGATATTTCAGTCCTCTTTTTAGTGAAACCAATCCTTTCATTTCTATAAAAGGATGAATAAGACATTATTTCTAACTTTCATGCAGTTGTTTCAGGCCCTCACTAGAGAGCAACTGTAAAATTCTCAGAGCATACAATAAGAATACTAGGGATTATTAAATCTTACAGACAGGAAAAAAATTAAAATGCCACATATAATGATCTTATCAAGTCACCTCTTCACTCAATTTATTCTTTCAAAAACCAACAGACAAAGCTAAAAAGTACTAAAAAGGAAAAAAAGAAAAAACACTATTCCCCTCAAGATTCCAGTTATGAGATTAGGGAAAAAAAAAAAACTAAGTAGCTTTACTCACATGTGGGCAGTTGCTGTCCATCCTTGAATAAGCAGATACCTTCAGTGAAACATTCAGTGGGAACAATGTAGTTCCCAACTACATTTTTCTGCCCAAGTAAAGGTCACGCTGAAAAACATCTAAAGCTAAGAGCTCAAGTTTGGAAGGTTTTGTTTTTCAGTTACTGAATACTATAACTCCTTCCTTTAAAAGTACAGGGGGTTTCAAATGCCTAAAGCAGACATTGATTTTTTGTTGTCGTTGTTGTGTGAAATTGATGTTTATTCACAAGGTATTTGTTCTGTATGTTGAAATACTTACTCTAAATGTTGTCCTGAGGGGGAAAGTACTGGTAAAGTCAGAAGAAATGCTGAAAAGCTAATGAAGGAAAAGCACATTTTTACTTCACAAAGTTAAGTAACTGTGGTTTGCTAAATTTGAGTTCTTGTAGATGCCTGCCACTAAAACTCTAAAATGGGCTTTTTGTTTATTTTGGGGTGTTTGTTCACTGCTCTCAAAGGATTTGACTAAGACTCACTACTTTTAATAAAACTGAACTGAAAGTTATTATTGGGAATGCAGTATACTTTCTTTTTCTTAAAAAGGTAAATTAATGTTGATGTACTGTTTTTACAGTAAAAAAATATAAGTAAAGAACCCTATTCTAACTGAGCTGAAGCTGAAGCTCCAATACTTTGGCCACCTGATGTGAAGAACTGACTAATGGGAAAAGACTCTGATGCTGGGAAAGACTGAGGGCAAGAGAAGGGGGTGCCAGAGGATGAGATACTTAGATGACATCGTCAACTCAATGGACATGAGTCTGACCAAATTCCAGGAGATGGTGAAGGGCAGGGAAGCCTCCTAGCACGCTGTATGTAGTCCATGGGGTCGCAAACAGTAGGACACAAGTTATCGACTGAAAAACAATAACAAATTCTAAAAAATGCAGCAAATAAATGAATTCATTCCAAATTGAACATAATCAATAGTAAATTGAAGGAAGAGGAGACAGAAGAGAAGAAGAAGCCCACTGAGCTAGGTTTCCAACTATTTCTGTTCGTCTAAAATCCAATTTCCCAAAGCATTTTCCCTTTTATACCTAAGATATAATTATTCACTGGGCCTGGGGTTAGCAACTCTCCAGAAATTGGGAGTACCCTTCTTTATTCCCAGTAGGAAACAGAACCTAAGTAGGCAAAACTTTGAACACATCCCCTCAGTCATTTTCCCTCTAGAGATTCATCCATCTTACTAATAGGTTTCAGCTTATAAATGCATGTCTTCCTGCAAATTACTTAAAAGCAGTGTTCCCCAAAGTGAGATTCCCTGGTGACCTCTGGTGACAGAGGAGACAATTTTAAAATACAGCATTAAACAACCTAGAAGAAGAAAGTCATTTCCTTTCCAACTGTCTCTTAATCCTCTGGCAAAGTCAAGGAGAAAGTTTCCATTTGATGCCAGGATGTTGAGCACTTGGTACTCTTGTTAACCTCCACTGTCACAAAGGAAAATAAGTCTGCAACTCAGGCCTGCCAGCAGGCACTAAGAGCTACCTAGAAGTTAACAAGCCATATAGTTGTCATTGTACGCATGTGAATAGTGATATTTTTCAAGTTTCCTTTTATAAATAAATGTATTTAAGGTTTAAAAATGTAGTCGATTTAAAGGAAAAGTAGTTTGAAATGGTCCAGATTCTTGCAACTGAAAATGAAATCAGTGAACCAGCAGCATCAGCCTCACCTGGGAGTATGTTAATGAACCGGGTCTTAGGCCCTTCTCAAGCCCACCAAACCAAAAAATGGATCCCCACGTGACTTAAAATTTGAGAAACCCTAGGGGTGGCACAAACATCAGTCTGAAACCATGCAGGCCATTTGTTTGGGGATCTGCTGCTTTGGCTCAGCAGACAGCCACCCTTCAGACACTCACTGAAACCAGCCAGCGGAGGGCAGGGGGACCAGGAGGAAACTCCAGTGCCTTCCCTGGCAAGTCACAAACCATCAATGGGTGGTGAGGTCAGTGAATCTAAAGCAGCACTTTGGGGATGCTGTGGGTAAGCTAAAATGACTTAAAATATGCTCTTATGAATGGACTTGCGGACACAGCGGAAGAAGGAGACGGTGGGATGAACTGAGAGAGTACCTCTGACATATATACACCATCATGTGTAAAATAGTTGGCTAGTGGGAAGCTCCTTCAGAAGGCAGGGAGCTCAGCTCAGTGCTCTGTGATGACCTAGAGGGATGGGATGGGGATGGGGTGGAAGGAGGCTCAAGAGGCAGGGTACATATGGATACATATGGCTGAGTCACATTATACGGCAGGAACCAACACAACATTGTAAAGCGATTACCCTCCAATTAAAAAAACAAATTTAAGTGCTCTTATAATATCCGATCATGCCACAAAGATCATCTTTTTTACTAATGAATACTATAATAAAAATTCTACCTAACCCTCCCTTCATCCCTCCTCTCTTCCTTCAACAGCTGGGGCTCTCTGAACAACTTCAACATGGGAATGAGGGCCCAGGCTCCTGGCGCCGACTGAATTAGCATGCCCTGGCCCTTTCTCCTAGAGTTAAGCCCAATTAGAGAGAGAATTATGCTTGGAAATAGGGCAGCCTAGGTCTTCTGCATCAGGTGACACTTCAGGAAACAAAAGTACAACACTCCACGGGCATCTCAGTAACACTTCAAAGGAGAAGTGAGGCAGTCACTTATTCACCAAGGGGGGAGGCCCATTTAGTCAATGATCCAGGAAGTTCTGACCAAAATCCTACTTCTTCATTGGCAGGAAAGACATCCAAGGGGAAAGTCTGCATTATCTGTACTGCCAACCCAGTGTTCACCTTCATAACCTGAAGAATGTGTTGGAAATATGGAGTAAAACAATGACCAAAATATACAGGACTTTTGAAACTATAAAAGCTATATATGTTTACAGCCATCTAGGTATTTTCAAAATATCCAGATCTAACAGATTTTAATAAAATGTTTCTATTTCTCCTAGGTGCTAGGCCTAACACCAGGGTCCAACAACAGAAACTCAACTTCCCAGTACAAAACACCAACATAAGGCAGTCTGATTTTGCAGAAAAAATGAAGAGTGAATCCAACTGGGTAAAGAAGGATGGGAGCATTAACAACAAACAATCGACAGGAATTCATGGTCTGGTATCTATGATAAGACTTACATGCCATTCATTACAATGAAAAGAACACTGAATATTTGTTAGATCTTTTTTCCTTTTAGTTATTTTGGGAATGTACTTATGTAAGCAGAACATTACAGAGAACAAAAAAATATATGTTACAGAGTAACATTACTGTAATGGTTCTGAAAGAAGTCAAGGAAAGAAACCAACAAAATGAAATTATAGGCATAGAGGAAAATAAGAGTAATAATTGTTAATTCCTATTGATCATTCCAAGCAGTTTATACATACTAACTGCTCTAATTCTCACAACTATGAGATAGATGCTGGGTCTTAATACTACTACTAAAAATGCCTTTTTGCAGATGAGAAGACATAACCATAAGGTGAGTAAGCAGCCTAAGATCACAAGCCTGGGAATAAAACTGGGTAAAAATCCAGACACATTCAGAATCCAAATTCCTTACCACCAGACCACCAAAACGCCCAACTCTAATACTGGACCTTACAAAGAATTCTTCTAAAAGGTCAATGACTGTGGAATCTTCACAAGTTAAGGGGCTGGGCTATATTGATAGGACTGTACCTTAAAATACAAAAACTGAGTTTTGGCATTAAATGCTTCAGAAGTGATCAGAACTACTCACTTGGCAGAATTAAGTTTTAAGGCTGCTTCGGGGAAATATTAACAGTTGGGGGAAATTTTTGTTGGAAGCAAAACATTAAACTTTGAGAAATGCTTAAGTCAAGTATTCCTCTTTTATTAGGACGACTTAATTAAGTACAAAGCATTAAAATAGCTGGCCTGAATATTTATTAGAGCACCAGCTGTTCCCTCCAGATTTTTAGAAATTCAAGATGAAGTGCCAAGTATAATTTAGAAAAAAAAAAAAATTCAACAAGTAGAAAGAGCCCTATGTCTTGCGATACTTACCCAAATAGTAAATAGTAGTTTGAAGAGCTATAGAACATTACTATGCCTTTTCAATGAGAAGAACCAAAATGTTTGGCCAACCACTTCCAAACGCTATTTTGTTACTGAGGTTGGTGACTACGTTACTTAAATATTATACCTTATATTTCATAATTAATGATTCTTTATATACAGACAGATAATACCATGATGCTAACTACAGAATGTGTATACCATTCTGGGTGTTTTTATGAGTGCTGATAACTATGCTCCAGTTAAACATCTCAGAGAAATCATTCAGATTTTAATTCAAAATTTTATTTCTTTCAGAGAATCACAAACTTAGGGAAAGAACTTATGGTTGCCAGGGCTGGGGGAGGGGGAGAATGAGAGGAAGGGATAGTTAGGGAGTTTGCGATGGGCATGTACACCCAGCTATGTTTAAAATGGATAACCAACAAGGACCTCCTGTATAGCATATGGAATTCTGCTCAATGTTTATGGCAGCCTAGATGGGATGGGAGTTTCGGAGAGAATGGATACATGTATATTATGGCTCAGTCCCTTCTCTGTTCCCCTGAAACTATCACAATATTGTTAACTGGCTATACCCCAATATAAAATAAAAGTTTTTTAAAATTTTTATTTCTTTCAAAAGATTTCCACTTTAGGTGTCCAGCCATAATTGAATACCTAATTCTTCTTTTTATTTTTGTTTCAAAAGGAAGTAGATAACAAGGAATAAGTCAGAAAAAAATGAAAAAACGTGTCATGCACACTGAAACTTTCCTTTCTAAGGAAAACTGAACGATATCTCCTGTGTTTGCTTTACTGTCAGCTCTTCATGACAGCGCTGCAAACTTAGATATGCGAGAAGAAATGTCCCTGCTTGGCGTGTTGGCAGAGAGAAGTCAACAAAACTGCCACAGAGGTGCAGAGAGCAACTCCCCTTCTCTTCACCCTCAGTCCACTCAGGGCAGAGGACACAGAAAGAAGCTTCTGGAAACAGACTCAAAGGAAGGGCACTTTGGACAGGGAGGTAGGTTTGCGGAGAAGAGCAGGGTTTGCTGTCCTGCGTCTGTGGTTAGACCCAGTCCACCGCACCCAAGTGTGTAGGGCTGCAAGGGCAAAAGAACAAAACGTCTGTTTCTTCACTGTTCCTGTCGGATGAATAACTAGCTTCTACCCCTAGACGATGCTAATTTTTAGCATCCTAATTGCAGCGTCAGAGGTTCTCTCTAGCGGAGATTTTCTCCTTTTGTTTTTAGGGTTTTCAGGTTTAAAAATAAACTGGCATTTTGGGATTAATAAAAAATTCCATGAGGGATAAAACAGGTCACATAATGTTTTTTTTCTCATAAGCAAAGAACACTAGCTGTGAGTGCTGGTGAAGTCAGTCACCCTCTGGTCAGAGCCCTATACCACCCACACCCCGAGAGTAATAGCAAGAGATGACACATCTTGCCAAGAAAAACAAGCTAGAGCTTCTTCACTTCAGCTGGACATCAAAATCACCTGCAGGGATTTAAAAAAAATCCCCACTAATACCAGGGCCCCATCCTGGACCTACAGTCAGATTCCCAGGTGGGAAGACTGAAATTTCCTAACAATTCACTGATTATGCTGCTGTGTCTATAAAGAGGTGAAATATTAACCAACCCTACAGAAAGTGAAAAGCGAAAGTGTGAGTCACTCAGTTGTGTTCCACTGTGAGACCCCAAGAATTGTAGCCCACCAGGTTCCTCTGTCCAAGGGATTCTCCAAGCAAGAATACTGAACTGGGTAGCCATTCCCTTCCCTTGGTGATCTTCCTGACTCAGGGATCAAACCTGGGTTTTTTTTACATTGCAGGCAGATTCTTTACTGTCTGAGACACCAGGGAAGCCCCTAATTAGGGAGAGGGACTTCCTGTGCATGAAGCAAATCCATAAGAGAAAAACCTGTATGAGGAATAACTTTTTCTAAACATGCCTTGACCTTCAAGATTGAAATTTATCTGAAAGCTAGAATGGTGGTTTTCAATTGTGTGCTTAAGCAGTAGACACCCTTTTTCAAGCAAAACCCTTCATAGTATCTCAAAATACCAAACCTACTATCTGAGCTGCTCCAGGAACAACAAAGGGCAGAAACCCTCCCTTAAGGCCCCGTACACCTTAAGGAAGCCTACAGCTGCTGGAAGGAAGTGAAAACCACTGGGCCAGAATAAGACATTTAAATAGGATAAACATATAGTACTAAATCTAAATGCAAATAATTAACTGGAGGGTTAGGGCTTTGGATTAGCACTTAGCCTAGGGAGACGGGTTTAAAAGAAGTTCACTTGAAAAAGAGATGAAGGTTTCATTCCACTAGAAATTCAACTTGAGCCAACAATGTTCTCTGGCTGCCAGGAAAAGCATGTGCAGTTTAGCCTGCGTTAATAACTACTGTTTGTACCGAGAGAATGACCTTTCAGAAAGCACTTTCACGTATATGGAGAAGGAAATGACAACCCACTCTAGGATTCTTGCCTGGAGAATCCTATGGACAGAGGAGCCTGGTGGGCTACAGTCCATGGGGTCACAAAGAGTCAGACACGACTGAGCGACTGACACTTTACTTACTTTAGATGAGCAATTGAGGCAGTAATGTTTAAAAGTAGCTTACTCAAAGATGAATCCAGGCTCTCCCTCCTAACCTAGAATTTAAGGGGGACTTCGAGAGGAACAACCCACCATTCTCTGGATGGTAGGAACAGCGTGTGAAAAAAATGTGTTCCATTCTGGTTGCTACATTAATGGGACCACAGGCAGAGTGCAATAATCAGGGCAAAGAGCAATCTGGAAATAGTATACGAAGAACACATGAAAAACCAAAGAGCCTCTAAAGACGGAAAGCAGAGGGTTTAGGAATTTTTAAATAATGAAGGTCTGTGCAGAGGCAGATAAGTCTTATATCACACAAGAGTAACCCAGGCCCTTCCCCTTTTCCTTCCTGAAAAATCCAGTCTTAAAGCCGTGAGAAGGGACAAGGGGAGACAGGCCTTTGTGCAGGAATGGGTATGGAGAGAGATGTGAAAGACCAAAGGCGGGTATCAGAGAAAGGTGTTCACAGTGGGATGCAGGTTGGAGCACCAACAGGTAAGGAGAGTAACCAGGTAAGGGTCATCGGCAGCAGTGGAAGACTGGCTACCTAAGAGGAGATTTAATCAAATGAGTAACTTGTTAAGAACAATGGGAGCCAGGATTCTCACTGTCAAAGAAGGTAGTTATAAATACGGAAAAGGAAAAAACTAAAGTAAACCCTGTGGTGTCAGGTAGGGATTTGGAATACCAGAGTGAACTCATGGTTTTGAAAATATATAGCTAGATATAGAAACACAGATGTAAACGTGTGTTATGTGTATATATGTATATACACACATATTCCATAGTCCTGTCCACTAAAAGGGCCCAGAGGTGGTGATAGCCTCCAAGCAACGAGTATACTTAGCAACCAGATATTGGCCTCTACATATCATTCTCTATGCAAAGGAACTAGGGCTCCTTGGAGAAATGACTGATACAAAACACGACACTAGTAAATCACAAAATGAGCTTGGAATGTCTTTTTCTGAAAGAAAGCAAAGATGTGTTCCAAGAATGATGGGAGTAAAAGGGCATAAAGACACTCCCACTGACTGGCAAACCTGGGACGGATGGGAACATTAAGGTAAGTAACGAGAGTAATCGTTTAATCAAAACATACTGGAGAAAAAGAGACCAAAAGTTCTTACTGATGTTAATTAATTAATTGACATTTTGACGAGGAATGGGCTATTTACATAATTTCACAATAACTTGCCACAGGATATATACATAAATTACAAAAGGGAAAAAAGTCACTTGATGATGGAGAAACTTGTGATGCAGTGATGCAGGCAACACTTCAGTCAAGTGACCATCATCAGTAATGGGACAGACAGAAATCAGTGCCCCTTGATGGATACAGTGAGAGGAACTCGGCACCATTTCTGTAATTATCCCACCAGAGATGGACAGCCTGAATCTAAGAATGAGAAAATGGCAGGCCAACCCCCATTAAAGGACATTGCACATAATAGCTAGTTTAAACTTTTCAAAAGTGTCAAAAATCTAACCAGTGAAAGACTGAAAAAGGCTAAAAGACCCAACTAAATACAATGTGTCTTCTGAACTGAATTCTTCTGCTTTAGAAGACAAGATTGGAACAACTGAGAAACTTGAATGAGGTCTAAGATTTACATGGTGGTAATGTATCAGTGGTAAATTCCTGGCTTTGATGGCTATACTGTGATTATCTTGGAGAACATCCTAGTCTCAGGAAATATACACTGAAGTATTGGTGTGTGATAGCCATTATGCCAGCAACTTTTTCTCAAATGATTCAGGATAAAAACAAATAGTACCACTCGCAATTTCTCTGCAGGTGTGAGACTGTTTCAAAATAAAAATTAAAATTCAACAACAATAAATTAGGGAAATGGACACTCCAGGGAGAACGATTCCATCTAGTTTACAGGAAAGATGAAACTCTCAAGTGATTAAAGTGGTCCCAAAGAAATCCATCCTAAGGAAGGTTGGCCAGATGTTACAGAGAAAAAAAACGCCGCCCTGAATAGAAAGTGAGAGGAGATGAAGTCTATGTACCCTCCAATGATTTCGTAATTCATTCACTCAACAAACATTTATTAAACACCTACTGTGCTTCAGACAATATGCTAGGCACTGCGCTTATGAAAATAACTGACAGTCCCTGCAATTGAAGCCTTTATAGTCTAATGAAGGATGATGATTCAGAAGTCTGAAGGTAGTATTTTAAGACAGTCATCAGCGTTACATATGGAAAGAAGCATGTGACTCAGGACCACTGTCTTTAATATTCCATTTTCATTTATGAATTTTCAATAGACTACACAATAGTTTATTATTCTATCATACTCTTTAACAACATTTTCATCCTAACTTTTCTATGCTTGTGGGTGGTGTTAATTGAGGCATATGCAAAAACCTTATCACTTTTCAATTATGAACAGATGTAAATGATTTGCTTCATGTTTTATTTTAGAGTAACAAGCATCTTCTAAAATAAGAAGCTGGGGCTGTAGTTATTGCTAGAGACTTAACACTTTAAAAGTGGACCCTGATGTATTCATCACCTCAAAAGTCACTCCATGTCTCTGTTCTCCAATTTCTACATCTGTCACAAACATGTCATAATGTGCTGGTACGAAAGTTTGAAATGTTTAGAAGAAAGACACCATAATTATAAAGCTCCGTTAAAATATAGGTTGCTTTCACCTTTTGCCAAGGACTAACTACTACTGTGGATGTATTAAGACAGAGTGATCCATCTAAATGAGCTCACCTTGGCAATTTTATGTTGGGTGAGACATTAGTTGGTTTTCCAACTCTTCCCCTTGGCTTCATTTCAATCTTCCAGGCATATCATCAAGTGAGAATGCTTTGGTGCCTTCTCACTGACCCAAGAGTGAGAGGCCAGACCAAGCAAGTCAGTATTCAATTACTTTCCCCACTGAGGTCTGCACACCCTTCTTACACTTTTCCCATTTGACACTTTCATAACCATATTTAGCTTTCTTCCTACCATCTCCCTGTAATTCAAAAGGCAATTTAGACTCCCATATGGTTGCCATCGAAGCTAACAGATGTCTAGCAAATTAAAACAAAAATTATGACTTATAAACTGCTGATGTATCATCATTCCAGAACATCTTACAATTTACAGTGAATCATAAGATAAGGCTTCCAACTTGATGCCCCCCACAAGGTTCTCTAAATCTCTCTTCTCTGGGAATTGAAGCCCTGTGGAAACAAATTAGATGCAACATTCTGCCATCAAACCTGGATAAACCTACACTTAAAGATACAATGTAATATTTGCAAGCACATCAAGGAGAAATTTGGCCTCAAGGATCCAAGGCTTTCTAATGTTTGTACAGCAAAGGGAAGAAAAATGACTTGGCTCTCCTAAGTCATTTAAGGTTTCCACTGATCCACAGTGCTCTTTTCAAATAAGTGATGAATAAATCTGCTGAATCTATTCACCTCATCTCCTTGGTAGAAATCAACAGGAGCATCATTACCTGGTGGTAATGATGACAAACTACCAGGCTAAGGTATTCTAGAAGTTCTATAGCCAGGATGGAAATAGCATAAAATCTGGAGACAATGACACAGACCATATCCACCATTTGTTAAATATTGAGACAGTGTGCTTGGTAATATCTTATCCGACGGCATCCTCAAATCTACAACTCTACTGGATAATGCTGTGCTTAGTCGCTCAGTTGTGACTGATTCTTTGCAACCCCATGGACTGTAGTCTGCCAGGCTCCTCTGTCCATGGGGATTCTCCTGGCAAGAATACTGGAGTGGGCTGCCATGCCTTCCAACAAGGGATCTTCCCAACCCAGGGATCTAACTCAGGTCTCCTGCATTGCAGGTAGATGCTTTACCATCTGAGCCACCAGGGAAGCCCATTGGGTAATGTTATCTTTACTTTGGCTCAGTGGTAAAGTATTCGCCTGCTAATGAGAGACATGCAAGTTCGATCCCTGGGTCAGGAAGACTCCCTGGAGAAGGAAATGGCAAACCACTCCACTATTCTTGCCTGGGAAATCCCATGGACAGAGGACCCTGACAGACTACAGTCCATAGGGTCACAAAACAGTCAAACACGACTCAGTGACTAAACAAGGCTCCATGCAGCAGACTGTATTTTTCAAAAATGGCCACAACCCACACAACCTTCACACTCATCCGACAAAAGAGGAATCTGTCACTTCACCCGCTCGAAACTGAGCAGGCTGCATGCATGCTTTAACCAGAGGAACAGATAAAAGTGACACTGGACCAGTTCAAGGGGTAGTCTTTACTGGCTGGAAGCTTCTTCTTCCAGTCTTAGAGGAAGGAAAAAAACACGATGAAGTACTCTAGCCAACAACACTGGCTGAGCTCTCAGCTGGCATCAACTGCCAGTCATGTGGGGGTACCATCTTGGGTATCCCACCCCAATGAACCTTCAGTTAACTCCAGCCAGCTTCCATCTCACTGCAACTGAAATGGATGCTTCCAAGTGCAAACTGCCCAGCAGAGCCTGGTCAAATCCCAGAGTTGTCAGATATAATCAAGTTTTATCTTAAGCCACTAAGTTTTGAGGTTGTTTGTTATAGAGCAATAGATAACCAGAATACTGAGATCAATTTACTTGCCCAGTAACAGTTTTTAAGTATTAGAGTCAGCACACAAAAAGCTCCAGAACAAAATATCTATTAATGCTGGGTGATGGGGTGTGGAGGCGCATTACTCAAAAGAAGCAACTTTTTCTTCCCTCCTCTACCCCAGAGCAGTCTCAAGTTTTCCAAGAAATGTCCTAGTATGATGACACCCTCAATAAAATCAATTTCCTTCTGGCTTGAGTTCTTCCAATATAAAATAGGGTGAATAAGATTCCCCCACCACCGCCTTGTGATAACTAATGAGGAAGGAATCTGTACAAGATGTTGACTTTGTTACTCAGAATATTATCACAAGTATTACATAAAAGGATCCAGATTTTACACATGAAACTCTAACTCCAATAATAAAAAAATATATTTAATGACTCACAAGACTACATTTGAGATTCATAGTGGGGACACAAAAGTATGCATATTACACCAATAAGTAAATAAGCCAAGAAGAAACTAGGAAAAGATTTTTTCAAATGAAAGAATCCTTGAGGGAAAAATAAATAAATTAATAAAAGTTACTTTCAGACAAATCTCAGTGAGAGAAAAAGTCTATAATTTAATGTGTCCCAATATATGCTATTTTCATTATATTTTAGTCCCCATCTCTTATATTTTTCTTCCTCAGCATACTGGAGCTCAAAAGACTCATTCTTTTTTTCAGAACTAGAAAGAAACTTCCAACTTGACTAACTCTTTATTTTTTTGTTTTTTAAATTGGAATATAGTTGCTTCGTAATCAGCTATACCAATACATATATCCCCTTTTTTGGGTTTTCTTCCTATTCAGGCCATCAAGGAGCAATGAACAGTGCTCTCTGTGCTATACAGCAGGTTCTCATTGGCTATTAATTTATACATAGTAGTGCATATGTCAATCCCAGTCTCCCAATCCATCCCTCCTCAGTATCCATGTTTTCTCTCTACATCCATGTCTCTATATTGGCTTTGCAAATAAGTTCATCTATACCATCTTTCTAGATTCCACATATATTCATTAATATACAATATTTGTTTTTGTCTTTCTGAATCATTCACTCCCTCTGACAGTCTCTGTGTTGATCCACATCTCTGCAAATGGTATAATTTCGTTCCTTTTTATGGCTGAGTAGTAATATTCCACTGCATATGTGTACCACATCTTCTTTAGCCATTCCTCTGTTGATGGACATTTAGGTTGCTTCCATATCCTGACTATTGTATATAATGCTGCAAGAAACACTGGAGTGTATGTATCTTTTCAAATTATTGTTTTCTCGAGGTATATGCCCAGGAGTGGGATTGCTGGGTCGTATGGTTGTTCTATTTTTAGTTTGTTAAGGAACCTCCATACTGTTCTCCATAGTGGCTGTAAATATATGGAAAAGTTCATGAACTTGCATGTCATTCTTGTTTAGGAGCCATGTTAATCTTCTCTGTACTGCTCCAGTTTTATTATATGTGCTGTTGGAGTGGGCACTAACTCTTCATTCTAACAGTGGAGAAACTGAGGCCGGGGCAGTTAACTGAGTAGTGAAAAGTCAAACTACTCATCACTAAGAGAACTAAACGCTTCCTGCTAGGGCTACCAGATTCTGTTTTTATTTTACAAGAACTTTATCTCAAAATGTCTACAATGTTTTAAATTTTTTTTTTCTAGAGTTTCGGTGTGGAAAGATTAGGAAACCATGCTCTCTGTAATCAATGTCTTCTTCATAACTGTGTAAGAGTAGCCCCAGTCTGCTGAATCCAGCAGTCACAGATAGGACGGCAACTGTAGAGAGCAGAGGTGTGTAACTTTACAGAATCAGGCTGCCAGTCCCGGCTCTTCAGTCACTAACATGTTAGTCTAAATTACTGTGATCAAATATCATGGCTACCTTCCTGCTGATCATCACTCTAGAGACCAGGGTACTGCAAACTCAGGGATTCTATAATTCCCAAATAATTCCCAAAATTATGAGGTAACCTTGAAGCAGACAGCAGGACAGCAAAGGTATGAGGGGCTATACGAGTGGAAGACTTTAGGCACGGTAAGGAGGGACAAGGTGTGTCAGAGAAGGGGCCTTCTAACAAAGGTAGCTACATAACAACTCTGCCTGGGACAGATGGTTTGGTTCCACAGTGCTGCCGTGTATCTTTTCAGGCTTCCCATAAAACTCCTCCCAAGAGGAGTTTTCTTCTGTCTTCAAAAATCAGACAAAATGTGACAATCTTTTGAAACTCTCCATGCAAGCACTGCAATTCTTTGAAGCTCTCTACAATTCCAGAGGTTTTGCTACAACCTAAGCCAGAGAAAACACTAAATGTGCCTCTGTACACACTACAAAATTGCACCAAACTGTCAGGGAAATAGGCCCAAATCCCTTTATTTCTTTTCCACCTCCTGCTATGAAACTGCAGAGAAAGCCCCTGGGTGCTTTTTGTTGCCTGGTAGCTGAAATGTTCAGCTTTTGGAAGTGTTCAAGTAAAATCAAGAGGCTTGAACTCACCACCCCAAGAAGATCCACTCCCAATTCAGTAGTCCCTGACTCTCAAAGTCATGAAAGTTTCAAGTTCAGATAAAATCAAAACTCCTCACCCAGGAATGTGACTTTTAAATATGTCCAACAAGGGTTGAAAAAAAGGAAGCAAGGAAAGAAAACTTCTTCTTCCTACATTTGTAGCAGTGTTTGACTATGTGGGGGGTGAGCGGGGGTGGTGGTGATTGTTAACAGGAATCATGTCCAATCTCTGGCAAAAAGTGGCTTATGAATGACTGAATCTGATATTTATTCATGTGTCCCCACCTCATTATCAGCCCTGAGGCCAGATGACATGCTGACACAGAGAGTGGTCTCCAGTCCCTCTCATTCTCTTTTGCAAAACATGCAAGAGCAATGCAAGACACTCCTAGAGAAAACAGAGAATAAAAATAAAATAGCCTAGTAAATGCATGGTAGGAAGAAAACGATATAAAGAGCTGTATTGACAACTCTTCTCATTAATGTATATGTTCAAACAAATGGCCAAAACTAAAGGAGAATCAAAATAAATACACCCCATGTTCAGACTGCTGTGGATTATCATTGATCCCACCAAGACCACTGGATTACTGTTGACCTCACACTGAATCCACACTAAACAGCAACTTGGAGAACATCCCCTTCACCTCAGGCAGCCACCATCTTTAGTTTCCACGGGGGGAATAGTGGGGGCGGAGGGAGTGCCCAATAAGGAAGAGGATGGAATGGGATGGGATGGAGAGGAAAAAGAACACGGTCTTTGAAGCAACGTTTCCCCTTGTCCTAGTGAACTCTTTGTCTGGTTGCTGAACATGTTTGTGAGATCAAAGAAGAAAACCCAAACAAAACAAAAGAGGAGGCATCCCAGCCTAATTATAATAGGTGCCCAGCATATTGTGGTGCCAGGAGAGCATGGATGAACCTTTCATTCAAGCATTGGCTCTCCGGGTATCCCCACAAAACATGTCTCATACGCCTTCTCCTCCGCATTTCTCCACGGTTTCCCCCAAAACGGCCCGCTCTCTGTGTCACTCCTCAGAAAAGGAGGTCGTGAGGTACGAACACCCTGAAACATATGCTGATGGTGACTTGTTATTATCCTGACAATAATACAGACAGAGAAATAAACACCTCCACCCCGCACACCCACTGGTCAGTCCATTATGCAAAAGGAGCGCTTTCCCGATGAAGACGAAGAGAAGAGCGTGCAGGAAGCGGTATTTACGTGCACATTACAGAACCATATACCGCCGCATCTGCATCCTACACAAAGCCCGAAATGGTGCAAGAAGATACACGCTGAGCATGGCACAGACTGGCCGCGGCAACACGGAGCCCAGCCCTCGTCCAATCAGATCCCCGTTAGAGGTGGACCTCAGGGTCGACTCTGCCCGATTAGCCTTCCCTATTATGACACCACGCTCTGCCCAACATCCATACTCCACCGGGAGCAAATCTCATTCGAGTGGCTGCTCATTTCTCCAACTGCCGAACCCTTTCTTTCATCTGCATCTACGTTATTCGTCCCTTAAAAAGCAACCTCAAGGCCAGGGTGCCCCCTTTCTGGCTCTGTTTTTCTTTTTACCTTTTCGCGTTCCTAGAAAGGATGAAATGTTTATTTCTCCAACGCGCAGGCTGAAAGGGCGGAAGGCAAACGCCTCTGCGAGCTCCCACAAGCGCCCGAGGGGCTGCGAAAAGTAAAGGCTGAGAGCAACGTGCGCGAAATCGTCGCGAATCGATCAGCCACGATAGTTGAAATCCCAGAAGCGCTCCAACTTACCCAAAATATGACATTGAAGCCAAATATGAAATACTTGATGCAACAACTGACTTCAGGACCCTTGTAATGCTTCCCGGACATCCTCTGGGTTCATGAAGACACTTGCCCCGGCAGCCCGAGTTTGGAGCCCCGGAGCACCGTTGCTCGGAGCAGCCGGCGGGAGGCTGGGGGTCGGGGACGCCGCTCGGGGCCGCGGCGCGGCGGCCAAGCCGGGCTGAGCAGCGCAGGGACCGAGCAGCGGAGAGTGGCTCCCACACCTCCAGCCCTTGGCGCGCGCCGAGGCCGCCGGAGCCGGGGTAGCCGCGAGCGGGCAGGGAAGCACGCTGCGAGCCCCGAGCTTCGCTGAGGCTGGCCCCCAGCACCGGGCGAGCTCCCGAGCCCGTCGGCCGGACGTTGGTCAGCCTCCGGGCTTCGGGCAAACGCGACCGCCGCGGATGCTGGTGGAGACGCTACTCGCCCG
Source organism: Antilocapra americana (assembly GCA_007570785.1). Lineage (NCBI taxonomy): Eukaryota > Metazoa > Chordata > Mammalia > Artiodactyla > Antilocapridae > Antilocapra > Antilocapra americana. The sequence continues at coordinate 4,653,339 of ML662439.1, forward strand.
CCCGCCCGCTCGCGCGCGCCCTCCCACCCCTCGCTCCGCCCGCCGATCGCTCCGCCCGCCGGGCCGGCTGCTCCTCCGCCCGCGCCGCCCTCAGCTCCGCCCGCCTCCAGCCGCCCGAGCCTCCGCGAGGTGCGCGCGCGCACGGGCTCGGGCGCTCCCGGGCGGCGGGAGGCTCAGCGTAGCCGCTCCGCCCCCTCCTTCCAGCGCTCGCCTCTCCTCCGGCTCGCTTGCTCCCCGCCCCTTCTCAGGCCAGCCAGGAGCGCCGCGGACCCCCAAGCACGGCGGGTAGGTAGGGAGGATGGCAGGCCGAAGGGAGGTGTAAGGATGCCGGGAGAGCGCGCCCATCGGGAGCAGCCTTGGAGGAGTGTCTGGGGTTGATGTTCCCCCTCTGCCACCGGCGGCACAGACGGCTTCTGGAGAGACCAGGGGGCAAGGATCGCTTCGAGGCGAGAGGGCTGGTTGAGTTGCGATCCTCAGTGCGAATCATTCCCCCCGCCCCGCACTCCAGGACAAGCATCCTTCTGGGTGTAGCCTCACTCGCACCCCCTGCTCCACCTCCTGGTTTTATAGCAAGGAAAGACGCCGGGCCACTGAGGCGGAGAGGAAAGAGGTCATAGACTTTGCTGGGAGCGAAGGGGAAGGATAAGGTGTTAGGGAAGGGGGAGAAGAGATGGGAAATGGGAACGAATCCGGAGGATTGCATAGGAAAGTCCCCTGAATTCCAGCGTGGCTCCAACTCAACCTCCCCACCTGCGGGAGAGATAGGCTTATCCTGAAGATGGGACGAGGAAGGAGAGATGGCCCAAAGGAATCCAACGCAAAACAGGATCCTTGCCCTAGGGCCTGTCGCCCACAGAAATCCGGACTGCAAATGCCCCCGCAAGACGAAGGAACCTGACTGGTCCTCACTCTAGGGAGGAATCCAGGAGTTCTAGGACGGTGTACTGGGGAATCCGAATTGGGTTTACAGATCATGAATGACTAAGCTGTTGACCTCTAAGGAAGGATAAAACGAAACTAGAAATTATTTTGGAGCCCGACCTGAGCATGTGTGCCGATTTGTTGTGTATCTGCCTTCCTCCTGGGGCACTTTCATAGGTGCTGGCAAGCAGATATCAGTATTTCTCTGAAAAAGAATGAAGAACTGCTCAGAACTGTGTGTAAACATCTATGGGTATTTTTTTAAGGCTTGAAAAAGCTGCAAAGAGATGAGAGCAGGGAAACTTTCCAGCCCCATGCCAGTGAAACCTGGTACTGGACACAGAAATATGCATGCGTCCTAAGCTCCCAAGTGATCCTTCAGTAGGTTTGATAACATCTGGAATAGAGTTTCCCTAGTTAACCACCCCCTCACTTTTCTCAAAACCTAGCTAGATAGTTGACAGCCTACATGGAGGAGCAAGAAGTTACTTTTTCTTGCAATAAACCACACTTAAATAAGCTTGGCCTCTGGAGGGACTGGGGCTATAGTGAGGTCACAGGTAGGAGCCAGGGTCCCCACAAAGGTAGAAGAACCAGAAGATCCTAGAATTATGACACTGGTAACAGTGACTTCAGCCCTTTGGATGAAATAACCCTCTCTACTTCAAAAGTGTCCTCTACCCACCCAGAGCACACAGCAGACTACCACCAATCTGGGGGATTTCAAAGGTAAAGTCTACTCTTAGCAGCAGATTCCCCACTAACAGGAAGGTGCTGCCACACCTTACATAAGCTGTTGGTGCTATATTGTAATTCTTCATATATGTAAGTAGAGCAATTATTGCAGATTCCTGGGTAAGTCAGAGGAAATGTCTATCTTAAAGTGATGTGACACAACTCAGAAAAGTGCTAGAAATTAGATCCAGCTGATGACTGGGTTGATAATAAGCAGGATTTGTCTTTGAAATAAAACCCAACAGAGAAGGAGAACTCTGGTAATTTGGGGCAGGGAGACTAGCTGAATTCTCATTTCATATGTCAAAGCCAAGTTCAAGGAGGATTTATGAGTTAAATATATTTTTTAAAGCAATCCAGAAAATAGAATTGTTGTTCAGTCACTAAGTCATGTCTAACTCTTTGTGATCCCATGGATGGCAGCATGCCAGGCTTCCCTGTGCTTCATTATCTCCCAGAGTTTGCTCAGATTCATGTTCATTGGGTCTGTGATGCTACCTAACCACCTCATCCTCTGCCACCTCTTCTCCTTTTGCCTTCAATCTTTCCCAGCATCAGTGTCTTTTCCAATGCAAATAGAATACTATTTGTTAAACCTCTGGCTAGAAGTATTTCTCAGCTTAGAAGCAGTAGAAGGAAATGATCAATGGAGATGACTGGGTAATAGCTTAAAGCTTCTATGTGTCAAACATTGTTTTAAACAAGAACATAGAGGACTTCTCTGGTGGTCCAGTGGCTAAGAATTTGCCCTGCAAGGCAAGGGAGGCTGGCTGGATCCCTGATCAGGCAACTGAGATCCTGCATGCAACGGGGCAACCCAAGTGCAGCAGTTACTGAGCCTAGATCTCGCATGACACAACAAAGATGCTGCAGGCTGCAACTAAGACCCAACACAGTCAAATAGATCACTGTTACATAGAAACCTAAACTGAGAAATGGTGACTGCAAATATAAAGAAAAAAGTATGAGTAACTTAGTAGGGCTCATACAGTAAAGTAAAATACAAAATCTCAGTGATTGAATAAAAGCAGAAAACAAATCACATACTAAGACATCAAATAGTGATAAATATGGTGAAAATTAACTTTTTAGTAATTAAAGAAATAGATGTTAACTCAGTGGTAAACATATACAGATAATAAGCAATGGTTTGCTCATACATTGCTGGTGTCATTATAAAATGATTCCATCCATTTGGAAAGCGTTTTGGTTATATGTCGTAGGTCAGGGTGCTCCTACATTTTGACTCAGCAATCCCACTCCTGGGAATCTAGCCAACAAAATACTCCAAAATATGAGAAAAGTTCTGTGCCGCAAGCTGTACATCACAGCAGTATTGAAAACTCGGTGACAACTTAAAGATGCTAGAATAAGAGCTATACCCAACTCCCTGTAGCCCCCTGGACCACGACATTGCTTCATGTTTCTCTTCTTTGCACACATCATTTTGGGTCTAAGTGCTCTCCTTGCCCTGTGTCTGTGAGCTGAGCCCTCTTACTTACCCTCAACACTTTCAATCAGCATTTTCCAGGCTCCCTCCTTCATCTCCTCAGCATCTCCTACACTCTCCCGTGTTGGCACCTGGAGACTACCTATAATTACTTGTTTACCTGCCTGGCTCCTCTACTCTGCTGCGCCCTCCTTCAAGGGTGTGGTCCCTCTCCTTTTAATCTTAGAATCCTTAGAATTGCTAGCGCCCTGCCAGTGTTTCAGGTGCTTGATAAATATTTATTTTAAAAATGGATGAGTCATTTACTCAAATCTTTTACAGACATTAAGGATGATGATTATAAAGAGTATGTGGTAACGTGACTGTATTATAATGCTCAATTTTATTTTTGTGGAAATATCTCAAAGTGATAGGAAAGTTAAATGAAAAAAGCAAGATGCAAAGTGGTATACAGTGTAGGCTGCCATTTTTTAAAATAATAATAATAATAATAAATCGTGTTGACAAAGGAGAATGGAAAATTTATATATGCACACTTTCCCTTGTTAATGAGTAGGCTATGTATGAAAACATTTTAGGTGTTAATTCTTTTGAAATTATAATAGTTGTTAGACTATGGGATTGTGGGTGATTGTGTTTTCATGTTTCTGGTTTCTATTTAATGTGGTTATATTGCTTTTACAATGACAAAGATAAAATTATAAGCAAAGACTAACAAATAACTAAGTAATCATTATATTTATTTCAGCACTACCTTTCATGACTCAATAAATTCTGGCCTATTTTAAGGGGAAAAACAATGAGAGTAATTTTCTCCCCAGGGACTCTCCTACAGCCATCTCCTTTATAATTCTGAGGTTGAAAAACATAGTTAATAAATTTAATTACTGAAGAGATAATTAATCTTTCTATAGCAGTACAAATAGGTAAAGCACGTTCTTCTAACAGTTGCCTAGCTAAGCAAGATAGGACAATAGCGTTTTAACCTAAGACACCAGATTTAATGAGCTTGTCTCTCTCTGTATTTCGCTCTCCCCACCACTTTTCTGCCTCCCTCCTTTCTGTCTTTCACTGTTTCTCTGTTCCTCTAGTCCTATATTTTTCCTTTCCTTCTCTGTGGCCAGCACTGACGGCTGCCTCCCCACCAACTGTTCCAAGGTCCCCGCTCTTTTCATCTGTATGCTTGGGAAGATGAGCCCCGGCCCAGCTCCACTGGGTGAATCTTATCCTTCTGAGCCAAACCTGGCTCTGACCAGTGTTTGGTTCAGAAACGGGCATGAGACACACTTCTGGTCAATGAGGAGAATCTGCTAGGTGTTTCCTCACATCTAAGAGAAGTTTTCTTTTTGGCCTTGGATGTAATTGCATTTGACAATAATAAAGATCATACCAAGCCTGGCAAAATGAGAAAGTGAAAAGAACCTAGGCTTCTTGCTGTTGTGGCCTCGCTAATTTGACCTCTCAGGACTTCCTGTCACAGGAGAGAACTTGCTGGGGAAGGCGCTGTAAGAAAGGTTTTCAGTTTCATGCAGCTCAAAGAATTCTGTTTTATTAAGCACTCTCCTCTGGTATTTCCTCCCGACCCCTTTGATTTTCTCCACGTTTCTCTCGGTACCACTGTTCCCCTCTCCTCTCTTCTATTCCCCAACTATTCCTGTCTCTTGCCAACAATTACAGGGGGAATCTTTAGCACAGTCTGCCCAACTCACACCCACCTCTTTCTCTCACTTTCTCACCCACAAAGTGCTTCCCCACCTCTGCCACATTTGTACCTTAGGGCTGACAGGCTGGGTTGATCCAGGCTGGGCCAGCCCCTAAGTGTGTCCCTCTCATGTTGGGATTCATTAACAAAGGCATCCCTGCATAGTTGAAAGGGAGGTGAGGCTTCTTTAGGAGAGCTGGAGGGGCTTGTGTTTCCAGGAGGAGGAAGCCAAGACTCTCACTCTCTGCAGAAAGAGGAAGGAAGCACAGACATCAAGAGAAAAGGGGCAGAGACTCTTAACAACATGGGCCGCGAACACAGTGGTGTGTTTTGTGCTCTGAAAAGCTTCCGGCCTTGCTTAAAGGCTTTCTATTTCTGGATTTCTTCTGGAGAACCCAATCCTTGAGGTTTCAGAAGTTTTTAGATAGAATTCTTCCATTGCACTCCACTTTGGCTTTAGCTACTTCAAAGTGGGTGTCTCTGTATTTGCAAATCAAAAAACCCTGATTAGGGCTTCCCATGGGTCTAGCAGCTGGGACTCAATCCTTGCTCCAGGAAGATTCCGCATGCCACAGGGCAGCTGGGCCTGTGTGCCACAAGTACTGAGCCCAACCACCCTAGAAACAGAGGAAGCCACTTCAGTGGGGAGCTCGGGCACCACAACAAAGAGTGGCCCCTGCTCACCGCAACTAGAGAAAGACCACGTGCAGCAACAAAGAACCAGCACAGCCAAAAATAAAAGTAAATATTAAAAAAAAAAACTTTGATTAAAACAAGTCATCTCACCTCAAATCCAATGAAGTCAACTTAAAGCATTTTTAATTGGCCATAATATAAATTTGTTGTATTAAATGAATCAAATATTTTACCTACTGTTCTTTAGTTGAAAAGTGAGTGAATTAAAATATCAAAATATTTCTCTAAAAAAACAATGGATCCCCCAGGATCAGTATCACCTCCATACCCCTCTCATCCTGTGCCCACACATACCCATTAAAGAGGCCTAGTTCTCAGGGCCCCAGGAAGAACATGAAAAAAGCATATCTGTCTCAGAAATATGATTAAATAAGCATACATAGAACACAGTTGTTTCACTTTTAAAAATCAATTATAATTGCTTGTGTAATAAAATGAATTCTATCTTTTACAAATTATGACAGAGCAGGCATTGATTTTTTTTTTATTCCACCTTCTTTTGGAAATATCACCTCAATTTCTTCCTGCTCTGGAGATAGTCAGCAAGGCCTCTACATCAGGGTGCCAGGCAAGCCCGTGACACACGTTTGGCCATTCAGAAGCCCCCTACTTGATACCATGCAGAGGGAAGCAGAGACCAAAAGCTACCTGGAGTTCATTGATTGTGGCACTTGGACATCCAGCCTGAGGCTGCCCTTCAGGATCCTCCCTGGTTCTTCTGGTCTCCCTCCAGTCCTGTAAACTACCTTATTTCCTCCTAGTGGATTTCCTTCCTGATTGAATCAGTCATTGCCTGTTTCTATGACTTAGACCAAAAAAATTCCTAAGCAACAGCATGTGAACTTTTGAAACTGTACTTTTCAGAGAAAGATGAAAATGTTATCTTTTTTTTCTGATTTCCAAAGTAGGATATCCTTATTATACAATAGTTAGACAATACATGAAAGGTTTTCAAAGACTCACCCATGACAACAGTTCCAAAGGAAACTACTATCCACATTTTGATATATTTTCTTCATTACTAAATATTTTTATATGATTGATCTCATTCTGTGGAGGAAACCTTAAACTATTATATTTCCCATTTGCCAGTGCCCCCAAATAGTGTAGAGAAGCCTCCATTGGAAAAGAAGCAAGACCATCTCAATTTCCAGGCTGCGGTCACCAGTCAGGATTCTAACCTCATTGCCCCATATCGCTAACGCTTGAGTGTTTTCCTCTTCCACTATATATCACTCTTTGTTTCCTTTCTTACATGGCAAACATTCTTGCATGCTCCCTTACATTCCAAACTCACTCCTACCTCCAAACAATCTCAAAGTTCCATTCCCACCCCGCAAACTCCACCCTTCCTTTCATCCATCACCAGTTCAAATTATTCTGCAGTTAGGTATTTCAGCTCCTCAAAAATCTGCCCCTATTTAACACTAGACACGCTAATCCTATCTAGTAATTTCCTCTTTCACCATTTGGTTTCTTTTGCCTTCTAAAAACTTTGCTTTTGTGATATATCTGTATTGGTGGAGCATTGAACTTAATGTCCAGAAACAGGGAATAGATATTAGCAGATTCATCAGATATCCATTTAAGTTTTATTATGCAGAATCAATTGACTCAACAACAATTATTTATTGAGCACATTTCCCATTAAGGTACCTTTCGTCATGGTTTCTGCCCTAAAAGTGAAATGGAAGAAATAAACAAACAGAGGTAAGGTCACAGATCAGAATAGACAGCTACAATTTCCACCAAGTACAATGTGATGTAGAATCATGAAAAAAAACTCTTCCAGTTCTACTTTTTCTTTTCTTTCTTTCTTTTTTTCTTTTCTATAGTAGTAGCCTTAAGGTACAACCACTAGGAACAAAAACTTGTTCCGTTTATGAAGACAGAATATCTTCTGTGTATCTGAGTATCTGAGTTATTTATTTGAATGAGTTCAGGAGTCTGAAAGAATAAGTTTTAACCACACTTGTCTAGCCATTGTGGAAAACAGTTTTAGTGGTTCCTCAAAAATTTAAACAAAATTAATATATGATTCAGAAATTCTACTCCTAGGTATATACCCAAAAGAAATGAAAACAAGGATCCAAAGAGATACTTGTATACCAATGCTCACAGCAACACAAGAGCCGAAAGATGGAAACAGCCCAGTGTCCATCAACAGAAGAATGGATAAACAAAATATAGTAGATATACAAAAGGATATTACTAGCCTTATAAAGGAAGGGTATTTTGATATATGTTACATGGCTGAATCTTAAAACCATGTTTTGTGAAAGAAGACAGACATATACAGACATATATGATTCTACTTATATGAAGTATTTAAGGAAGGCAAATTCGTGGAGACAGAAAGTAGAACAGAGATTAACAGGGATTGAGGAGAAAGAATTCTTGTTTAATAGGTACAGGGTTTCTGTTTGAAATGATGAAAAATTATGGAAATAGGTATTGGTAATGGTTGTAGAACACTGCAAATACTTAACGCCACTGAACTGTACACTTGGAAATGGTTAAAATGGTGAACTTTATGTTCTTTATATTTTAGCACAATAAAAAATGTCTACACTTACAACAAATAACTAACTAATGGTTTGAAATACAGAAATAAGTTGCTCACTGACGTCTATAGTCAAAATTAAACATCCAATATATGCATCTAAGGCTATAAGTTATGTGTGTCCCCACTTGAGGAAATCTAATAGAAGTATAAAAATAAATGGATCTATTTTATAGAGGGATTTATCCAAGTATTCCTTTAAAAGGGAGCTTTCCTGGGAAACTAATTGATCAGGAGCAACCCAAGAAAGTCTGTTGAGAGCAGAAAAAGTCTGTCGAGAGCCGAAAGACTCTGTGGAAAGAGGAATCAGGAAGCTGAGGTCCCTCTCTAGCACACAGTCTCTCACACAGGAGACCAACCACATGTGTTTCTCTCTCTCCAGAGGAGCTCTGGCCCCTTTCAAGGCTTCTAGGAGAATCCAACAGAGCTGAAGTGAGTCGGGGTTACGATGGTGAGAACAGGAAAAAGTGAAAGTGTCAGTTGCTCAGTTGTGTCTGATTCTTTGTGACCCAATGGACTCTAGCCTGCCAGACTCCTCTGTCTTTGGAATTTCCCAGAAAAGAATACTGGCGTGGGTTGCCATGCCCTCCTCCAGGGGATCTTCCTTAACCAGTGATCAAACCCAGCTCTCTTGCATTGCAGGAGGATGCTTCAGCGCCTGAACCACCAGGAAAGCTCCTGGTGAGAGCATTAGCTACCTTCCACATAGATGACCTGACCTTTCATTTCAATCACTCGGCAACTTTTTCATTTGGACCACAAACTCCTTGAGGGCAGGGATCAGATTTCTCTGTAGTATGTTACCTTGCAAGTATGCCGCATGCACTGGATGCATATTATTATTTATTGAATGAATTAATTAATAACTTTAGTACAAAATGTCGATGAAAAGTCAAACAAAAATAGTTATGAAGCAGCTCTGAAATTATAATACATAAGAAATCCTCTGAGTCATAAAAGCTCAAATCACACAGGTAATCTTAGAGAACCTCTCCTCAAAGCCTAAAGTAAGCAAAATCTGTGTCCATGCTTATTCTATCTTCTCCTACAAAGAGGACCTATTTTCCACTGTATTTGTAACTCTGTCTTGTACCCAAATGTACCACATTCACTGAGTTCACAATAAATACTGTTGACAGAATGAATGACAAGGCAAAAAATAGCTTGCAGTACTTTTCATTTTTTACAAGTGTGGAAAGCATACTAAACCATCTGCTGATTAAAAATATGCGTGTTTTGACTTGCATATGACTCAAATTAACATACATAAATCCAGCATCTCCACATCACTAGATTCATAGCCACAGCCAATAAATTTCCATGTTTCTTCAGATTCATCAATCCCAGAGTGACATGGTTATCAGGCACAAAATACACAGTAATGGTTTATAACTAAAAGCTAACTTATGCTTTATTTCAATTCAATGACCACTTATCCTCTAAAAATAAAATAGGCCTAAGATCATTGGGAATCTAAAATTTTATGTTCAGCTTTGCTCTATAAATACCTAACGTCACCATGGGAAACTAAAATTTGAGGTAAAGAACAAAAACCATCATCCCTCAATATAATGAATAAGGATTAACCAAAGCTGTTGTTTGGGCTTCCCTCATAGCTCAGTCAGTAAAGAATCTGCCTGCAATGCAGGAGACCTGGGTTCGATTCCAGGGTCAGGAAGATACCCTGGAGAAGGAAATGACAACCCACTCCAGTATTCCTGCCTGGAGAATCCCATGGACAGAGGAGCCTGGCAGACTACAGTCCATGGAGTCACAAGAGTCGGACACAAGTTAGAGACTAAACCAACACTAAAGCTGTTGTTTAGTCGTTAATTCATGTCTGACTCTTTGCAACCTCATGGACTGTACTGTGCCAGGCTTCTCTGTCTATGGTATTCGTCAGGCAAGAATACTGGAGTGGGTTGTTATTTACTTCTCCAGAGCATCTTCCCGACTCAGGGATCGAACCTGCATCTCCTGCACTGCAGGCAGATTCATTTTACCACTGAGCCACCAGAGAAGCCCATTAACCAAAGTATTACATGTTGAATCTTAGCACCTTGCTGCCTCATATAACCCCAGAAACGTATATGGTCTCAAGTTGCAGCTTCTAGAACTTAGCTTCTACCTGCCAGTCTCCTCCCACTGGTCCATCAACACCACATCCCCTCCAGGACTGCCTGGGGCAGAGAAGATTCTCTGAGAATCAGAGAAACAGCTCTGTATTATAATACTGATGCTAATCCAAAATACGGTACTACCAATGGACTTGTCAACCGTCCTGGAAGGAGAACACATCCAAACTGCAAACCTAGGTCAGACGCAACATCACTTCAGTTCAGTTTGTTGCTCAGTTGTGTCTGACTCTTTGCGACCCCATGGACTGCAGCATGCCAGGCCTCCCTGTCCATCACCAACTCCCGGAGCTTACTCAAACTCATGTCCATTGACTTGGTGATGCCATCCAACCATCTCATCCTCTGTTGTCCCCTTCTCCTCCTGCCTTCAATCTTTCCCAGCATCAGAGTCTTTTCAAATGAGTCAGTTCTTCGCATCAGGTGGCCAAAGTATTGGAGGTTCAGCTTTAGCATCAGTCCTTCCAATGAATATTCAGGACTGATTTCCTTTGGTATGGACTGTTTGGATCTCCTTGCTGTCCAAGAGACTCTCAAGAGTCTTTTCCAATACCACAGTTCGAAAGCATCAATTCTTCAGTGCTCAGCTTTCTTTATAGTCCGACTCTCACATTCATACCTGACTTCTGGAAAAACCACAGATTTGACTAGATGGACTTTTGTTGGCAAAGTAATGTCTCTGCTTCTAAATATGTTATCTAGGTTGGTCATAATTTTTCTTCCAAGGAGCAAGCATCTTTTAATTTCATGGCTGCAGTCACCATCTGCAGTGATTTTGGAGCCCAGAAAAATAAAGTCTGACACTGTTTCCACTATTTCTCCATCTACTTGCCATGAAGTAATGGGACCAGATGCCATGATCTTAGTTTTCTGAATGTTGAGTTTTAAGCCATCAGGCCTGAAGAGGAGGATAAGGGAATTCCCTGGTGATCCAGTGGTTGGAACTTCACGCTTCCACTGCCAGGGGCCAGGTTCAATCCCCGACAGGGGAATATGATCCCACAAGCTGCACGCTGTGGCCAGAAAGAGAGGAGGTCAGTCACTGTTGCTGAGATGCCTGGCCCTTTCCTGTAACTCCTCAGTCTCTCGTGGTTCCCTCCAGCTAGAGTACCTGTCCAAAACCAAGTATGGAACCTGGACTCTGGCACCAAACATCCTTTAAACCCTGCTCCTAACAAACCACTGGCAACATATAAATGCCCAGAACTTTGGTCATTGGGTCCTCCCAGGACTGCTGGCACTGAGCCACTGAGGGTGATGGAAATCTTTCCAGGGCAGTATTTCCTAGCCTTGTCTGGTGATGACAGTCACTTAGGGCTGTTGACATAAATGCAGATTCCCAGGACCTCCCCTGAGATGTTTGTTATTAGTAGGTCTGTTTGGGGTCCAGGAATCTGAATATTTAACAAGGCCTCAGATAATGCTCTTCACCAGGGAATTTGGGGAGATTCAGTATATTCTTCAAAGTGTTCCCTGAGTCTCCTGGGGGGAGGGAGTTGCCCTGTGTGGATTCAAGCCTTGTCATCTCTGGGGATAATGAAGGTGAGTGTGCTTTGTTCATTAGGAAGTCTCTGTAAATCCGAGGCATGTTATCATATTATATACATTATATATGATACTTGACCCGTCGCCGCTGGGACAGTGTGCAGCCCTGAGGTGAACATCTCCTCAGTGTACGAGCTAAGGGATCAGTCCCAATCTCTGCCGATGTGCTGTGCTTAGTTGAGTTCAGCTCTTTGCGATCCCCATGGACTGTAGCCTGCCAGGCTTCTCTGTCCATAGGATTCTCCAGGCAAGAATACTGGAGTGGGTTGCCATGCCCTCCTCCAAGGGATCTTCCTGACCTGGGATCAAACCCAGGTATCCCATGTTGCAGGCAGATTCTTCACTGTCTGAGCCACCAGTAAAGAGGAGTGGCCCAAGGCAGAGGAGAAAGTGGGGAGGAGGAGCCCAGGTGGAATCTGGAAATGAATACCTTTGTATTTCAATCCACAGCTGCTCTGGTTGCTGATATAAATTAAAGGAAGAAGGAGAATCAGGGAGGAAATGTAAACAGCGTGAATTTTCCAGATATTAAAGACAGAATGCATTTGCTGAATTATTCATTTATGGAGCTTCCAATTTTATTTTTTAGTACTGCTACGTGTATAAATGTAAGCTGGGCTCTGAAATGGAACTCGGTGCTAAGATAAGCAGCTGTATGATGGGTTGCTCTGCATGGTGGGGTGCCTATGAGGTTTAGTCATCTACACAGGGCGGCCACAGCTGGGAAAAGTCTCTATGCTGGCTGTTTTGCTGCTGACTTCACTAGAAATTAAAGATGGATCTGTAGTTAGAGCACTGTCTCCCCCATGGACACAAAGACCAGGTCCTTCCTTACAACACTGATGAGGAAAAATTGCAATGATGCCAGAAATGAAAGAAGTGCAGATTCTTACAGGGTATTGGGAAATCATTTAGAAATAACAACCACTCTTTTTTGGGGTTTTTTTTTTTTTGAGATTTTTTAACAAGAAGTTTTGAGCTAAAAAGCAGATTCTAGAATCACCTGGCACTAAGAAAAGGAACATCATGCTCCAGGTCTCCTTAAAAAGATGAATCCTATGGTTGACAATGTTCCTGCATAGGAACAGAAATGGAGCAATTTTTCATGATCTCAACTAAAGCCATGTTTTATACAACTAAATAATAGCAACTCAACTCAGTAATGGCACATTGTACAAATCAATAAAGACAGAGGAACCAGAGATCAAATTGCCAACATCCGCTGGATTATCAAAAAAGCAAGACAGTTCCAGAAAAAACATCTACTTTTACTCTGTTGACTATGCCAAAGCCTTTGACTGTGTGGATCACAATAAACTGTGGAAAATTCTGAAAGAGATGGGAATAACAGACCATCTGACCTGTCTCTTGAGAAACCTGTATGCAGGTCAGGAAGCAACAGTTAGAACTGGACATGGAACTACAGACTGGTTCCAAATAGGAAAACGAGTACGTCAAGGCTGTATATTGTCACCCTGCTTATTTAACTTCTATACAGAGTACATCATGAGAAACACTGGGCTAGAAGAAGCACAATCTGGAATCAAGACTGCCAGGAGAAATATCAATAACTTCAGATATGCAGACGACACCACTCTTAAGGCAGAAAGTGAAGAGGAACTAAAAAGCCTCTTGTGAAAGTGAAAGAGGAGAGTGAAAAAGTTGGCTTAAGGCTCAACATTCAGAAAACTAAGATCATGGCATCTGGTCCCATCACTTCATGGCAAATAGATGGGGAAACAGTGGAAACAGTGGCTGACTTTATTTTTGGGGGCTCCAAAATCACTGCAGATGGTGATTACAGCCATGAAATCAAAAGATGCCTACTCCTTGGAAGGAAAGTTATGGCCAACCTGGATAGCATATTGAAAAGCAGAGATATTACTTTGCCAACAAAAGTCTGGCTAGTCAAGACTATGGTTTTTCCAGTAGTCATGTATGGATGTGAGAGATGGACAGTGAAAAAGACTGAGCACTGAAGAATTGATGCTTTTGAACTGTGGTGTTGGAGAAGACTCTTGAGAGTCCCTTAGACTGCAAGGAGATCCAACCAGTCCATCCTAAAGGAGATCAGTCCTGGGTGTTCATTGGAAGGACTGATGTTGAAGCTGAAACTGCAATACTTTAGCCACCTCATGCGAAGAGTTGACTCATTGGAAAAGACCCTGATGCTGGGAAGGATTGGGGGCAGGAGGAGAAGGGGACGACAAAGGGTGAGATGGCTGGATGGCATCGCCAACTTGATGGCCATGGGTTTGGGTGGACTCCGGGAGTTGGTGATGGACAGGGAGGCCTGGCGTGCTGTGGTTCATGGGGTTGCAAAGAGTCGGACATGACTGAGTGACTGAACTGAACTGAACAAATCAATAGCACGAATGAGTAGAGCAATTATATCTCCTTAATGAAATTGTTAGGGAAAAATCCTTCAAGTTTCTGAATAAATTTTTAAAGATACGAGAATTTAAAGGTATGCTCCTCAAAGTCAGAAATGTGTCTTAGCCTCTAATATAAAATCTGTATGAATAGTGATAAAACAAATTGAGTGAAATGTTGTTAAGTGGTAAATTTTGCTGAATGGTATATAGTTCTTTGTATAATTTAAGTGAACCTCTAAATGTTTGAAATTAATTCAAAATAAAGGTAAAAGGAATACAGAAGAAAAAAAAAAAAAAGAATCTGTGGCTCCTTCTGTTGTGACAAACATTCCCAAGGAGTTGAGTTGCAGTCAGGAGATAACTTTGGGATAACTGGGAAGTATGCGTGCATGCTAAATCACTTGAGTCATGTCCAACTCTTTGCAGCCCTATGGACTGTAGCCAGCCAGGCTCCTCTGTCCATGGGATTCTCCAGGCAAGAATACTGGAGTGGGTTGCCATGCCCTCCTCCAGGTTAGATGTCAAAAGTGTGTTAAATGCCAAATATACCTCAGGGTAGCCTCTTTTGACCATCACACGAAACATGCAAGAGACACCTTTTCTCATTTTCAACCATCATTCTTTAGGTCTCATCGCTTTTCCCCTCAGATAGGTATGAAACAGAGTTTTTCCATACTCATCCCGCTGACAAAATTTCAACCACTGAAACGCTCCCTTTAAGACTAACAAGGTTTTTATCTCCTGGAGTAGGGCAGATAACGATTTTGCTGGCCACTCAGAATTACCAGAGAGAGCAGAAACTGGAGCAGTGCAGACAGATGCTGTCCCCACAGATAGAGCACATCACGCAGGGCAGTCAGAGCTGCAGCCTCCTCCCTCACTTAACCCTGCACCAAAGCGACTCCGGGTAATTTGATTCCCTGCGCACCTTTCTCTGTTGAAGCAGAATGTGAAATTTTAGGGCGACGTTAGAGGGGGTGGTAACATCCTGTGAAGGAAGGAAACCTGTATAAGGACTTAGAGAATCCACCCTAACTAATTTACCACCTTAATTAGTCATGTCACTGCTCAAGAGCCTGTTTCTCATGTCTGCATTTCCATTGCTGCCCTGCAAATAGGTTCATCAATGCCATCTTTCTAGATTCCATATATATGCATTAATATATGATATTTGTTTTTTCTTTCTGATTTACTTCAGTCTGTATAATGGGCTTTATCTACATCAACCTCATTAGCAATGTCAAACAGAGGCTGGACAGGCTTTTGTCTATCATGCAAGGTGATGTTCTGCTCACCCAGATTGATGGAGACCTTCCTCTATAAATATTCACCACCCAGTTCTCTTTACTCATTGAGATGATGACAGGGCTGTTTCAAATTTTGAGGCAAGATTCTGAAACAGAGTATTGCCTTCTTCCCTATTACCTGTTGGCCAATAACAATTTAAGGGTTGGCAGTAATACTTAGTGAAATGGCAGGTAGGCAGAAAAGGGAAGAAAGAGCAGCAAGAAAACTCTGGATTAAAAATCTCAGCAGCACATATTTAGAGACATAAAATGTCTACAACTTTGCCAAGCAAATACTATCAAGTTACACTATGCAGTATGTAAAGGAATAATTCACCATAGTCAGAGAGGTAGAAATCATTAAATAATAGGAGAGTTATTAATATAATTCATCAAATAATTACATAAAATAGAAAAAAAAATGCTTCTACAGATGCTCAAAATGTATTTGATAAGATTCAACACCACTCCCTAATAATATTAAGAGGAGAAATAAAAAAATATTTTTCCAATATAAGAAAACAGTGTAAGATTAAAACCAATAGCCAGCATTACATTTAATAGTAAAACATTAGTGATATAACCATTAAAAATATGTAGAAAAGAAGGAATATTACTTAATATTGTTCTGAAAGTTACAGCCAATGCAATACAACATAATACAAAATGAAAAGTATATATTATTAATGAAGAGATAAAATGATATTTATATTGGGGTGAGATCACTGAATTAGTCCAAAGAAATAATTTTAAAAGTTGATTAAATATGAGTATGAATGTAAGATGAGCAGACAGAAATAAAAAGTATTCCAACAAAACTGAAATTATTAGCTAGATACTTGTAAAGTATGGGGCTCCCCTGATGGCCCAGAGGTCAAGAATCCACCTGAAATGCTGGAGATGCGGGAAATGCGGGAGATGCAGCTGGATCACTTGGTCGGGATGATTCCCTGGAGGAGGAAATGGTAACCCACTCCAGTATTCTTCCCTAGAGAATCCCATGGACAAAGGAGTTCAGTGGGCTACAGTGTATGAGATCACAAAGAATCAGAAATGACTGAGCATGCACACACTTCTAAAATATATATTTATATGTAATACTAAAAACGATTTGAGATGGTTATGGGAAAAAGTTAATACAGAGAGCCAATACACAGTAACAATAAAAATATAAGACATCCTCGAAGTGGCCTTAATGCATAATGTCTTTCACTTATCCAAAGAAAAGAGCAAAATTTTGAGATATATGTATTAAAACTTGAGAAAATGGGAAAACACTGTGTTCCTGAGCAGGAAGACATTGTTATAAATATTTTCAAAATATTACAAGTTTAACCAAGATCCTCAACAGGTATTTATCGAGCACCTACTGGAGAGCGAAAAAGTTGGCGTAAAGCTCAACATTCAGAAAACTAAGATCATGGCATCTGGCCCCATCACTTCATGGCAAATAGATGGGGAAACAGTGGAAACAGTGGCTGACTTTATTTTTGGGGGCTCCAAAATCACTGCAGATGGTGATTTCAGCTGTGAAATTAAAAGACACTTATTCCTTGGAGGAAAGTTATGACCAACCTAGATAGCATATTGAAAAGCAGAGACATTACTTTGCCAACAAAGGTCCATCTAGGCAAGACTATGGTTTTTCCAGTGGTCATGTATGGATGTGAGAGTTGGACTGTAAAGAAAGCTGAGCGCCAAGGAATTGATGCTTTTGAACTGTGATGTTGGAGAAGACTCTTGAGAGTCCTTTGGGCTGTAAGAATATCCAACCAGTCCATCCTAAAGGAGATCAGTCCTGGGTATTCATTGGAAGGACTGATGTTGAAGCTGAAACTGCAATACTCATGCAGAGAGTTGACACATTGGAAAAAACCCTAATGCTGGGAAGGATTGGGGGCAGGAGGAGAAGGGGACGACAGAGGATGAGATGGCTAGATGGCATCACCGACTCGATGAACATGGGTTTGGGTAGACTCCAGGAGTTGGTGATGGACAGGGAGGCCTGGCGTGCTGCGATTCATGGAGTCGCAAAGAGTTGGACACGACTGAGTGACTGAACTGAACTGAACTATGTGCCTAACAAAATTCTAGGTATTGAGGATAGCCACGTGAGCAGGGAAAAACACACTCTTATATACTTATGGAGTTGACAAACAAACAAAGACTTACTTTACAAACATGCCTAGTAATGACATGTGCATTGAATAAAAATAAAACAGGTTTAAGAGAGAATGAAAGGCAGGAAATACTGTTTAGAAGAGAAGGTTCAGGAAAGGCCTCTAAAGAATTAATATTTGAACAGATATTTGAAGAAAGTACAGCAGAAAGCCATGTGGCTGTCTCTAGGAACAGTGTTCTTGTAAAGGGAACAGCACATACAGAGACCCAGACATGGAACCATGTCTTCCAGGAATAATGAGTAATCCAGTTTTGCTTAAGTGGAAAAAGTGAGATGGGTATCAATAGGAAATGAAGATACAGGTAGTGAGGAACAGAGAATATGTGGGCCTGTAGACCACACATGTATTTTGGGTTTTGTCCTAAGTTTGATGGTAGCCATTAGAAGATTTCAATCAGGTGAGAATGTGATCTAATTACATTTTGCAAAAGATTTGCCTAGTCTCACTGCTGAGAATAGAAAAGGTCAAAGCAAGAGGGAATAGTGAGATCAATTAGGAGACTATTTCAATAACTCAGGCTCAACAAAATAGGTTCATGTTGAATAGTGGGGTAGATAAATCAAAAGTAGAATCCAGATAGAGGTTGGAGATAGACATAACAGATTTGCCAGTGGGTTGAGTCAAAATTATCCAAGCCAGGCTTCAATAGTATGTGAACTGTGAACTTCCAGATGTTCAAGCTGGATTTAGGAAAGGCAGAGGAACTAGAGATCAAATTGCCAACATCTGTTGGATCATTGAAAATGCAGGAGAGTTCCAGAAAAACGTCTACTTCTGTTTTATTGACTATGCCAAAGCCTTTGACTGTATGGATCGCAACAAATTGTGGAAAATTCTTTAAGAGATGGGAATACCAGACCACCTGACCTACCTCTTGAGAAATCTTTATGCAGGTCAGGAAGCAACAGTTAGAACTGGACATGGAACAACAGACTGGTTCCAAATAGGGAAAGAAGTACGTTAAGGCTATATATTGTCACTCTGCTTATTTAACTTATATGCGGAGTACTATATAACTTATATGAGAAATTCTGGGCTGGAAGAAACACAAGCTGGAATCAAGATTGCCCGGAGACATATCAAAAATTTCAGATATGCAGATGATACCACCCTTATGACAGAATGTGAAGAACTAAAGAGCCTCTTGATGAAAGTGAAAGAGGAGAGTAAAAACTTGGCTTAAAACTCAGCATTCGAAAACTAAGATCATGGCATCCAGTCCATCAATTCAAGGCAAATAGATGGGGAAACAGTGACAGACTTTATTTTCTTGGGCTCCAAAAATCACCGCAGCCATGAAATTAAAAGACATTTGCTCCTTGGAAGAAAAGTTATGACCAACCTAGACAGCATATTAAAAAGCAGACAGATTACTTTGCCAATGAAGGTCTGTACTAGTCAAAGCTATGGTTTTTCCCAGTAGTCATATATGGATGTGAGAGCTGAACTATAAAGAAAGCTGAGCACCCAAGAATTGATGCTTTTGAACTGTGGTATTGGAGAAGATTCTTGAGAGTCCCTTAGACTGCAAGGAGATACAAGCAGTCCATCCTAAAGGAAATCAGTCCTGAATATTCATTGAAAGGTTGATGTTAAAGCTGAAACTCCAATACTTTGGCCACCTGATGTGAAGAGCTGACTCATCTGAAAAGACTCTGATGCTGGGAAAGATTGAAGGCGGGAGGAGGAGGGGCGAACACAGGATGAGATGGTTGTATAGTATCACCAACTCAATGGACATGAGTTTGGGTAAACTCCAGGAGTTGGTGATGGACAGGGAGGCCTGACGTGCTGCAGTCCATGGGGTCACAAAGAGTTGGACATGACTGAGCAACTGAACTGAACTGAGTAAGATAGGTAAGAGAAAGAGAGGAATCAAAGTTGGCTGCTTGGTTTTTGTGTGGAAGCAACTGGCTAGGTACTAGAGTTACTTAATGAGGTGAAAAAGACTGGAAAAGGAACAGGAGTTGTGGGTTTAAAACAAGAGCTATATTTTGAACATGCCAAATTTGAAACTTCTATCAGATTTCTAGTGGAGATACTGAGCAGGCAGTTTCCATGCATTTGAAACTCACGGGAACTTCGCAGGCCATCAGCAGGTGACTGGAATATAAAGGCAAAGGACTGGGTGAGATTATCAATGCACAGAATGCTCAGAGATGTCCCAGGCCTGTCAAAATTAAGAGCTTGAGGCAACAAAGAATATCCTGCAGAGAAAACTGAAGGGAAGAAACTAATAAAATAGGAAAGAACTGAGAGAGTTTGGAATCTTAGAAGCCAAATAAGTAGTTTAATATAACTCCCATAAAAAATGTCAATGATTTATTTTTATTAACTGACAACATCATTCTAAAACCTAACAGCAAAGCTTAATGTCCATCCGGGAAAATAGACCATCTCACCACAAATTTGTCTTGTAACAACTGATATGGACATGATGTTTTTTATGACCTTGTGAAATGAAATGGAAATCTTTCTTACTTAAAAATAAACTATTTGCTTATGTAAGTATTCTCTCTCCCACTATACAACCCCTTCATTTTGTACTGGCACATTTGTTTCAGTCACCTTGCTGGTGTCCCTGTAGCAAGTTAACAAAATGTATCAGCTGTTAAAGAAAAATCTGTCAAAGAAATTTTGCTTTTGATACTTGTAAATGGACTCTGTTTTATATAGGAATCTTTTACACCATTAGAAAGCATATTAAACCTAATTAAGCATTAAATTATTCAATAAATGATGTTGGGACAAGTGTCAAGAAATATGAAAACTAAATTGATTTCTCACTTCATTCTACACACCAAAGTAAATTCTAGGTTGATTAGAAAGTTAAATATTTAAAATTCTAACAGTAGAAATATTTGCAGAAAATACAAAATGACAATAAAGATCTAATGTGATATTGTCAATCAACTACACTTCAATTAAAACATCAGTTTCAAAAACAAACATTTTTAGAAAGAAGATACAGCATCTATTTATAAAAGGGGGAAGATTTCCTAAGCTTAGGAATAACAGAAGATTATAAAACAAAAGACCAGCAGATTTGAATCTATAAAAATAAAAAATGCTATGCACAAAAAACCATGTGGTAATGTTAAAATAGGAAAATATATTCAATAAAATGTCAAAGTTGATATATTTTCTACATAAAGAGTTTATACAAACTGATAGGAGAAGCAATAGGATCCCAGTGATAAATGGTCAATAGAATATTCACAAAAGAGAAAATCCAGTTAGTCAAGCATATGTAAGCATGTTGATTCTTGATAATTATCAAAGAAATAAGACAATAAGTTATATTTTTCATCAATACTACTACTAAAGATTAGTTTTTTAAATCATAATATACAGTCTTAAGAAGAGTTCAGTAAAGATGAACTTTACTGAACTTTTTTTTTGCTATCTTTTTTATTGAGATATTGTTGACTTATGTAAGTTTCTTACCAGTGATATCAGTCAGTATGTCTTTAAGAAGTCCTTCTTTTGTTCTGATGATATACATTTAGACAAACAACTTGAATTTGTATCAAGATTCTTAAAATAAGGTCCATGCTTAATGGATGGCCCCGTAACTCCACTCACAGACTATCTTAAAAAATTAATTCTTATATGGAGAAAGCTTTTTACCACTCCCCCCAAAATCAAAGTATGATTATTTATAATAACTTCATAATGGAAATGATAGAAAACTTTCACAGATAGAGTGGATGAAATGGTTAAATTAGGAATCAGTCTTCCCTGTTACAGCCAGAAATATTATTAATAATAATTCTTAATGTTACAAAGGAAGTTTCACTGTGTGCATATTTCTCCCCAGTGGGGATCTCTTTGTAGCTCTGATACTAATCAGTAAGTTACTTCATCCACCAAAAGAAGAATTTAGCTTTCATTCATACATTGTGGGCAGAACATAGAGGCTACTGACCAGGAACAGAACCCAGATTAAAGGACTAGAAAGCTTCAGGGCCTTGCTAGAATGGGAAGTTCCTCTGGTAACAAATAAGCAGCGGTAGGCATTTTTCAGAGCTTACTGAAGGAAAACAAAGTTTCCTTAGAGATAAGATTCATAAAGGCTATTATTTTGAGCAAACTCAAGGCAAAGAGACTTTCTGCAGAGAAATAAGCACTACAATAAAAGAAAATGACATTCTTGCAAAACTAGCTTAGGAAAGATGATGAAGATCAACAACAGAACTCAGGTGAAGTTCAAAGCAGAGGAATCTAGACTAGACTAGAGATGGCTCACTTAGTCTCACGTCCATGCCTATTCCCTTATTCAGTCTTTCATGAATTTATTAGTTGATTCATCAGTTATTTATTGAGCAGCAAATATTTAACAGGCAATAAGCAAGTACTGGAGGTTACCTTAGTGAAAAAGACAAAGAATGTCTTTCATAGAATACATGATATTAGAAAAGCTAAGATTGAAACAAAAATAACAGAAATTATCACTGAAGTTCAAAAGTGGTAAGAGCTAAGAAAAATACAAATTGTGAAATTTGTGAGAATAAGTACCAGGAGAACCTAATCAAACACAGAGGATCAAAGAATCCTTCTTTGAGTTTCTATGAGATTTGGAATTTTAAGTGGAATTTGAAAGCTGAAAAAGATTTACCTAGGGTAAGGATTTTTACCAGTTCCTTAGTAGAGAAGGAATTGGGAATCTTATTTGTGGTTTAAGGAAGAAGACATAATGCACATATATTTCCATAGAGTGAAATTAAGTATAAACATAGCTTTTGTATGAATTCCATCATATTCAACAAAATCTATTATTTTTATAAAGACCAAAAGTATTCAGTATTCATCTGGATACAGTTTCAGGCTGTGTGACTCTTTTCATCTATTTAGTCAAGATTCTGGTATTTAGCAACACTTATGTCTGGGTTTCTAAACATTAGTAAACCTTAACAATTTAGTGTAGGCATATTAAGATGATTCTTTCGTTTAAAAAAGTGTGTATCGAGCACCTATGAGTGCTAAGCTCTATCTTTTGCAGCTGATGTTAGAGTGAAGGGGAAGATAGATAAGGCCCCTGAGTTTATGGAGTTCACATTCTAGTATGAAATTAAATTCTATTTTTCTAATGTTCTAATTCACATTCCCAAAAGCAATACAGAGGGATGACCACTTTATTGGATTGGGCATTTATTGTTCTTGCTTTTAAAATGAAGAAAGGTACAAAAAAATTAAGGCACTGTTATGGGTTGAATTATGTCCATGAAAAATACAAGTCCTTACCCCCATAACCTCAAAATGTGACCTTACTTGGAAGTAGGTTTTTTTTTCACAGATGTAATTAGTTACGATGAAGTCATTAGGGTGTGCCCTTATATAGGATGACTTTTGGACACAGAGGCACACACAGAGGGAGAATGCCAAGTGAAGATGAAGACAGAGATCAGGGCTGTGCAACTACAAGCAAGGAACGCCAGTGGCCGCAGCAAACCGCCAGAAGCTAGGAGAGGGGAATGGAGCAGGTTCTCCCCGCTAGCGCTCAGAGGGACCCAACCCATCAATCTCAGATGTCCATTCTCCAGAACCAAGCTGCCCAGTCTGTGGCACTTCATTATGGCAGCCTGAGCAAATGATCCAGGCATATTTACTTTGAGTTCCCCTAAAAGCAAAGACTGAGAAAAGGACTGGGGTGTGTTCCTGTTTGTTTGACAGTTGTGCACAGGACGTAAGCCTTGCTCTCAGAGGCACGGCAATGTTTAGCTAGTTTGTTTTCTCTTATTTTCCCAGTGGGGTTTAGACCTAAAAGATAACCAAACAAACCAAAGGTGTTCAGTGAATAATAAAATTCTCCATCACAAATCACCAAATTTGGGTAGTACTGATTCCCTGGTGGCTCAGACGGTAAAGTGTCTGCCTGCAATGCAGGAGACCCGGGTTCGACCCCTGGGTCAAGAAGATCTAGATTTGGTGAGGCTTGAAGTCAATCTACTCTGAAATTATCAAATTATAAATAGAAACTTAGGTACAAAGTCAATATTTATTTAGAATAAAAAGGAATTAAAACAAATCACAAATATTAGAAAGATGGTATACTACAATTATCCCTAAATCTAGAAAAAGGCAACATTCTTGTTTTTTAATTATGTCACATCCTTTCATAATGCTTTTTTCCTACATATTTTGGCTGCATGCTTTTTGATCATCTCTTCATGTGGCACCAAGTCTGTAATATGGTTTTCAATAGAGAGAAAAGTGTCTTTCTCTAGCATGGCTGGTCAAAATTTGTGTTTCATTATTGATAGATATGATGCATAAAACATGCAACTGCACACACAGATGTACTCTCTGCTACAGGATGGTGAGCCAGAAAGACAGGAATTCTAATAAAATCTATTTTAGATGATTTCTAGAAAAATGTATTTGGAGTTTAAATATAATGTATAATCAAGTATACTCCTGACAAGAGAGAATTTCTGCTTTGATGCGGCATTGATGACAACTGAATCTTCTGCTTATAATTTCACACATCTGACACTTGAAGGAATTTTCCACAGAATTGCTTCTAGCTCTAATCATTGCAAACCTTGCTTCTTTCTATTCCCCACACACTTCCAGTGCTAGGTGCTGCAGGACACATTCTTATCCTGGCATGACCTCTGACCCAGGTCCTTCAAGCCATAATGCCTGGTAAATTGACTCAAGGGCAGGAAGGGTGTCCGAAAGTCATTCTATAACAGGTCAGCCAGGAATAGCTTAACTGTATGAGTGACTGGGACCTGATAAATATATATGCCATGAGCCAAAACTTGCTGTGCCCCCAGCTCAATTTTCCTGTAACCAGATCCCCAAAATGCTTGTGTCCTCAGTAGTACCATTTGACTGCAGGGATACATGAAAGTATTTTACTTGTTGCAAAGTGCACAAAATTCTATAACTATGCAAATGTGTCAGGATCCCTCCCAGGACCTTTGAAGGAGCCCACATATGCGAGGATGCCTCTATGAGAGGAATTGGGAAGCTTAAATTTCATTCACCTCATGGTAAGCCTACCTTTCACGATGCTAAATGAATGATCAAAAGCTTCCTCACACCCGTGTTCTTTGTATAGTCAATTTTTGACCGTTTGCACTTTGGCAGCACTGAATAAAGTTTAGACAACCCTTCTGGGGCAATGTTTGACTGTGAGGAATGGAAAGAGAGTGGGTAAATGAGAGAGGAATTATTTGAAGAATTGGAAAGGGGTCATGTGGATGGAAATTATAAGCCACGAGGGAAAAATATAAGCATTTCCTCTGCCCATTATATCTAACACAAAGGATAGAAGATGATCCTCAAAGACAAGATGTCTACCTGATTTGTTTAACCTAGGGAGTCAGAGGACTTGCTTTTGTTCAATCCAGAAAGATCTGCAACTAAAGAACCTATCTACTAAAAGTTAATTTGAGCTGTTACTTGGTATCTTGTTTACATGTGGGCCTCAGACCAGATGATTTTCTTAACCATGTTTATAAATGGAAAGTACACAAGGTTTGTTTTTAGGCTTGGTGACAGTAAATTAGAAAATGCCTAAGTCTGTATTTGTTAAACTGGCAGTAATGATAATGTTAGTTTGTAGGCCACTCAATTCTGTTTGGTTTTGTATTCCTTGGTTTAAGGCATCAGCGTCAAGGTAAGAAGAGACCTTAGCTATTGGGTGGGTTTCTTTATAATAACAGGAGCACTCTTCTGGTTAATAATTAAATTACACTAGTAGGTCTTCAGATTCTTCAAGCCAGGCTATAACAGTAGGGGAACCGAGAACCTCCAGGTGTCCAAAATGGATGTAGAAAAGGTAGAGGAATCAGAGGTCAATTGCCAACATCTGCTGGATCATAGAAAAAGCAAAAGAATTCCAGAAAAACATCTACTTCTGCATCATTGACTATGCTAAAGCCTTTGACTGTGTGGATCACAACCAACTGTGGAAAATTCTTTGAGAGATGGGAATACTAGACCACCTTACCTACCTTCTGAGAAATCTATATGCAGGTTGAGAAGCAACAATTAGAACTGGACCTGGAACAATGGACTGGTTGAAAATTGGGAAAGGAGTACATCAAGGCTGTATATTGTTACCCTGCTTATTTAACTAAAATGCAGAGTACATCATTCAAAATGCTGGGCTGGATGAAGCACAAGCTGGAATCAAGATTGCTGGGAGAAATATCAATAACCTCAGATATGCAGATGACACCACCCTTATGACAGAAAGTGAAGAGGAGCTAAAGAGCCTTTTGAGGAAAGTGAAAGAGGAGAGTGAAAGAGTTGGCTTTAAATTCAGCATTCAAAAAATGAAGATCATGGCATCTGGTCCCATCACTTCATGGCAAATAGATGCGGAAACAATGGAAAGACTGATAGACTTTATATTTTGGGGTTCCAAAATCACTGCAGATGGTGACTGCAGCCATGAAATTAAAAGACTCTTGCTCCTTGGAAGAAAAGCTGTGACCAACCTAAACAGCATATTGAAAAGCAGAGACATTACTTTGCCAACAAAGATATATATAGTCAAAGCTATGGTTTTTCCAGTAGTCGTGTATGGATGTGAGAGTTGGACTATAAAGAAGGCTAAACACCAAAGGATTGATGCTCTAGAACTGTGGTGTTGGAGAAGACTCTTGAGAGTCCCTTGGACTGCTAGGAGATCAAATCAGTCCATCCTAAAGGAAATCAACCCTGAATATTCATTGAAAGAACTGATGTTGAAGCTGAATCTCCAATATTTGGCCATCTGATGGGAAGAATTGACTCAATGGAAAAGACCTGATGCTGGGAAAGACTGAAGGCAGGAGGAGAAAGGGATGGCAGAGGATGAGATGGTTGGACGGCATCACTGACTCAATGGACATGAGTTTGAGCAAGCTCCAGGGGATCATGATGGACAGGGAGGCCTGGTGGGTTGTAGTCCATGGGGTCGCAGAGTCAGACACATCTGAGCAAATGAACAACAAATTAGACCTTCAGATAGGGGAAAACAAAATAAATAAATTTCAAACACATTAACATGCAATCTATTTTTAGTCAGTATGAAAACAAAGAATAGAACTACAAAAGTAACACGGACTTTAACAGGTTTTGACTTCGTCAGTTAAAACAATTGGAGTCAAACAGTTAAAGCTGTTTGACTTTAACAGCCATAGATCACTAGATGTCTTCCCCACCAAGCTGCTGGTACTGCTAGGCAGAGAAATATGTCGATAAAGGGGTCAGATTCTCTAACTGCCTTGATTTGTTCTGTCCTGTATTTATTTTCTCCTGCTTTGGGAACAAATGACCACAAACGTACTAGCTTGCTCAGTCACTCAGTGTGTCCCACTCCTTGCGGCCTCCTGGACTGTAGCCCGCCAGGCTCCTCTGTCCATAGGACTTGCCAGGCAAGGCTACTGGAGGGGGCTGTCATGTCCTTCTCCAGCAGATCTTCCTGACCCAGAGACTGAAGCCGGGTCTCCTGGTCTCCTGTGTCTCTCCTAAATTTATATCTGCAAAGCCCTTTGCCATGTAAGATAACTTATTCACAAGTTCTGGGGATTAAAATATGGACATCTTTTTTGGTGGTGGGGGAGGTTCTTTATTCTTCCCTCCACATTTTCCTAGCTTAGAATGTGGACTGGGGTGTGGGGTCAGCAGCACTTCCACTCTTCTGCAAGAAACATCTCATGGAACATCTCCACTCTTAATTTATTGAAGGGAAAGGTTTTCCACAGTGGTGGTGTAAGAGTAAAATAGATGGGAACAGCTTTTCTCTTTTAAAATTAATAATGATGATGATGATAATAGTAATGCTGGGGTACCTGAGAGAAATTGAGGGCTCAGTTACAGACCACCACCATAAAGCAAATACTAATAAAGCAAATCACACAAATTTTTTGGTTTCCCAACACACATAAAATTATGTTTATGCTATACTGTAGTTTCTTACATATGTAATGGCACTAGGCCTAAAAAAATATTTGTACATACCTTAATTTAAAAACACTTTGTTGCTAAAAATGTTATCTGAGTCTTCAGTAAATCACAGGAACACAAAGATCACCAGTCACAGATCATAACAAATAATAATGATGATGATAAAAAGTTTGAAATATTGTAAGAATTACCAAAATGTGACAGTCACGCAGTGAATAAACACTGTTGGAAAAATTATACCAGTAGACTTGTTTGACCCAGGGTCACCACAAACTTTCAATCCGTAAAAAACACATTATCTGTGAAGCATGTGCGTGCATGCTCAGTCGCTTCAGTCGTGTGCGACTCTTGGTGACCCATGGACTGTAGCCCACCAGGCTCCTCCACCCAGTGGATTCTCCAGGCAAGAACACTGGAGTGGGTTGCCATTCCATTCTCTATCTGTGAGCACAGTCAAGTGAACTGCAATAAAATGAGGTATGCCTATACTGATAATAACAATAATAAAAAGTAATTGGTGGATCTCTCCTCTTCAGAAGAATTCTGAGAGCTGTATTTTGTATGAGTAGAGTTCCTATCCAGCCTGCACATAAGCCCGGGAGATAAAATATTACTACTTTGGTTATTATTTGTCTTGGCTGACTATACAAAACCAAAGGGCATCAAAGTCCATTTCCGGCCTCCTGGGCAGTCTATTTCCCTTCATTGCTACTTTGTCATTTTGTGCTTTCCTGATTAAGCCCAAATATTTGCTATTTGGGTGGAGCCACAGCTTACCAGTCAACCCAGAACTCTTTTTACCTGTGTGCTATTATTCAACTTGTAAGTAAACTCCAGTATAACAAAGTTCCTTTGAACTTTACATATCAAAGAAAAGTCACTTTTTTAGACTAACATCTAAAGCAGCTCAGCCCACATGGGGAGAGAGATGTCACAGCTGCGACTTAGAGACCCAGCTGGGATGTTCTGGCAGACTGTCATCTGTTGACTAGAGATCTTTGATTCTAGAAAATGATTGCTTCTTATATAGACATTGGCCTCTGCTAAGTAATCCTTTCCTTTTATGCTTTGCCATTTAAACTGTTTACAATCAAGATGTTAACCTCTTATTTGTTCTTCCTTTGAATGGCTTTGTTAATTGTTACCTACTGATACTATCCTGCAATCAAGGCAGGTCTTTGTACACTACAATCATGACGGAACAGATGACTGGATGGACAGAGGAGACAGTGTTGTGCGGTAGATAAACCCCGGTATGTCAAGTCTTGGCTCCATCCATAACATTTCTATGACCTTGGGCAGGTTAGCTTCTATGGGCCTTAGTTTCCCCATCTAGAAAATGTGTATGATCATAACTGCCTCATACATTTATTTTAAGAATTTTAGATAATATATGTAAAGTCTTTGAAATACAGTAACTGAAAGAAAATCTCTCTCAACAGGAATCATTATCCAGTGTTTTACTATTCAGGGATTACACAGCTAACCCTCAATAATCCACGTGTGGGTTATTCTCTTTGCAAATTAGCTCCAGCAAAATTTTGAAAGTAAATGGATTTTCCCATGAACTCCTTATTTTCTCTTGGCTGACTTCCTGCCACCATTCTCATGTGTGTTTATAAAATGCACGCAATTTAGTAGTATGATATGTATTGTAAGAATAGAAAGGTAAATCTGTGGTCACAAATGGGATACATTATAAAACCAACATTTATGATATTTGGATTCTCTAACTTGCAATTACTTGCCAAGATTGCTGAACAAGTCAGATGTAAAAATTTAAATTTCACTGTATTAAATGGGGGGATAGAGTGGCCAAATACCGTGTGGTTTTGTAAATTTTTATTTTATTTTTTTACTTTAAACTCTTAGATTATGTCTATGTATAAACACCAATATTAACTTTCACCAATTATCTTTGTGACATCTAAAATGTTTGTTGTCATCGGCTCCATTGGGATCATCGGATCAGTCACATCTGAACTCAGTCCCTTCTCTAGGCCCCTGGAGTGAGGGACCGATCACTGTGGTTGGCTGATGAGTTATGAGCCATTCCATGGAGTTGAATCCCATAGACAAATGGAGAAGGAGCAAGGTTCAAGCCATGAGGGAAATGCTGAAATGTAAACACGTGAGGATAGTTAATAGCAATGATGAAATCTGAAAATGAAGGTCTTAGATTATAATACGAAAGGGAAGGCAACAGAATTCCAAACCCAATTAAATACATTGCACTTAAAATACACTACCAGAGGCTGGTGGATAAAGGTTTTCTAAAAGAACATTAAAAAAAATGACACAAGTGTCATTTCTGGTGTTTATGGGGGAAGAACAAAGGAAATAGTAATCTTCAACTTTAAAAAAAAAATGTATTTGATTGAGGGACTTCCCAGGTGCCTCAGTGAAGAATCTGCCTGCATTGCAGAAGGCCAAGGTTCAGTTCCTGGATTAGGAAGATCCCCTGGAGAAGGGAAGGACTACTCACTCCAGTATTCTGGCCTGGAGAATTCCATGGACAGAGAAGCCTGGCAGGTACAGTCCATGGCATCACAAAGAGCTGGACATGAACTGAGTGACTAACACTTACACACTTTACTTATAGTTGATTTACAATGTTGTGTTAATTTCGACTGTACAGCAGAATGATTCAGTTACACATATACATACATTCTTTTTTCATGTTCTTTTCCATTATGGTCTATCATAGGAAATGAAATAGAGTTCCCTGTACTACACAGTAGGACCTCGTTCTTTGATTTTCTACTTTATGGCTCTATTACAACTATGAGCTGTCTTTTTTTCACCCTGCGCTATAACTATTTGGATAGTGAAAAGGAAACCCAATGTTGGATTGGAACTATGTAAAAGGTAACTCTTAATTACCATTTACATAATTAACAACCCAAAGTCTGCTTTCACCCCACCACCTTGAACTGGTGACCTGTGACTCATTTTTTGGTCCTATGGGAGTCTTCCCCAAGTCACCAGGGGGCGAAGCTCCCTTTGGGCCTCTTCTTCCTCCATATGCAACAGAGTATATTTTCCTTATTAGATTAATATCTACTTTGTCCTCCAGTCTGTAGAGCAATGGGGCAAAGTGGCCTTGGTTGACTTTCCCCCAACACCTCCCACGTCCAGCACCTGTATGTACTCCATAGGTATTTGTTGAATGAAGGAGCAAGGAGAGGCTTTACACTAAAGTTTTCCTGCTTATGAATCTTTTCAGTGAGTGTGTATAAGTTAAGCTTTATCAAACTGTTTGCTGTGTTTAAATACAAAAAAACCCAAGTTGCATCTTAGCTTTTTGACATCCTCCAAGAGCAGGCTTATTTTACCAGCAAATTGCTCCCTGAGTCAGCTAATGCTAAGGTATGTTCAATACTTGTCTAAAAACCACCCTAATCTTCCCTAACAGAGGCCAGAGTGTAGCTGAAACAGCTCTTCTGACATTTGGGAAGCTCCGATTCTGTCAGTCATTTTCTGTTCTTTATCATGCTTTTTTTTTTTTTCTCTTCAAAGGAAAAAGCTGTTTTCCTGTGTGTGAGAATGTTCTCTCCTATCTAATAGCACTCAATTGTCTTTCTGTTCCATTAGTGTGCAGGAAACCACCTGTCCAATTGAGCTCAGAGCTGAGAATGTCAAAGTGTCTCATTTTATATAGATGTGCAGCTGTCAGATCAGGGATCAAAGGCTTGCTTTTAATGAAAACTAGTCACTTTTACCAATATGACTGGAGAATTTATATAAATACAGTTGTCTGGATCAAATGATTGGCATTTGTACTTCTCAAACTCCCACCATTTTAACAATGACTTGGCTTTCCAAATAAAAGGACAAAGGAAGCCTCTGTCCCCTCCCTTCCAATCTGGCTCTTTCTACTGTGGTCTCTGTAATAGTGGTTGCATAACAGCACTGCATAGGCCGTGTTTGAGAGGTCTGCTTTATTCAATAGCATTTTTAAAAATTTTTAAATTAAAGGCCAGTATTTTAAAATGGGAAGATTTTCATATAAAATTTTGACTTTTCAACTTTTCTTTAAAAATCAAGCACTAGCAATACTGGGTAGTATTGCAAATAATATAGAGTAGTCTCTGATGGTCCCCAGTGATCCCACTTACCCAGTATACATGCTCCCAAGAATTCACCTGCAATGGGGGACACCTGGGTTCAATCCCTAGGTTGGGAAGATTTCCTGAAGGAGGGCATGGCAACCTACTCCAGTATTCTTGCCTGGAGAATTTCCATGGACAGAGGAGCCTGGAGGGCTGCAGTCCATGGACTCACAAAGAGTCAGACACAACTGAGCAACTAAGCACAGCACAGCATATCGAGAAAATAGATATTTAAAAGAGTAAGTTTGGGGGTAATCTGTTATACAATAATAGATAACTAATTCAGTGAGCACAGCTATGCCCTTTGGCAGGCGTCCATTCTCTCTGGTCTGCGCTGGGCCAGCCTTCCCCAGGGTGACTGAGACCCTGCCCTGCAGTATGGAATGAGCCACCGTTCACTGCGTCACCCCACCAGGAGGCATCCCACAGTCACCCTGTCACCAAGCCCTGCAGGATCAATCTCTGGTTTTCCTTCTCCCTTCTTCACTCTGCCCTCTCTGCCCAGGGTTAAGCCCCTCACTATGTCTTGCTTGGGCAATGGCAACAGTCTCCTGAGTCTTCTCTCTGCCTCCTGTCTCCCTCACCATCAGTTCATCTCCCCACACCTCTGCCAGAATGTTCTTTCTAAACTCTCTCCAGGATAAAATCCAGACATCTGGGCTTGGCTTCCAAGCCCCTCTCTAACCAAGCCTGCCCCACACTCCACCTGCACATTTCCTACTCCCTCCCTGCTCCAATCACCTGAAACTCCTCACTAATCCTTAAATGTGCCACCTAAGTCATAGATTAGGCTTCCCTGGTGGCTTAGACAGTAAAGAATCCACCTTCAGTGCAGGAGACCTGGGTTGGATCCCTGGGTTGGAAAGGTCCCCTGGAGAAGAGAAAAGCTACCCACTCCAGTATTCTGGCCTGAAGAATATCCTGGACTGTACAGTCTCTGGGGTTGAAAGAGTCAGACTTAACTGAGCAACTTTCACTTTTCAAGTCACAGGTTTGTGCCCTTGGCTCAAAATGAAACATCTCTTCCCTGCTTGGCGACCTCCATCACCATCACCTCCTCTTTGAAGCCATTATTAAATCAGACCCCAAGTGAGTAACTGCTTCTTCCTTGTGGTTCCTACAGCCTTCAGTCATGCACATGCTTCCTTATCTTTCATATTCTCTTCCCGAGTAGTGAGCTTTATAGATGAGGACACTGATCCTCAGACAGCCATCCCTCCTACACGGTGTCCCGCACAAGGAAGGTACTCAGCTCACGACATTGTTTCTACAAAACGACAACAACCAAAATGATTCTGTTGAGTCCCCTTAATGCCACTCCTTGGACAGTCCTATATTCTGGAGCAGGAACCACCCATCTGTCCCTGTTCTACTCATCCTTGAATGACTTGCTTGAATGGCTCCCCCCCAGAGAACAGTCGCTAATCCTTAGACCACACTGACATCCCTCTCAGTAAGACTCAACACTGTTGTAATTACTTACACGATGTTTACGCATTACAGGCACTAAGTGATTTGTGTATATTTTCATTCATTTAATCCTCAACAATCAATCAGAGCCATCCTGATTGAATTGGAGGCATTTGAACCCGAGGAGTCTGACTTGGGGTCTATGTGCCTAATAGCTTCTTTAATGCCTGTTTATCAGTGCCCCCCTCTCAGTCCCAAACCCCACCAGCCATGTATAGAACAGACTCGTGGACTCTGTGGAAGAGGGCAAGGGTGGGATGATATGGGAGAATGGCATTGAAACATGTTAATTATCATATGTGAAATCAATCGCCAGCCCAGGATTGATGCTCGGGGCTGGTGCACCGAGATGTCCCAGGGGGAGGGAATCAGGAGGGAGGAGGGAGGGGGGTTCTGGAGGGGGAGCATATGTAAACCCATGGCGGTTTCATGTCATTGTATGGCAAAACCAACACAATAAAATAAAGAAAATTAAAAAAAAAAAGAAAGAAAAATACTTTCTGGATAGCCACTGTACAAAAAATATCTTTTAAAAAAATATCTTTTAAAAAAGATATAGAAAATATATTTTTAAAAAAAGGTCAGGAGGAGCACTATTTTACAAAATTTGTCAGTATTGAACAAAAGATATGATTGAAACTATGTGTCAGTTGATCAAGTATTAATAAAAATATAAAAGCAAATTAAAAAAAAAGAAAACAAACCATTAGGCTCTAAGAGGTCAGGCCTACCTTGTTTGTGCTTCTCCAACACCAAGCCGACTCTGGTTCCTGAGAACAGATGGCCCAGGAATTTGTGGTGGGGGCCATGGCTGGCTGGGCTCTGCACCTGATCCCCTGGGTCAAGGGATGCACCTCTCAGTGACCCACCTCAGACAGTCAGCCGGAACTGGCCACGTTTCATGAGGCCAGGTTTTTCAAGGTCAGTAACACAGGGCGTCAGAGTAGGCTGCCTCCTCAGGAGGCAGGGGACACCCCAGCTCCACATCTGGGCAAGGATGCCTGGGGCTGCTCTGACACAGGGCATCATGTGATAGCAAGGAATAGCCGTTGTATCCACCACTCAGAGTAAAAGAGCTGGTGTCTGGGGAACCCTCCTGTAGTGTTCGGGAACCTCCCATCTCTAAGCTCAAATCCTCGTAGTTTCTCCAGGAAGCTTTCCTGTCAGAGCTTGGGATCACAAGGGCGCACTTTCTGAGGGCAATGCTATACCCTGGCTCCAGGAACAACGCAGAGTGAAAAACAAAAAGTGTAAGTCGCTCAGTGGCATCCGACTCTTTGTGACCCCATGAACTGTAGCCCACCAGGCTCCTCTGTCCAGGGGATTTTCCAGGCAAGAACGCTGCAGTGGGTTGCCATGCCCTTCTCTAGGGCATCTTCCCAAGCCAGGGATGGAGCCTGGGTCTCCTGCAATGCAGGCACATGACCTGGTGACATGTCTGGTGACCAGGCACATGTCTGGTGACCTTTATAGACGAGGACGCTGAGGCTCAGCCAGTTCCAGCGACAAACCCATCTCCACGCACAACTGGCAAGTTGTACAGTCACGATTTCAAAGTAAGACTCTCGGGAACTAAACTGTGCTTGGCTACTATTCCACAATGAATGTCCCATTGCTGGTCATTTCCTGTTCCCAAGAAACTTCTCAGTATTGTTAGGGTCTTCAGGGTTCACAGGTAAGAGCCATGATACCCTGGGACCAAAATATGCCTCTTAAAAGTTGTATGTAATTTATTATTGGCTGCCCCATGTAGCATGCAGAATCTTAGTTCCTAGGCCAGGGATCAAACCTGTGTCCCCTGCAGTGAAAGCACGGAGTCCTAACCACTGGACTACCAGGGAAGTTGTCTTTAAAGCTGTACTTACGTGGCTTGGGCTGGCCGTGGACATCACAGCACCTCAGAAGTCCTGTCTTAAAGCCGACTGGGGCCAGAGAAGTGTGGAAACTACACTGGGAGAAGCTGAGGACTTCCTTCCCTCTTTGTCTCTCAGGATGGTCTTTTCCCTTCATTGTCACTGTTCATTAAAAAAAAAAAAAGTCAGAAAGCCTCTTTTCGCATTCTCTCCTTTTCCTGAACATTCATGTCAGCAGGTCTCTCCTTTTCCTGAACGTTCGTGAGCCACTGATGTCCCCTGTTAAATGCATTGCTTTCAGGGCTGACTTTCAGGCTGGATTAAAAGATATACAGTCCTGTACAAGCGTTAACTCATGGCCGTGCACTGCATTTTCAATGGCCCAGGGAGCTGCTGGAGTACGAAACAACATGCCTTTTACAAATGACTGACCTCATTTCACTTCATAAAAATGCTGGGCTCATTATTTATGCGGAGAACCTATCTCTTCATTATAAATCTTGGAAAGAAATTTCCATCTTCACCCTTTAATGTTACATTTTTTTTTTGAGATTCTGTTTCTGTTTCTTGCAAAAACAAAACAAAACAAAACAAAAAATAGCAACAGGAAAAAGTGTTATGGATACCTCAGGAAAAAATTGAACTTTTCTAACTAGTTATGGAACTAGTGCTATCAGATAGGAGTTGATCATTCCTCTCGCCTAGTTCATCCTTATTTGATTAGTGTGTGTGTGTGTGTCTGTCTATCTGTGAGACTAGTAATAGGTACAAAAAACCCCACTAACATCTGAGCTGGTTAACTGTAGCTCTCAATTTATAAATCTAAAAACTGGTAGCCACTAAGTTGAGAGTCCTTTGTACAGCAAGGATATCAAACTAGTCAATCCTAAAGGAAATCAACCCTGAATATTCATTGGAAGGACTGTTGGTGAAGTGAAGGTCCAATACTTCGGCCACCTGATGTGAAGAGTCAATGCATTGGAAAAGACCCTGATGCTGGGAAAGACTGAAGGCAGGAGAAGGGGGTGACAGAGGATGAGATGACTGGATGGCATCATTGACTCAACTGATGTGAGTTTGAGCAAACTCTGGGAGATGGTGAAGAACAGGGAAGCCTGGCATGCTGCAGTCCATGGGGTCACAAAGAATTGGGCACAACTTAGTGAATGAACAACAAGTTCAGAAAGTAAGTGTCTCTGTAAGAAACAGCTCTTGCCAGATTTGTGTACCAGTGGGTGAGGCAGTTTGTCACTGTATGGCCCAACTTGCCATTCATGTTAAAAACCAACTACCCGAGTTTTAATACTGTTAGGGTCAGACTGGCAGATTGGATCCCTGGGTTGGGAAGATCCCCTGGAGTAGGAAATGGCCACCCACTTCAATATTGTCGCCTGGAAAATCCCACGAACAGAGGAGCCTGGCTTGCTACAGTCCATGGCGTTGCAAAGAGTCATACACGACTTAGCCACCGAGCATGCACACACACTCATTCTCAGTACTCTTGAAAGATGGGTTTGCAGGTCAGATGATGGGTAGAAAATGAATAAAGATACTGCAAAGTGGAAGCATGGAGAGAGTGAAACGCCATTCGCGCTATTTTTGCTAATCCTTATACAACGCACATGTTGTATTTTAAGGTGGCCTACAGCCTGCTATGTGGTTTTGGGAGCCTTGACTCTTTACCTCCTCAGCGCCCTGTAACGAGCTCAACAAAGAGCCTTCACACCCCAAGCGCGGGTGTATGGGTGTGTATAATCACATGGGGTGGAGTGGCATAGAGGTTAAGGGCTCCAGAGCCAGACTGCCCACTCGTGAATCCTGCCCTATGCTGGTCAGCAGCGGAGCCACAGGCCTTTTCAAACATACCTATGTCTCAGCTGTCTTATTTATGAAATGGGAATAGGACTAATATTTCTTTGTTAAGCAATTAGTGTTATCTTTGTTATGGGCTAGCTGTTTGTGTGCCTCCGAAATTCAAATGTTGAAATCCTAACCCTAAATGTGGTGGCCTTAGAAAGTGGGGCATTTGGGAGGTGACTACATCATAAGAGCAGAACCTCCATGAATGGGTTGAGTACACTAATAAAAGAGACCCCAGAGAGCTCTCCCACTCATTCAAGCACATGAGAACACAGTGGGAAGAAGCTGTCTATGACCCAGGAAACAGGTCCTCACCAAACACCAGGTAATTTGCTAACACCTGAGTCTTGGACTTCCAGCCTCCAGAACGGTAAGAAATATACTTTTGTTGTTTAAGTTACTCAGTCTACAGTATTTTTTCTTATAGCAGCCCCAAAGGACTAAGCCAACATTAATATCAGCATTGGTGTTATTTTAGCTTCTGGGTCTTGGAATATGACCTTGTTTAGATCAGATTCTACTGGTTACAAAAAACTGAAGCCCCTCAAACAAAGTAAGGTAAAAAAAAATCATGAAGAAATATGATAGGATCTCAAGGAAGTGTAGTCAGATCTCATGGTAACTGTCTTCCTCTCCCTACACATCCACACACACACACAGAGAAAGAGGGTTTTCATCATTGCTTCTCTTTGCATTTGCTCATTCTTCACACAGCAGCTCACCATCCTCTCACTCTCACGGCTTCTGCCTTCCACAGAACTTCAACTTGCATGTGGCGTTCCATGGGCCATCTCCCATCCTGATGCTTTGTTGTTGTTCAGTTGTTCAGTCATGTCTGACTCTTTGTGACGCCATGGACTGCCCCATGCCAGGCTTCCCTTTGTGAAGCCATGGACTGCAGCACTCTAGGCTTCCCTGTCCTTCACCATCTCCCAGAACTTGCTCAAACTCTATCCATTGAGTCAGTGATGCCATTCAACCATCTCATCCTCCATCATCCCCTTCTCTACCCCTTCAATCTTTCCCAGCATCAGGGTCTTTTCCAATACGTTAGCTCTTTGCATCAGGTATTGGAACTTCAGCTTCAGCATCAGTCCTTCCAGTGAATATTCAGGGTTGATTTCCTTTACGATTGACTGGTTTGATCTCCTTGCAGTCCAAGGCACTCTCAAGAGTCTTCTCCAACACCACAGTTCAAAAGCATTAATTCTTTGGGACTCAGCCTTCTTTATGGTCCAGCTCTCACATCCATACATCACTACAGAAAAACTGGGCCTCAAACGTCTAATTTCCATGGCCCTGTCACTATAGGCACTATACTTCCCTGTCAAATTCTAGAGAGATGACTGGATTTTGGCTAGATTATGGATTATGGGTCTTTGAGGGTTAGATATGGTAACCCCTGGTCTAATTAGCTGTGTGTGGCAAATGTGGGTCACATAATACTAGAATCACTCTGCCCAAGGAGTGTAGATAGAAGTCATTAAGCTAGAAGGAGTACTACGATAAGTAAGTTTTAGGGACTTCCCTGGTGGTGCAATGGATAGGAATCTGGCTGCCAATGCAGGGGACATAGGTTTGATCCCTGGTCCAGGGAGATTCCACATGCTGAGAAGCAACTAAGCCCATGCGCCACAACTACTGAAGCCCTCACACTCTAGGGCCTGAGAGCCGCAGCTATGAGCCTGTGTGCGAAACCAGTGAAGCCCGCTCACCCCAGAGACACAGAATGCAACTACTGAGCCCTCGTGCTACAATGACTAAAGCCCGAACGCCTGTGCTCCGCAACAGGAGAGGACACCGCGACGAGAAGCCCAAGCTCTAGAGGAAGCCCATGTGCAGCAACGAAGACCTAGTGCAACCAAAAATAAATAAAAATGAATCAGAACACAAATGTTAGTTTTTAACCATGACAAGTGTTCGATTTTTATTTTCATAGAAAGATTTTCCTAGAAAAATCTTTTCCATAATACATTACTCATGTTCCTATGTTTTATAAAACAGGGGGTATTTTGTTTTAAATTGATATTCGGTAACACTTAGAAATATACAAAAAATTATTAAAAATAAAATTCAACCTCAATCTGCCTATTTAGAAATTAATCTGGTTAACCTTTTAATCTATTTCTTCTTTCCCCCCCCCTTGTGTTTTTTCTTTTCTTCTTCAT
The DNA here is from genome assembly GCA_007570785.1 of Antilocapra americana. Lineage (NCBI taxonomy): Eukaryota > Metazoa > Chordata > Mammalia > Artiodactyla > Antilocapridae > Antilocapra > Antilocapra americana. The sequence goes on from ML662439.1 coordinate 4,692,302, forward strand.
GGTTGTAACTATAATTCTTATTTTGTATCACATTTTTTTTGTTTTTGTTTTTTTGTTTGAGTTTTCCAGAAACAAGTTCTCAAATAAAGATTTAAGAGCACATACTACATATTGAAAGCAACTCTAGAAAACACCAGATGGAAAATAGGGAAGAAATATAGAGAAGAGAAATATGCCAGTCACTATTTCTAGGTAAAAAATTACTCCTTAGTGGTATTAAACAATGGAACCATTTTCTTTTTCATTCAACTTTGTGCATCAGAAATTCAGGAAGGGCTCAGTAGAGTGATATTGCTGGGGCTGCAGAAATTTGAAGGTTCTGCTGGGCTCAGGTGGTCTGGATGATATACTCACACAGCCTGACAGTCAACCTGGAGCCCCCTTAAGGTTGTTGACTGGGATACCTGCACGTGGGCTCTCCATCTGAGTCAGACTTCTTACCTGGTGACCTGTTTCCCCATGAGAACCTGATGGCCTTTTATGGTCTAGCTTTGGAAATGACATAGCCTCAATTCTGCCATACTCTTTCAGTTGAAGCTGTCACAACCCCGCAGGGAAAGGGGACAGAGACCCTACCACTTAATGGGAGAAAAGCCAAAGAATTTGGGCTCTTAAAAAAAAAATCACAAGAAGGAAGCCAATAAGCTGTGTGTAATTAATCCAATTGGCACTGTGTTGCAACTGGAGTTGAGTTCTACAGAACGCTTAGAAACAGTACACAAAACATCTCAAAACTGTCCCCAAGGAAGACTGAGGAAGCTAAAATATTTAACCACCAACTTCTTAACAGTAATTGTTTAGGGCTGGGAAGTTTGGGGAGGGAACAATAATTCCCCTAGGAATTGACAGGCATTCCCCTAGCACTGACTTCTAAGCATGTTCCTCGGTCCGAGGAAAGCTTCAGGCAGAGTTTCATGTGATCACAGCAAGCAACCTTTCAGGAACAGAGATGAATACAAGGGGTTCTGAGGAAGCTACCAACACTACCTCCTACAGCATATTGTAAGCATTTTTCCTTGCTATCAAATATTCTCTGTGATGACTTTTAATGGTTACATATTTATTTTGTTGTTTAATTAACAGCTCTGTGCATAAAGCTGAGGACTTGGGCTGCATGGGTGAGGGGTTGTGGGGCGAGGGGATTACACCACTCTCCACTGAATCCATTAATGCCTGCCCATGTTCTCTAACTTTAAACAACTGTGAAAATAAAGGAAACTACTAGAGTTGGAGTCAGGAGGGACTGTAGAGTGAGCTCTCATGGCCTATCACTTGTCATCAATTACCCCAAATAGGAACAGGAAGTCATTTCTACCATAGCTCCTTAGGAGGAAGGAAGATTTTCTGCTTGCCCAGCAACAAGCCCAGCCAATGGAAAAACACCACAGCTCAACCAATCAAAATTCTTCACCACCCTGAACTCTTACTTTTCTCCAATGAATTTTCATTCTTCTTTTGTTTGACTTCCTTGCCCACCTTTCTTTCTATAAAAGCCTTCCATTTTAACTCCTTGGAGTATTTCTCTGCTAGATGGATACACGAATCATTTAAGGCAAATTAAATCTTCAAATTTACTCAGTTGAATTTTGGGCTTTTTAACACTATCAATTACTCATCTTATTGATTTTCTTTGGCTACTCCCTCTCTTTACACCAAACGTTCACCTCTTGCTACGATCTATGTTCAGCTTATATCCTCTTTACTTCAGTAGATGATCCAATCTGTTTCAATGAGAAATGGAAGTCATCAAAGATGGCAACCCTGTTATCCTTTTCTACCTACCCATTTTCCACATCCAATACCTTTCTCATTCCTTTTCTCCCCATCTCAGACAGTAAGGAATCCTTCTGTCTTTTGTTGGCCACACTTCCTTCGGCTAATCCAAAATGCTGCTGTTTCCTGTCTGTGTGTGCTAAGTCACTTCAGTTGTGTCCAACTCTGTTCGACCCCATGGACTGTAGACTGCCAGACTCCTCTGTCCATGGGATTCTCCAGGCAGGAATATTGGAGTGGATCGTCATGCCCTCCTCCAGGGGATCTTCCCAACCCAGGGACTGAACTCATGTCTCTTGCATCTCCTGCACTGGCAGGCAGGTTCTTTACCACTAGCACAGAGAAGCCTGTCTAATGCTTGCTTTTTTAATCTACATGTTCTCTCTAGTGATCTTATCCTCTTATCCTGCCCTCTTTCATGTTCTCAGTCATAAGTTTACAATGTTTTATCTGAAACCCTCAGGACCAGATGTCTTCAGAATCCAGAATTGTTCAGATTTTGGAAAGGTTATAAAGAACATATACTGACAATTACACAATGGTCCCAGTAGAGCCTGGCATAGCAGCTTCTAATCAAACTCAAGAATATTTCTGTAGAAAAACACACTATGTGTGAGTATGATTTTTAAAGGGGTTAAAAATAGTTTTCATGTATTATCAAGTTGTGTCTTAGTGTCAGAAATACTCAGATCATATCAGATTTTGCCAGCAAATGAATTTTTAAAAACCCTTGGTTTTTAGACTTTTTTTGGATTTGAAAATTGCAAGTAGGGCATCACAGACCAGTACCACCATTGTGCTGATATAACTCTCAAATCTTTCTCTCTAGGTTTCAATATTAAATGGAAGTTCAGGCTTAGCTGTCTGAAGCCAGTTAGAGATCTCTACCTGGATGTCTAACAGACATATCAAGCTCAACTCATTCAAAACTGAGTATCTGGGGCTTCTCTGGTGGCTCACTGGTAAAGAATCTGCTTCCCAAAGCAGGAGACACAGGTTCAATCCCTGATCCAGGAAGATCCCACATGCTGTGGAGAAACTACGCCTGTGCACCACAACTATTGAGCCTGTGCCCTAGAGCCTGTGCTCCACGAGAGAGGCCACTGCAATGAGAAGCCCACACACCACAACTAGAGAGTAGCCCCGGCTTGCTGCAACTAGAGAAAAGCCTGCCCAGCAATGAAAATGCAGCACAGTCCAAAATAAACAAATAAATAATTTTTAAAGAAACCTGAATATCATCCCTTCTGTCTCAGGTCCAGCCCCCTGAGAAATAGAATCTGAGAGAGGAATCTGTGTGAAGGTTTACTGGGGAGTGCTCCAGGGAGCAGCACCTGGTGGCCAGCGAGGGAAGCAGGATTCAGCACAGGGAGAAGCTGAAGTGTGGCAAAGACACAACACGGGCCTCAGTCGATCTTCATGGGAGCTCTGGGGCTGGAATGGCCCTTCAGAGCTTTCCTGAATAGAGGAAAGGAGACCAGGTTTTTGTGTCCCTAATCAACCAGTCACTGAATATGGGCTTCCTCTGGCAAGGGGGGATATACCCTTGAGCAAAGCAGCTCCCTTGGGCCAGAGAAGACCACACTGTGAGCTGTCAGCAGCCATTGCTCCTTGGGAAATAATGGCTTCCATCTTGAAGATGGGGCAGTATCCTCCCCCTGGTTTCTGTGTCTGCCGCCCACTCAGACACACAAGTCTGTAGCTTCCAGTTGTCCTGGGCTCCTCTCCACCTGTCACCACTTCCAAATCCTGTAACTCATCATGTCCCACCAATTCAGTCTTTTAGATACATTTTAAAAATCTGCCTCATCTTCTCCATCCTTATGTTCAATGACCTTTTCACATTCACACTGTCTCTTTCTTTGCTGGTTTACTGAATTGCCTCCTACTTGTTCTCCTTTCTTTCATTCTTTTCCCAATTACATCCATCTTCTGTACATGCCAAAAATGAATTATCTAAAACGCAAATCTGGACAGAGCATTAAACTGCTAGAAATCCTCTGCTGCTGCTAAGTCGCTTCAGTTGTAACCAACTCTGTGTGACCCCATAGATGGCAGCCCATCAAGCTCCCCCGTCCCTGGGATTCTCCAGGCAAGAACACTGGAGTGGATTGCCATTTCCTTCTCCAATGCATGAAAGTGAAAAAGTGAATCTGAAGTCTGCTCAGTCGTGTCTGACTCTTAGCGACCCCATGGACTGCAGCCTAACAGGCTTCTCCGTCCATGAGATTTTCCAGGCAAGAGTACTGGAGTAGGTTGCCATTGTCTTCTCTAGTGGCTCATGATTGCCTACAGGGTCAGCTCCAAGTTCTTCAGTCTATTATGCAAGAATTCCTTTGATCTGGCCCCCATCTGGCTCTCCAGAGCCTCCTATCCCAACACCTAACATCCTGGCAGCCCCTAAACTGCAACATGCTCCCCTCTTGCACTCTATGCTGCTTCTTGTCTCTCTGCTTTCGCTCATGTGGTCCTCTCTGTCCAGATGCCCTTCACTCCCCTCAGTTCATCCTCTAAGACATGGCTCAGTTATCACTTGTTCTGGGCAACTCCTCTATCCCCCCATCTCCAGCCTAGGAGGAACGCACTTTCTCTGTGCAGTTATAATATCCTACCCATACATCTCCCATTGCGTTTAGCATTCTGTTACGATTAGATGTGCTGCTGCTACTAAACACCAGGACAATGGTCTCACCTTTTTACCCCTCTCACCTAGCTCAGAGACAGGGACATAATGGGCTCTCAGTTAAAACTCGTTAAATGAATGATTATAATGGCTAATGTGTATTAAAGTTTAATGTATGCTGGGCATTGCATTAAGGGATTCACATATATTTTTGCATTTTATTTTTAAACAATTTGATGAAGAAACTACTATTTTCCTGATGAAGAACCTGAGGCTCTGAGGGCTTGAGTAAAGTTTTTTAAGTCACACTGTGAGTAGGTGGTAGAACTGGAATTTGAATCCAAGTATCTCTGACTTCTGAATCCTTAACCTTGCACAGCACAGCTTCCAGCAGCCAGTGACCCACAGCCCCAAAGCCGCAAGGCCTCCTGGGAAGACACCTGATGAGCAGAAGCATAGGTCAGTGTTTCGTCCAAAGTTCAGAGCATGCGATTCTCCCATGGAAAACTTCAATGGCCTCATACTGGACACTGAGCAAAATCTCAGATCTAAAAAGTGCCTTTATAAGGACTTGAACAACAAGGCCCTTACTGTGTCCTCTCCCTATCTGTGCCTTGCCCAGCTCCCCCCACACCCCAATCCCGCCACACTGCTGCTCCCTCTACAATTTCAAGAGCTTTCCAGCCCTTTGCATATTCATACCACCTGCTTGGTCTGTTCTTTTCTATATTCTTTCTTTCCTCTTAGTTATCTCTTTAATATCTCTGTTTAAATGTTACTTCTTCAGAGAAGGGTTTTTTTTTCCCCCCATAAATAAGTCTCCATCATTTTCTGTCTCATCTCTGTTTCCTTTACAGTGTTTCTGAAGATTGGTAATTATTTTATTTCACTTTTTTGTTTTTGTCTGTTCTTTTCTCTAGAATTATAAGGTCCATTAGAGCAGAGTCTGTTTATGATATTCCCAGTACCTAACACAGTGAATAGATGAATAGGTACTAAACAAATATTGGTTTAAAGTTGTATACCTATAGGATGGTTATTATTAAAAAAAACAAAACAGAAAATAGCAAGTGATTTGTGAGGATGCAGAGTAAATCAGAACTCTTATGCCCTGTTGATGGGTGCAGCCACTATGGAAAATAAGATGTTGGTTCCTTAAAAAATTAAAAGCAGAATTACCATATGATCCAGCACTTGCACTTCTGGGTATATATCCAAAAGTATTGGAAACAGGGACTTGAAGATGATATTTGGGTATTGGATATCCAAATGAATGTTCATGGCACTTGGGTATCCAATGTTGGGTGTCCATAATACCTATGTTCATGCCATTATTATTTGCAGTAGCCAAAAAGTAGAAGTACCCCAAGTGTGTATAGATGGATGAATGGATTAAAACAAAGTGGCATATACACAAAATGGAATATTATTCAGCCTTTAAAAGGAAGGGAATTCTGAAACATGCTCAGCATGGATGAACTCTGAGAACATTATACTAAGTGAAATAGATTAGTCACAAAAAAGGACAAACACTATATGATTTCACATATATGAGGTACCTAGATTCACTAAGTTCAAAGAAACAGAAAATAGAACAGTTGTTCCCAGGACCTGGGGGGCAGGAAAAATATTAATTGTTTAAAGACTTCAGAGCTTCAGTTTTGCAAGATCAAGAGTTTTGTGAACAGATGGTAGTGATGGTAGTACAATTATGTGAATGTACTTAATGTCACTGTCAATTTAAAATAATTAAGATGGTAATTTTTATGTTATATGTATTTTACCAGTTTTTTAAAAAGAGGAAGATGGTTGTATCCTGTTCAGTAGCACTGTTGCTCCTCTGATTCCCAGTCTAATATCCTCTTATTTACATATGCTAGCTCCTATTAGAACACATTCTGTCAATTAAGCATTACAATCAACTCCTTTCTCAAAAGAAAAGGTCTTTCTAGAACCTATTGAGAAGTGATACTACTTAGAAGAAACTTTAGGGTTTACCTAAACCCATATATTTTGTATCAGGGTGCAGATAGGGTTAACACAGACCAGAAGCCATTGCTGATCTGAGTGATGAAGCGTAAAGGGAGGGAGTGACCCCTGAAACTTAAAAGCTGTGGCTGTAGGAGAGGCAATGACCTTTGAGAGAGGAATGTGGCTGTTGCCATACACTGCTAGCAGGAAGGGAGCCAGTCAAATAAATATGCCTTCCTCTGATCTTCTTCTGGCTTCCCTGGTGATTTAGATGGTAAATAGTCTCCCTGAAATGCAGGCGACCAGGGTTCAATCCCTGGATTGGCAAGATCCTGGTTCCTCCCATTGGTTGAACCCAACAGGAAGTCAGCAGGCAAGGGAACCACCGGGATGGTCCATCAAGACCCCAGGACACAGGGTAGAGGGGGAAAGGTGGATGGTCTAGAGGTGCCTTCACTATGGCACCCTTTGTTCTAAAAGAATTCAATAACTTACTGAAGGTCTCCCAGTGATAGATATGGGACTGTCATGTTTTTTTTGACTCAATAAAGCTTCTACCCACGCATCAGTAAGGAATGAGCACATCACTCTAAATTTGGAAAATCTGCCACAAATAGAACAAACATCTAAAGGAAGTTTTGTTTTATAAGAGAGAGTGGTATGCACCGCTTCCACGGAATTAGCATTTTTAAGAACTTTTGTGCTATGGACTTTGCAAGTCTGACTCATTGTCTTTTACAAAGAAAACAATTTTAAGATCCTGACTTTTCTTCCTGTTTTTGTCCTAACAATCATTACAGTGTATGGAACGTTTAGAAGAAGCTGAAGCAGAGTATTAAATTATAGATGTTGAGGTGAATAAAATAAGATCCCTAAGTCAAAGAAAATCTTTGAAAAGATTCATGGAATTACATCCCCAAACAAGGATTTTTTTTCATAACTAAAGGACTTTGAGGCAACTTTTCAGACTCCTAGAAGTCTACAAGACCTTACTTAAAAAAACTGATGTGACAAGATCTTTGAACACAAAATAACTGAAACTTCAAGGGAATAAGACAAGAATGGTGCCCTTTATTCTCCCTAGAGGAAGCAATGCAGCAGAGCATAGTAATTAAGAGTCTCAGTTGGAGAATCAAAATTTTGGGGTTCAAATCTGGGTCTATCACTTACTAGCTGGGCAAGTGCAACTTTGGGCAAGTGACTTCATTTTTCTTTCGAAACCACAGTTTTCCCATATGTGATATAGGAATAACTGTAGCTAGTCAGTTGGGTGATGTGAGGCCTGGATATATATAGATACCTAGCACCTCTCTGGCACTAGGGTCTCAAAAAATCCTAGTAGGTAATACTAGTAGTATTATGGCACAATTTATTCTTTTTGCCACCAGAAGTGGTAATATAACTGAATTAAATGACTAATCTATCACAGTTGTTTTGACTGCCATTGATCTATTGATCTGTTAAGTATACTCTAAAGTCCAATTGGATAATGCTAGTCTACAGTTATGAAGATGCATCTTAAGTGAAAAGCAGTGGATGATAATGCTGAATTTGATGAGTGAGCAAGAAGAGGAGGGGAAGGAGGAAGAAAAAGAAGCGTAGAGATGGAAGGAGAAAAGCCCAAAAGATATGTTTTGAGGGGTGAGGAAGGGAAGGGAGGATGTCCATCTGCCACCATGGTAGTCCCAGGACCCACGGCTAATCGCATACTGGAGCAAGGCAGAAATGTCAGTGGAAGTCAATCTAAATGTTTAACGCATACAGGATATTATCATACCTAGGATGTCAACATTCACAAAAGGATTTCCTTGAAGGATTCGTTACCACCTTCTCTCTGCAATTTGCTTGAGAGGTGTACAGTGAGGGAGACCCTTCCTCTGACTCCAAATCTAAATTTGTCTCCTTCAGCTGGAAGGAACAGCTCTCTGTGGTCCTTGAGATGAGGTTGGTCTCAGGCCTCTAGGAACCCTTCCCTAACTCACTTTTGAAAGCCAGGTTCTGTGGACTCTTCCCCCACATCCACAAGCTAGAGACCAAAGGATGTGAAAACGAGAGCCCCAGAATGGTCCTCCTCCTTGAGCAACTTGCAGCCTCAAGCTGCACACTGAATCGCTTACACATTACACGTTTGGCAGATTTCTCCTTGGTCGAGTGTATCAACACAAACAGAAGAGTTAAAAAAAAGAAACCAGTCACTCCTGTTATTCTTCCCAAAGAAGAGAATGTACTATTTACATCATGTATGGCAATAACAGAAAGGCAGGATAAAGATAACCAAGCATTTGATGTGTTTGTTCTGGAATTAAACTCAAGTTGTCCTAGCTCAATGTGCCCATCATTAGCTACATCTGAAAGAGCTCAGATTTTGATGGCAGGAAAACTGGCCCTGTTTCAGTTTCTTATTTATAAATCTGGGTGACAGCCTTTCTAGGCCCCTTCTATCTCCCTTTGGGGAGGTGGAAGGAATTTTCCCACTGTTTATGGTTTCCTTTACTTTTATTTGAGAAATAAACAAAGGCAAATCTTGCTTGGACCATCAAGTTTCCAGTTTCCTAATTCTTTTGACTGAGGTTTGAACCAATTCTCTAAGTTCTATTTCCTTCTTTGCTCCCCCTTCCTACACCACCAACACTGCTTGTTCCAGTGCTTTGTGATAATTATGGAAGTTTTGCAATGTTTCTGATAGGTCTCTTGCAGTTCTTGTATGGGAAGCATTCTGCATGTGGGCATTATTTATTTACGTACTACATTCCTAATGTGAAACAATAATCTCCCTTTGAAGGATATCACATTTAGAAATAGAAACCTAAAAGTCTCAGCTATAATGTTTCTGGTGATCTAAGCATGGAATCTGTAAACCATCAGGATGATATGTTATTACTTGGTGGGCTTTTAATAATCTACAAGTTTCTTCAAACTGGAGAATTTGATCATTAATTCATTTAAAAGAACACTATATGAAACGAGCAGGTAATATTAGTTTCTATACTGCTTTAAGTTATATTCCATGGGCTGTGTAACCCCTAGTAAAACAAAAGGCAATAGCTTTAAGTTCATCATTATTCTGTAAATAAAGTTAAAAATATACCCTGAAAAATCAGAAGGTTAAGTCTAGTCATATTAGTAATTGACAGGAGATAATGGTAAGATGGCAGAAAGTGAAGAAGAACTAACGAGCCTCTTGATGAAAGTGAAAGAGGAGAGTGAAAAAGTTTGCTGAAAGCTCAACATTCAGAAAACTAAGATCATGGCATCCGGTCCCATTACTTCATGGCAAATAGATGGGGAAACAGTGGCTGACTTTATTTTTCTGGGCTCCAAAATCACTGCAGATGGTGACTGCAGCCATGAAATTAAAAGACACTTACTCCTTGGAAGGAAAGTTGTGACCAACCTAGACAGCATATTGAAAAGCAGAGATATTATTTTGTCAACAAAGGTCTGTCTAGTCAAGGCTATGTTTTTCCAGTGGTCATGTATGGATATGAGAGTTGGACTATGAAAAGAGCTGAGTGCTGAAGAATTAATGCTTTTGAACTGTGGTGTTGGAGAAGACTCTTGAGAGTCCCTTGGACTGCAAGGAGATCCAACCAGTCCATCCTAAAGGAGATCAGTCCTGGGTGTTCATTGGGAGGACTGATGTTGAAGCTGAAACTCCAGTACTTTGGCCACCTGATGCAAAGAGCTGACTCATTGGAAAAGACCCTGATGCTGGAAAAGATTGGGGGCAGGAGGAGAAAGGAACGACAGAGGATGAGATGGCTGGATGGTATCACCAACTCGATGGACGTGGGACTCAGGGAGTTGGTGATGGACAGGGAGGCCTGGCATGCTGTGATTGATGGGGTTGCAAAGAGTTGGACGCAACTGACTGGCTGAACTGAATGGTAAGATAATAGAGAAGTGTTGTCATAATAAAGAAAGGTGACCAGGGACTTCCCTAGTGGTCCAGTGGTTGGGAGTCTGCCTGCCAATGCAGGGGATATGGATTGGATCCCTGGTCAGGGAAGATTCCATATTCAACAAGCCAAATGAGCCCATGAGCCACAACTCTGAAGCCCACACACCCTAGAACTTGTGCTCTCTAGCAAGCGAAGCCTCGGCAATAAGTCCGAACACTGCAACTAGAGAGTAGCTCCCATCACAGCAACTAGAGAAAGCCTGAGAGCAGAAACAAAGACCCAGAGCAGCCAGAAATAAATAAAAATAAATATCAATTAATTTAAAAATAATAATACAAGGTACTTTACCAAAAAAGAGAGAGAGATGACCACGACCAGAACTGTATGTTTTACAAGGGGAGAAGACAGGGATGTGTATTCATTAAGTGCTTGCTGTGACTGGACACTGCTGTGTGCTTTACAAATGTTGCTTTATTCAATATTTTCAAAATGCTGTGAGGTTTCCATTACCATGGCCTGTTTAGGAAACAGGAAATGGAGAGGTTAAGTAGTTTACCCAAGGTCACATGGCTAGGGTCATATGGTAATGGGGCTGGGATCCTCAATAGTCATATTCCTAGGTTTATCTTTTTGCCACTAAACCACTGGAAATAAACAGATACATAAACATATAGATGCAGATAAAATTTTGTACATCTTTCAGATTGATCAAACCCTAATGACAGCAAATGGTAATTATGTGGAGCAAAAGGATTTTTTAATGGACACTTCACTGTATAGGTATGAATGATCAAATCATTTGCCATTGAACCACTGATTAAATCATTAATGACTGAACTCAATTTCCAGCCCCTCTCCCCTCCCTGGAGGTCAAGGGTGGCACTAAAAGCTCCAACCCTCTAAGCCCATGATTGCTTCTCCTGGAAATTAGTCTTAGATGCAGTCCACAGGTCACCTCACTGACGTAACAAAAGACCCCTTTGTTGCTCTTCTGACTTAGCAAATTCTGTGTTTTAGGAGCCCAGTGATAGAAACTCAATGAATACCAAATATATATTACGTATTACAAATCACAATACATTACAACAAAATACATATTACAAATCACAGCTATATGCTATATCATTCCAACTGTATGGTATTTCAGAAAAAGCAAAATTATTGAAACAGTAACAAGACTTTTGATTGCCAAGAACTGGGATTGGGTAGGTATGAATAGGTGAAGCACAAAGGACTTTTAGGGCAGTAAAAATATTCTATATGACACCATAATGGTGGATATGTGTCATTATGCATTTATTCAAACCGATAGAATGGACAAAACCAAGAGTAAAGCTTAATGTTTACTGTGAACTTTGAGTGATAATGCAAACAGATAAGGTAGTGGGTTCCCAGAGAAAGAGAACCAGGCGTATGGCTTTCTTGACATAAGAGAAGTTATTTGGGGCTTAAGTCATTTTGTGAGCTAAGCCTCAATGCTTGCCCTTGAATAGGTCTTGGTAATTAATAACCTTAAGGGGAGAAGAGAATGCAATCAGACAAGAGAAGTAACAACAGCAAAGATAATAAATCAGTTGTAAAGACCCCCAGTTCTATTCCAGTGGTAAAGGTTAGCTTGAAGCCTTAACCACCAGATCATCCGGAACCTAAGGGCTGACAATGTTGACCTTTTCTGATCCTTGTGACTTCAATCAACTAAACCTTGGACTCTGTGGGCCTCCCAAGCTGCTTCATGTATATGGATGTACCTTAGCTTAAAACTTCTCCAATTTTGCTGTTCAGGAAGACACTGCTTTGAGAAAGAGCCTCAGTGTTCTTACTTGCTGCAAGTCCTTTTCCTGATCTTTGGCTTGGTTGCGTCTTTTGGCTCAAAATCCACCAAGAGGAAAACCCAGTTTTCAGGTAACAATAATGATGTTGGTTCATTGGTTGTAACAAATGTATCATTCTGGTGGGGTATAGAAGTTATGCACATATAGGAACAGGGTACAATCTCTGTTCATTACCCTTAATTTTGCTGTGAATCGAAAACTACTTTTAAAAAATTGCCTTAATTGAAAAAAAAAAAACAAAACTTTGCTTTGAATTGGATAATGAGCAGCTCAATGTCAAAATGGATAGATTTTATTACCTTGATGGAATACAGAACTCAATTTAGGATTATATTAGTGTGCATACAAGTAGAAGAGAAAGCATGTACTATATAGTCTTCTCTGAAGAATCCTAGCCCCATGCTTTCTATGTAATGGGTGCTTATGAATGAACAAAATCTAAACATTCTCTGTCTAGATTATTATCCCTTGATCTAGATGCAAATATATTAAAAGAAATACTAAAATATTTGTGGTTGTCCTTATTTATGAAATTTATTGGTCACCTAGGTTAGAAAAATTGTATTGTAACTCATACTGACCCTTTCTTTTAGAACAAAGCCATATCAAAGATGTGGTTTTTGGGAGATGCTTCATGCTCCCAACAAGGCCTATGGAAGCTGTGTGACTTCACGACAGTCCTTTAACATCTCTTAACCTCATTGCCTGCATTAGTCAAGTGGAGGCAATTCCTTACTAGCTTAAAGACAGGGAGGCTGGGTAGATGGGGTTTTTTCAATAGGGTTTTTCACTGTCAACAACATTTGTTTGATATACTCCTTCATAAAGAAGTCAGCAGAGGTTCTACCCCGCCACATCTGTGAAGTAAGATCCCTGGGCATCCAAGTGGTGAACATCTGCACAGTGCACCATTTCTTACCCCAGTCAGAGCACACACCTCCCAGGTTCTATTTATTGACTGCTTCCACATCCAAATGACCAAACTGTCCTTTACCACTAGTGTAGGCTCACAACGATTGGTTCAGAAGTCTCAGGATCTGCACGCCTCTCGCATCCCAAGTTAGAGCGCTGTCCTTGAAGAGTTGCGACAGCCGTGGCTCCTCCTCCGCTCGGCTTCATCATGGCCACAGCCGGGGTGGTGCAGTGGGCAACGGATCGTTTCTGACACCCCTGCCATAGGATCCTCATTGCGAAAGTCCCACCCTCCTGACTGATCCGATCTCCCATACTCCCCTTCCTGCAGTCTGTGGACTCCAGCCAGCGCACAGCTGTGTTCTCTGACCCTGACTGTGCCCAGCAGCCTTACTCCAGGTCTTTCTCCCACTAGAAGCCCCTTCCCTCCACATCCACCAGCAACCCTCTCTCTGAGAACGGCAAGTCTCTTCAGGAAGGGGCTGTGCCTTGTGCTCCTATGGTGTCCCCACACCCAGCACACGGCCTGGTTTAGAATACAGGCTCGACAAACACTTGTTTTGTTCTGAATAAAGCAAAATAGACAAAAAGAGAAAGCTAGTGAATGGAGAAGATAACTATATCACCAGTTGATGCCAAAACATCAGGGCTGCTTTTCTACCAGATGACCCCAGCCCCTTCCACACAGTTTACACGCTGTCCTTAAATGCCATTGTACCACTTTGTCCCTGCTTTCAAAGCCACCCTTTCACGATTTCAGAAGCCAGACCACAAATACATTTCCCCCTCCCCCTGGGGTCCTTTAGAAACAGCCTCTTAGCTTACTTGAGAAAAAAGAAAATAGCATGCACTATATGAGACAAATGGCAGGAAAGGTTAATTATTGATGTGGGATACAATTTAAGAAAAACTAGCGCAAAGTGACATCTTTGGGGCCAGTTATTAAACCAAAGAAGTGTCTTGAACTGTTCAGAACTCACATTCAAGGAAATTTTTAATATGTTTGTAAAAATATCTGTTGAAGCAGAGTTGCCCCAAGAGTTCAGGTATGAGTCCCCAAACCTGAGGGTGTAGAATGTGTGTTTAATTCCAAGTATGGATTTACTGAACAGTCACTGTGGGGGACATTATCCTAAGCTCAGAGCTTCAAGCTACTGTGTATTGAACTTACCATGATGCCAGGGAAATAATAAATACCACCTCCTTTTACCTGTCCAGCAACCCCAGCGAGGCAGGTATCTCCATCTCACTTTATAAATAAGCAAAGTAAGTCTCATGAAAGGTAATCAGTTGTACAAAATCCCGCAAGTTTAAGTGGCAGAACAGGATCTAAACCTAGGTTTTCATATAACAAATTCATCTCTTATCTATCTCATCTCATGGGGAACACTGCAATACAATTGGAGAAACCGGTCTCATAAAACAGTCACAGGGCAGGATAATGCATGACAAAGTACTAATTTTAAGCACTGATAAAACTTGTTGATTTCTGGCAGCCCTCTAAAGCAGAAATTATGATCAATGCATGCATACCAGAAAACAAATTAATGAGTCAATATTTATTGTGTCAACAAAAGTCTATCTAGTCAAGGCTATGGTTTTTCCAGTGGTCATGTATGGATGTGAGAGTTGGACTATAAAGAAAGCTGAGTGCCGAAGAATTGATGCTTTTGAACTGTGGTGTTGGAGAAGACTATTGAGAGTCCCTTGGACTGCATGGAGATCCAACCAGTCCATCCTAAAGGAGATCAGTCCTGGGTGTTCATTGGGAGGACTGATGTTGAAGCTGAAACTGCAATACTTTGGCCACCTGATGCAAAGAGCTGACTCACTGGAAAAGACCCTAATGCTGGGAAGGATTGGGGGCAGGAGGAGAAGGGGACGACAGAGGATGAGATGGTTGGATGGCATCATTGACTCGTTGAACATGAGTTTGGGTGGACTCCAGGAGTTGGTGATGGACAGGGATGCCTAGCATGCTGCGGTTCATGGGGTCGCAAAGAGTCAGACACGACTGAGTGACTGAACTGAACTGAGAGTTCTAAATAGATCAATGACATTACCTGATTTACTATTTCAACAAGGTTGCTCTGTATTGAGAATTGATCAAAGCAGGTTAAGTCAAGAAGAAAGGAAACCAACTTGGAGTCTATGGCAATATCCAGGCAGGAGATGATGGTGACTTGGACTAGGGTGGAAGCCAAGGAGATAGTGAGAAGTCTTCTGATACTGGACATATTTAGAGGAAGAATCATCAGGATTTAGTATCAAATTAGATATGGAGATGAGAAAAATGGAGAAATCTAAGATAACTTTAGGAAGTTTAATTTAATTGTGCAGGTGATTCTTTTGACTCTGTAAGTTGATTTAAGGGTCATCACATCTTCCTTGCCAGTTATTGATATTAGAAAAGACATGTGACCCTCATGAGGGCCAACAGGGTACAGCAGGACATCTGTAGGGAGCATCTCCATAAAGGAACTGCAGAAGAGGACCACCTTCTTTCTCCTCTGGATGAGTTGTGCCTGGCTGTGCTACCTGGAACACTGGGCCCATCTTCAGCCTGAGGATGAAGCCAACCTGGAGATGAGCAGACAGGTGGACAGAGCCAGTGTCCTGGGTGACATCAGTAGGCCCCTGAGTCAACCAAGTCTAGTTCTGAACATCCTCACTTTGAGATGTCATAATTGTGTATTATTTAAGACAGCTTAAGGCAGGATTTCTAGTACTTACAACCTAAGGCATTCTGATCCAGGATCCTCATTTGTAGGTTTTATAGTTTTATAGGTTTTCTTTTTAAAATGAAGTACCAAAGGATTTAGACATGTTTCCAGTATGTCCAAAACAATATATCCTATATTATTATACACTTGGCTGGAAGAAAAAGATTTGATAGGAGGGGAAAGCCTGGATAGGAAACCAAATCCACAGTTATACCAGGCAACAAATTATATGTACATTGATTTATGACATGAAAGGAAACAGTCAGTTGAGGAGTTGTGAGTGTAAAGCTCCCGTGCCCTAGAGCAGTGTTTTTCTAACAGCAGTTTGTGACCTGCTCATCATCGGTCATATGAACAATTTCATGAGTCCAGACAAGCATTTAAAAAATGAAACAGAATAGGACAGACTAGAAAAGGATAGAATAGAAAATATCAGAGAACATAGTAAGGATTATTACCTTATGAAACTTTGGTTTCAGTTTTATACTTATATATGTGTCTCCCGAATTACCATGTAAAATGTATGCCTTATCACGGGTCATGGCCACAAAGGTTTGATATATACTGCACAAGAACAGAGAGGCTCTGTCCATCCCTCTTGACACACAGCTCTATAAACCATCCATAATGACTGGCTGATGTGCTTTAATTGTACAAATAAATCTAACATAATTAATTATTGAAAATATTCTCGTCGTGTGACTGTAATGAACTAGGATCCAGGACACCTGCTGAGCCCCTGCAAGCTCCCTGGGTCTCAGGCTGAGTCCCTTTGTGGCACTCATTCTTGCATTCTCTCCCAGAAGTCTCTGAACATCTTTGGTGTCCATGTGATTCTTATTTGTTATGCTGACACAAGAGGAAGAGGATAAATGTAGAGTGCCACACCAAGGTCACAGGTGCCAGGCACCAAGACCACTGCAGCAGAGTGCAGAAACAAGGTCATCTCCAGAACGGAGTGAGCCCCTTTGTAATTGTTGCCAAACGCCCCCACCTCCGCCCCCAATCATTACCAGCAAGCTTCCTGACCCCGAATTAGGCAAAAATGCCCACCCAGTAGTTACCCTATAGCAATCACCTAATGCCATCCTTTTAGCAGGAATTTTCTTTGTCTTGAGGCTATAAAAATTGCCTACTAACCCATGATGGCTCAGTGTTAAAGAATCTGCCTGCCAATGCAGGAGATGCAAGAGACAGGTTCGATCTGGGTCCGGACGATCACTTGGAGAAGGGAATGGCAACCCACTCCAGTATTCTTGCCTGGAGAATCTCATAGATACAGGATCCTTGGGAGCTACAGTTCACAGGGTTCTGAAGAGTCAGACACGACTGAAGGACTGAGCACACAACCCATGAACAGCTCTGGCTCTCCCTGGAGCCAGACTGCTGTTTTAACAGCTCTCCCTGACCCACTGCATCTGTAGCTCCTTCATTATCTCTGTTCCTTGCTCTTAATAAACTCACTCCTTTCTGAAATGCTGTGTCTGGAAATTATTTTCCAACCTGCGATCTGACTGCCACGACACTGAAGACATTCATTTCCATGTTATTGTTGGTGAGAGTACCCTCATCTTGGTATAGATTCATACTAAGCTGATTTTTTTTTAATTCCACCGAGATTAGAAGCCACAAACTCCCAGTGCAATTAATTGTTCATTAGGCCCCAGTGGCTTAGTGGTAAAAGAATCAGCCTGGAGAAGATGCAGGAGACGCAGGTTTGATCCCTGAGTCTGGAAGACCCCTGAAGAAGGAAATGGCAGCCCACTCCAGTGTTCTTGCCTAGGAAATCCCATGGAAGAGGAGGCTGGCTGGCTACAACTTGTCCATAGCGTCATAAAGAGTCGGACATGATGGAGCACACATGCACGTGTACAGACAGTTCGTCATGAGCACATATTCCCATCAAGCCCACTTTTTCTGAGGGCTCTTGTAAGTCCTACCTGTTCATAATATGGAATGTTTGTTGTGGTAGCTTTCCTGGTGGCTCAGAGGGGAAAGTGTCTGCCTGCAATGCGGGAGACATGGGTTCGATCCCTGGGTTGGGAAGATTCCCTGGAGAAGGCAATGGCACCCCACTCCAGTACTCTTACCTGGAGAATCCCATGACAGAGAAGCCCGGTGGGCTACAGTCCATGGGGTCGCAAAGAGTCGGACACGACTGAGCGACTTCACTTTCACTTTTTTTCACTTTTATTGTGGTAAGAGGCCTGGGCTCTGGGTTGCATTTCCTCACCCCATCTCTAATTTCAGTACAGGAACAATGGACAGCCCTGTGCAGGCTTGGACCCCGTCAGAGCCCATCCCAATACCTGTCATAGAACACCTCCCTGTGTGCCTGCCAGGCCAGATTTGGGACTTAACACGCCTGGAAACAATCCTCAAAGAAGGGGTGGGTGCTGACAGACACATACTCCAGCCTCCTGTCCTCAGGAATTGCGGGAGGAATTTCTCATGTTCTCAATGGTCCTTGAATCTCAGAAATCGAATCTCCATTGCTTGCAGCTGGAACTTAATAATGCATCCTTACACTGACTTTCCTTTCTCCCTTGTCCCACACTCTCTTTGCTCTCCTCCTCGCTCCTTGGGATAACCTCCCAACAAAACACCTGAACCCAAGCCCTTAGGTGGGTCTCTGCTTTTAGGAGAACTAAAAGAGGGTCTAAACTAAGGGGAATCTAATTGACTTAACAAAAAACACATCTAAATAAATTATTTCATGAACCCAAACAAAGCCTTCACAACATGATATGTGTATATACAGTGTCTTTAAAAGGCTAGGAAAGGGTACTTCCCTGGTTGTCCAGTGGCTAAGACTCTGTGCTCTCAATGCACGATGCCCATAATCAATCCCTAGTCAGGGAGCTAGATTCCACATGCCACAACTAAAACCCAGCATGGCCAAATAAATAAATATTTTTAAAAATAAAAGGATAGGAAGGGACTTGATAACAAATACTTGGTGGAGTCATCTTTGGAAGAACAAAAGAAACTGAGATAGAAATTTAGAAATCAATAGCAAAATTTAGTAATCTTATAGAAGAGAAGTTAGTTGTTCCTGAATACATATCTTATCCATCTGGGAGCTGAAAAAGTAAAAAAGTGGGTGGATGGCACCAGAGAATAGTGGAAAGACACACCAGGGATACCCTTAAAACCCAACCATCTCTCCAAAGAGATGCCAACAAAGGCAGTTACTTTTTACACTAGATCATGTCTCTAGATAAAAGTAGGCAACTACAATGTGAAAACCTTTTCTGAGGAACAATCTTCCACAAATAAAGATCTAAAATAAAAGGGGAAAATTTTTTTAATAAGTGATTTTAAAAATTTTATAAATATGACTATATTTTTGATTTAGAAAAATCACTAATTTTAAGAAATTTGGAAGTCAATTGAATCAGTAAAAACTCTAAGTTACAAATATATATATGTGAGTGTCAAAATGCAATATTATCTTCAAATATTCACAGAAATGAAATCTGGTTTACTAAACCAATGCTTTAAAGAGTTCCTAGACAGATGGCAACCCACTCCAGTATTCTAGCCTGAGAAATCCTAGGGACAGAAAGAGCCTGGTAAGCAATAGTCCCTGGGGTCAAAAAACAGTCAGTCATGACATAGTGACTAAATAACAACAAAGAATTAAAAACAACTTATGATGTGTGATATTGGTTACTTTTCAGCTGATGAATGCTTCAGTGTTTTGTCATAAGCATTTAAAGTATCTTCCTATGCATCCCTTTTTATTTTCTTTGAAGAAAAATGTATTTTTAAAGTGGAAAGTCTATTCAACCTTATTTTAGAATATCACAAATGATGCTTTAGTGATATGTACATTGATGAGTTTTACTGGCCCTGACTTGTATTGATGGGGTATGACACACAAAATCTGAGAACCTATCATTTTTTTCTCTAATTGATATTGGTCAGACCCCTATTAGCTTTGAGTTAAGTTCTCGTTTCTTAATTTTTAGAGATCTGTAAAGAGCTTGGAAAAGATCCAAAGAGAAACAACAAAAAATCATTAAAAGGATGGAGGAAAAGACCTCGGAGGAAAAGCTGAAGACACTGAACTGGCCTCACTGGAAGACTGCAGGCCAAGGAATGATGTAATAACTTTCTTCGAGAACAGGAAGGTTTATTTGGAGGAGGATACTAGCTGACTTTTCTCCATCTCTATAGAGATGAAAACCAGACAAAATCGGAATAGAATGAACAGGAGAGTTCTCTTTGACCTAAGGCAGAACTCAACTGCAAAGGTGATTAAACTCTGTCATTACCATCGCTGGAGAGCTCTGAAAATATGATCAACAGCCATTAGCTATGTGTAGTTTAGGCTACTCACTGGAGAAGGAAATCCCTTTTAGCTCTATGCTTCCATGTATTTGCATTCTCAAAAGCCAGGTTAAAAGATTTAGCCAGTGGAGACAGGAGACCAGGTTTCCCTCACTTGGGAACAAGGTCATCAGAATATATCATCATTCATTCTGAAGCAAGAAAGATTTAACATACAATGAATGATATTAACCATATGCTGAAGTAATACAACTCTAAGAGTTGGTTTGCAAATATTACTAATAAGAAAAGAATGAGCTAAGCCTCAGTACTTCCAGTTAATAATTATTTTCTAAAGGCTAATTAATGAATGCATATTATTTTTGCCATAAGACAAGAGACAGCCTTTTTCTGACTAATTCTAATTACCTCAAGCTCACTAAACTTGCAAGCAGCTAGGGTTCATATTTAAGTGCAGGGCATCCCATGCTTGTCACCTCCAAGAAATTATATTTCCACTGTGAGAGTCTTAGAACTTGCAAAGAAACTATTGGTATTTCTCTGTGGGAAACTTATTGAGGTGAACATGAGTCTGTATGAACAATTTTTTTTTTAAATGAAAGCTTTATTTCTGAAATTTCAACTTTGCACACCATAGTATGTTTCTGAGGTTTCACTTTTTAAATAAAAAATATGCTTTTTTTATAATTTTTTTATTCTTTAAAGTTTTTTTAAAGAAGTTGTTTGATTGCTTGGTCACGTCTGACTCTTTGTGACCCCATGGACTGCAGCAGGCCAAGTAGTATTTCCCAAATTGCATACAGAAATTAGTGAAAACTGTGTTGAAAGATATCTAAGAGAAACTGTGATTTAATAATATTCATTACACATCTACTGAACACCTACTATGTTTCAAACAGTGTGCCAAGCACTGGAGATCCCTTGTCAAATGTGGCGTGGTCACTGACCCCGGGGAGGGGGTTACGGTCTGGTGAGGAGACAGACATGTTACTGGCTCATCCTATAATAGAGAGAAGGCCACCCAGCCATGGGGGCAAGTGAGTAAATCTCCTAGTCCAGGAGGAATATTCTGGGAAAGTTTCTTGAGAAGGGGCCCTGAGGAGGAGCTCTGGAAATAAATTAGGTGTAAAAGTGGCACAGGAAGGATTTCTTATGGAGAAGGTGGGTATCAAAGAAAGAATACCCAAAATAAATATGTGTTCAGTGCAATGTGACAGGCACTGTATCAAGGGCATAATCAGCATGATTTCCCTGAATCATCATCACCTCCCTCATTTATTCATGCATCAGACTTGAGAGACTGCTGTGTTCCAGGAAGTGTGGGTACAATGGTGACTTAAATGAACACAGGTTCTGTTCTCCCAGCGCTTAGCCCAGTGGGGGATGCTATACAATAGTCAAATAATCATAAAGCTGTGATGAAGGGAAAAGGGAAAAGTTGTTAATCACAATATTAGCAAATTTCCTTCACTCTTTCAACAATCAAAGAGAATTTTGCTTTTGTCTTCTATGCATCTCCCATCTCACTTCCTCCCCTTCCCCATTCTAAGAAATATTCTGTCAGCTGGGCTTCTGAGTTGTTGTGATGCCAGATCCAATTAATGGGAGAACAGAGGCTAGACTTCAGAAGTAAAGGCGAGCTATTGGTTCAAGAAAAGAAAGAACAGAGGCAGGTAGAAATAATTAAAAAAAAAATAAAATGTTGGGGAAGGAGATTTGGGAGGGAGGGGACATGAGTGTACCTATGGCTGATTCTTGTTGATGTATGACAGAAAACCACAAAATTCTGTAAAGCAATTATCCTTCAATTTAAGAAAAATTTTTAAGTAAAAGAATAAATAAAATGTTTAAACCATTGCTTTTTTAATGAGATAATGAATGAGGCATTTGTTTATTAAATTAAGTGAGTCAGAAAAAAAAATCACATATTAGTGCATATTTATAGAATCTAGAAAGGTGGTACTGATGATCCTATCTTCTGGGGTGCAGTGGAGATGCAGACAGAGAGACCAGACTTATAGACACAGTAGGGGAGGGAGAAGCTGGGACGAATTGAAAGAGTAGCATTGAAACATATACATTACCATCTGCAAAACAGATAACCAGCGGGAATTTGCTGTATGACACAGGGAGCTCACATCTGGTGCTGTGCAAACTCCTGCTTCTTATCATTTTTATTGACTACCTCATTATATTACAGGAATTGTTCAATGCACTTTATCTAGTATTCTCTTTCATCATGCTTGTGCCTAGATGTGTCTGACTCGGAGACCCCATGGACTGTAACCTGCCAGGCTCCTTTTCCCATACAATTTTCCAGGCAAGAATACTGAAGTGGGTAGCCATTTCCTACTCCAGAGGATCTTTCCAACTCAGGGATCAAATCGCATCTCCTGTGTTGGTAGGCAGATTCTTTGCCACTGCATCACCTGGGAAGCCCCATTCTCTCTCATAGTTCTTCCCAAAACAATGAAAGAAATACTAAATTTAACCCCATTTTCCAGATATGGAAATGGAGGCATAAAGAAGTAACTTGTACAAGTTTACATACTGAATAAGCAGTACAGTCAGGATTTAAAACCAGGTGATATGACCCCAGAGCCCACACCAGCTGCAAGAGATGATTCTTAGGACAGTAATGCAAAGTGTGATCTAGAGTCAAAGAAACGGCAAAATAGATGTTATTAAGTATCGTTGTGAGTTATTGACTGGGTCCCTTTGCTGTTCTGTGACTGATTTTAGTAAAGAATGAATTGCTTTTCATTATTTCCTTTGAGTAGATGTTTCTTTGAGAGAGACTGTGTGGGGACTGGACCACATGGGTTCCCAGTTTTAATCCGGGACACACAACCTCTGACTGCAAACAGTGCTATTTGTTGGGAAGAAAAATTGCAGCGAACTCTAAGAGTACAGGCAAGGGTCCCTGGTCTGGCCTATGGGGTCGGGAAAGCTCTGTGAGGAAGTCTGAAGCAGAGGGTACACGACAGGGACAAAAGACAGAGAAGCTAGAGTATTTGGAGACTATCATAAAAGATGCCCAGCTCATAAATGTCTACTTAAGGAGAACACAGAACTTCTGAAGGTTTTTGAGCAGGGATATAATAAGACTAGTGTTCTATTTGGGGGAAAAGTCATCTGGCAGTCACTAGCATAAATTGTCACTGAGAAATCTTCTCGCTGAAAATTTTTTTCTAAAGGAGATTCTCATACTGGTAAGCAAGTACACTGACCAGCTGAAAAAATATGCCTGTTTATTTGGCAGTCATATTTCTCAGAGTAAATTAATATAATCTATAGTTCATAAATCAGTCCACTCATGTATTCATCTATTGTCATGCTTATTACTTTAAAATGCATTTCCTTCAAGATGGATCTAAGAACACTTATAAACATGTGCAATACAGCAGTAAATAAGTCATAAATGAACATCAAAAACTATATAGAGGAAATAGAAAGGCAATTATCTATGATCAGGATCTAGAATAAGATGGTAAATTCAACTGATCATTACATTAGCTCTAGCTTCCTAAGAGCCCAGGCATAAAGTGAATCTGAATTGTGCAGTTCTTAAGGCCTAATGAAAGAAATTTTATTAGGTTTTTAGGTAAGTCAAGCCTTTTCTTCCTGGAGTCTAATAGAAAATTCACATATCTTTTGAGTGAAGAGCAGTTTTTAAACAATGAAAAATTCAACTTCATATAGTCATTTTAATGACTTCTTGGCATGAGCAATCCCTCACAGCCTTATAATTCCTCTGAATTGCTAGAGAATATTTTCTGAACTTACACAATCAAAGACTTGACGAGAAGCATCATGGGTGTTTGTC
Organism: Antilocapra americana; assembly: GCA_007570785.1. Classification (NCBI taxonomy): domain Eukaryota; kingdom Metazoa; phylum Chordata; class Mammalia; order Artiodactyla; family Antilocapridae; genus Antilocapra; species Antilocapra americana. Next base: position 4,716,160 of record ML662439.1, read on the forward strand.
ATATACATAAAGATGCCGAAAGTAGAGTAGCAATGGAAAGGATATGTTTTATATTTCACAAAAGATGAAGTCCCAGAAGTGTTCTCACCACAGAAATATTCCGACTAGATTTCCATTTTTATAGAAAAGTAGGTTATTTCAACTTAATTTTAAAATATGAGCTATTTTACAAGGTGAAAAGGCAGCATTCAGAATGGGAGAAAATAATAGCAAATGAAACAATTGACAAAGAATTAATCTCCAAAATATACAAGCAGCTCCTGCAGCTCAATACCAGAAAAATGAACAATCCAATCAAAAAGTAGGCCAGAACTAAACTGACATTTCTCCAAAGAAGATACAGATGGCTAATAAACACATACAAAGATGTTCAACATCACTCATTATTAGAGAAATGCAAATCAAAACCACAATGAGATACCACCTCACACTGGTCAGAATGGTTGCCATCAAAATGTCTACAAACAATAAATGCTGGAGAGGGTGTGGAGAAAAGGGAACCTTTTTACACTGTTGGTGGGAATGCAAACTATTATAGCCATGGAAAAAAGTGTGGAGATTCCTTAAAAAACTGGAAATAGAATTGCCATATGACCCAGCAATTGCACTGCTGGGCATACACACTGAGGAAACCAGAATTGAAAGAGACATGGAGGAAACCTAGATGTCCATCAGCAGACGAATGGATAAGGAAGTTGTGGTACATATACACAATGAAATATTACTTAGCTATAAAAAAGAATGCATTTGAGTCAGTTCTAATGAGATGGATGGAACTGGAGTCTATTACACAGAGTGAAGTAAAGTCAGAGAAAAATATCAGTATAGTATATTAATGCATATATATAGAATTTAGAAAGACGGTAACAATGACCCTATATGCAAGACAGGAATTGAGACAGATGTCAAGAACAGACTTTTGGACCCTGTGGGAGAAGGCAAGGGTGGGACGATCTGAGAGAACAGCATTGAAACGTGTATATTACCATATGTAAAATAGATGACCAGTGAAAGTTTGATGCATGAAACAGGGCACTTAAAGCTGGGATTCTGGGACAACCCAGAGGGGTGGGGTGGGAGGTAGAAGGGGGTTTCAGGATGGTGGGACACATGAGCACCCATGGTTGATTCATGTGGATGTATGGCAAAAACCACCACAATATTGTGAAGTGATTAGCCTCCAATTAAAATAAATAAATTTTTAAAATATGAGCTATGTTATTTATTTTTTTTATTTTTTAATTTCCTTGATGCTCTTGGCTTTATTTATTTTATTTATTTTTTTTTTCAGAGGCAAAAGATTTAATTGGAACAACTCTGAGCAAATTCACACAAAGAGTGGCTGTTAGAATTATGCTTGTTCTTATGCACTCTTAGAGGATGCTGATATTATTACAACATTACTGACATAAAATTACCAACCATTAGCCAACAACTTATAATACAATAGACTAAAGATGTGTCTAAACACTTTTCACAAATAATAAGCCCCATTTCATCCTCACAACACTTTAACTAAGTGGAAATGATCATCTTTTTTTTTTTTTTAATTTTCTTTATTGTGTTGGTTTTGCCATACAATGACATAAAACTGCCATGGGTTTACATATGCTCCCCCTCCAGAACCCCTCTCCCTTCTCCCTCCTGATTCCCTCCCCCTGGGACATCTTGGTGCACCAGCCCTGAGCATCAATCCTGGGCTGGCGATTGATTTTACACATGGTAATTAACATGTTTCATGCCATTCTCCCATATCATCCCACCCTTGCCCTCTTCCACAGAGTCCACGAGTCTGTTCTACACATCTGCGTTCCTTTTGCTGTCTCGCATGCAGGGTGCTCGTTACCATCTTTCTAAATATGAGCTATTTTAAAATATAGAAAAGTATAGAAACTAATAATGAATATCCATGGTTCTGCTACTGATATTTAGCAAGTATTTCTATATTTTCATATTTGATGTTTTTAAGAAATAAAACTTTAGAGAGATTTAAAGTCTCTTTCTTATCCCTTCTGAACCCAATTGACTCTTATCTTCCTAGAGTCAACAAGTATCAAGAAGCTGGTATGTATCCTTCCTATCTGCATCTTTCTAGTTTTACTTCAGAGGTATGTACAATGAATAATATATGATATTGATTGGTATCAATCTGTAGGAATTATTCTACAACACTTTCATCCATCATTATGTGTTTGAAATTTAGTCATCAACTTCTAAATAAAGATGTAGTACATTCAGTATTCTACTGTGAGGGGAAAATATATATATATATAATCTTGATTCCCAGTTATTACACATATGAGCTGCTTCCAATTTTTCATTATTATAAATAATGCTGCACTGAACATCCTTATACAAGTCTCCTTGAGCACACTTGCAAGTTTCTCTTGGCAGTATACTTAGAAATGGAATTGCTAGACCATGAGTTATAAATGTCTTTATTAGATAGTGTCAATTTGCTCTCTGAATTGACTGAACTGATTTATATCACCACCAGCAGAATATGAGAATTCCTAATATGTTCCTAATATTGCCATGCTTTTTTTTTCTAATAAATATGATGTGTAAAATAGTAGCTCACTGTTTTGATTTCCAGGATTACTGGTAAAGAATTTTATCTTTTCAAATGCTTTTTGGCCATTCAGGTACGCTCTTCTGTGAGCTGGCTTAACAAATCCTTCACCCATTTTCACAACTGGTCATTTCTTCCCCCTACTGATTTGCATGAGCACCATATGTGGTCTTCTTATAATCTACATTCAGATTATATAAGTTTTAAATATATTCTGTCTGTGACTTATTTTCAGAAAAGATCCATATTTCCTATCTTTAATTAGATAAACATAATCCTCTTTTTGTTAATTTCATAAGTTTTGAGAGAATAACTAAAGTTCAGGATGACCCATTTAATGGGGCAAAGGAAATAAACCTGCCTTCAGGACCATCTACACACAGCAGCCTCCAAGAGGGGCCTAAAGATCTTTCTCACTAGCCTGAAAAGAAATTGCTGAAAAATACACTCTTGGATATTGAAGAATACCTGAAACTGTTTTTCCAAATTATATTATGACCTAGAGAACACGGGGAAAAATGTTGTTTTTTGCAAGTCTGTGGCCCAGATTAGAAGGACACAAGCTTCATTTTCCAGCAAGCTCTCACATGTGTGTGTTCCTGTGTGCTAAGTCACTTCAGTTGTGTCCGACCTTTACCTTTCCTCAATAACAGGATGTGCCATAGGGAAGGTGTGTTTACACTCACTTGTGACAGTGCCCTGGCTCGGTTTCACTTCCTTTGACTAATATCCTTGAATTCACTCTTCTAAAACACTTTCCATTTCTTTCCAACAGTTATCAGTTAGATATCTTGACAGGGATGGTGGGGGAACACCTAAATAATAAAAATGACAAAATTCCCAGGGACAGATTTAGCAAGAAACATCCAGATGTACTTTACTGAGGCATATACAAGATTTTATTTACTAGAGAGAAATATTGTGTTCCTGTATGAGGATAGTCATTATTGGAAAAACACCAGGCAACCTCAAATCAGTTAACACCAGAACATCAGTTAACCCCAAAAGAGTTTCAAAGCATAGCAAGGAGAGAAAAGAAAGCCTTCCTCAGTGATCAATGCAAAGAAATAGAGGAAAACAATAAAATGGGAAAGACTAGAGGTCTCTTCAAGAAAATTAGTGATATCAAGGGAATATTTCATGCAAAGATGGGCACAATGAAGGACAGAAATGGTATGCACCTAGCAGAAGCAGAAGATATTAAGAAGAAGTGGCAAGAATACACAGAAAAACTGTACAAAAAAGATCTTCATGACCCAGATAACCACAATGGTGTAATCACTCACCTAGAGCCAGACATCCTGGAATGTGAAGTCAAGTGGGCCTTAGAAAGCATCACTACAAACAAAGCTAGTGGAGGTGATGGAATTTCAGTTGAGCTATTTCAAATCCTGAAAGATGATGCTGTGAAAGTGCTGCACTCAATATGCCAGCAAATTTGGAAAACTCAGCAGTGGCCAGAGGACTGGAAAAGGTCAGTTTTCATGCCAATCCCAAAGAAAGGCAATGCCAAAGAATGCTCAAACTACCGCACAATTGCACTCATCTCACACGTTAGCAAAGTAGTGCTCAAATTCTCCAAGCCAGGCTTCAACAGTACTTGAGCTGTGAAATTCCAGATGTTCAAGCTGGATTTACAAAAGTAGAAAAAGCAGAGGAACCAGAGATCAAATTGCCAACATCCATTGGATCATCGAAAAAGCAAAATGACACCACCCTTATGGCAGAAAGCAAAGAAGAACTAAAGAGCCTCTTGATGAAACTGAAAGAGGAGAGTGAAAAAGTTGGCTTAAAGCTCAACATTCAGAAAAATAAGATCAAGGCATCTGGTCCCATCACTTCATGGCAAATAGATGGGGAAACAGTGTCAGACTTTATTTTTTTGAGCTCCAAAATCACTGCAGATGGTGACTGCAGCCATGAAATTAAAAGACACTTCTTGGAAGGAAAGTTATGACCAACCTAGACAGAATATTAAAAAGCAGAGACATTACTTTGTCAACAAAGGTATGTCTAGTCAAACTATGGTTTTTCCAGTAGTCATGTATGGATGTGAGAGTTGGACTATAAAGAAAGCTGAACACTGAAGAATTGCTAGTTTTGAACTGTGATACTGGAGAAGACTCTTGAGAGTCCCTTGGACTGCAAGGAGATCCAAGCAGTCCATCCTAAAGGAAATCAGTCCTGAAGGTTCATTGAAAGAACTGATGCTGAAGCTGAATCTCCAATACTTTGGCCACCTGATGAGAGGAACTGACTCATTGGAAAAGACCTTGATGCTGGAAAAGATTGAAGGCAGGAGGAGAAGGGGACAACAGAGGTTAGTTGAGATAGTTAGATGGCATCACCAACTCGATGGACATGAGTTTGAGCAAACTCTTGGAGTTGGTGATAGACAGGGGAGCCTGGTGTGCTGCAGTCCATGGGGTCACAAAGAGTCGGACACGACTGAGCAACTGAACTGAACCCCAAATCAATACTTGGATGCTTAACATAGTTACCAATACTAATAATTTGAAAAGTGACCCAGTAAGAATAGCCAGAAAACTTCCAAAAGCATGAATAATCAATTATATCTGTCTTGCCAGATCTTTAAATGTGCAAAACTGGAGCCAAAATGCAAAGTCCAAAAGCATGTAAAAAAAAACATTAAATGATGAATCTGACTTTTGAAATCAGTTCAAAAGGGATAGACAGTTCAATATAGGATGTGAATAACCATGTAACCAATATAAAGTTAAATGATTACTTCACATCATATGCCAGAATAAATCCCAGATGAATTAAAGAGTTAATTATTTTTAAAAAATGAAGCCATTTTCTAAAGAATATAGAGTCAGTTATGTATATATCCTCGGGAGTGCAAGGATGGCCTTTCTAAGAAAGGCTAGAGAACATAATAGGAAAAAAGTCAATAGAAATTATTACAAAGGTTCTTCATGATCATAATGATGATGACAATGATAACGATGAAAGAAGAATTAAAATCATACCTTTAATATGCAAATAAGTGTTCTACTAAAAGATGCATTCTGAAGGTTGACAGAGTTATAACACAGGGGGAGAAATGGGTGAATTTTCAATTTGTACATTTTAAAAAAGAAGAAAACATGGTAGGAAACTGGGTCCTTTTTACTTTTATTTCTATTTTCTGGGTTTTAATTTTTCTATAATAAACACATACTTCTAATCCATTCATCAGAAAAAACACTTTTTTCCAAGCAACACTAAAGCTTTAAAGCAAGCTAAAGGCTAAAGTATAACTCTAAAAAAGAAATATTCTTAAAAATCAATTTAAAAAATCCAGTTATCCCAATTGAAAAATAGGCAAAGGACAGTAGTATAAAAAACAGTTCATAAAGGACATAAAAATGGCCAATAGGCCTAGTAAAATGTTTAATTTCACTAGTAATCAAAGAAATATATATTAAAATAATCCTGAGATATCATAGTAGTCTGTAAAATTGACAAAGATGAAAGAGAAAAAGAATGCTCAGAGCTGGTAAGGGTTTGAGGGAATAGGGTTGGACGCAGCGTGGGTGGTGCTGCAGGACAGAGAGTGGGGTGCAAGAGGGTGGCCACATAAACCAGGTCATGTCCGAGTCCCTGGGACGGCTGCCCAGTGTGGGTTCTTGTCTCTGCGCAGGAAAGAACTCAAGAGCGAGCCACGGTAAAGTGAAAGAAGGTTTATTCAGGGAGAAATACACTCCACAGACAGAGCGTGGGCCATTTCAGAAGGCAAGAGAGGCACAGGAGACCGGAAAGGCCCATGGGTAAGGGGTTGCCTTTCACTAATTAGACACTATTTCATAAAATGTATTTTTCTTGCCTTTATTTCATGCTTATTTCTACAATAGTGACCACCTCATCTGTTGTTATAATGAAGATTCTTACTTAACTTGCATTCTATTGACAGCAAATGCTTGATGGATTAAAATTAAAAGCTGAAACTCCAGTACTTTGGCCACCTCATGCGAAGAGTTGACTCATTGGAAAAGACCCTGATGCTGTGAAGGATTGGGGGCAGGAGGAGAAGGGGACGACAGAAGATGAGGTGGCTGAATGACATCACCGACTCGATGGACATGGGTTTGGGTAGACTCCGGGAGTTGGTGATGGACAGGGAGGCCTGGTGTGCTGCAATTCATGGGGTCGCAAAGAGTCGGACATGACTGAGTGACTGAACTGAACTGAATTTCATTCCAGGTGTGCACAATTTGTATACATTTTTCATTTTAAAAGTACATTAGTGGAAACAAAAAAATTTGTTATGTACTTTATATTTTTAAAATTTATTTTTCTTCTAAGATATTTTAAAGCAGATATTAAATTGAAAGGGAAATACAAATTATAACAAATAGCTAACAATTTTTAAAAAGCATTTAAATATATCTGGATTTTGAAAAATATTTATAAATTAATTCAGTTATATTTAATACTTTCATAAAAATGAAACCTTTTGCAGTTCTAATACTAAATGTACATCAAGTTTCCAATGGAAGAATTAATATCTTACTTTCATTCATGTTATACCTGGACCACGGGTTCTTAAATTGTTTGGTCTCAAGACTCCTTAAGCTACTGAAAGTTATCGAGGACTCCAAAAAGCCTTTATGTTAGAATTAATACTGAGAAGTTTTTAAAACACAAGGACATATAAGCACAAATTCCATTAGCTCTCAGAGCATTGATGACATTACATGTCTTGCAACCTCTAGGAAACTCCACTGTATACTCTAGAAAGCATGAGAATGAAAAGGACAAATACAGTCTTAGCAGTATTCAGAAAAAAATAGCTTGATCTCTAGACCCTGAAAAGGTCTCTGGGACTTCAGGGGTCCCCAGAAGCACTGAGCTATAACCACATGGTATAAACTGAAGAGTAAGGTGGATCATCTAGTATTGCCACACCATCCTTGTTCCTCCTGTGCCGCTGCTGCAAGCAAATACTGTGCCTGCTCCTCTGTGAACACCTCTCCCTCCACAAACTGGAAACGGAAGAGAAGCAAGAAAATGGGCACTTGCCATTACCACTAAACGATTCTTCACTCTGCAAGGATCTATTTATAGTATTAGCACTATCTGACAGGAAGACTGACAAGTTCATTTGCCTTTTCTCTTACTTAAGCTCTTCCTCCATCTGCCCTCGGGCCCTGAAGAGTGTTAGCTCCTAGAGCTGAACCAGCTCTCTGCCACATCCTGAGTGCCGCTCTGGCTCTTCTCATCCCTGGCCAGTGACTTTGCAGTGTCTTCTAACTTGAAATTTAGTTCTATTCTGGAGTTCCCCCTTCCTCAGGGTGGTGCTACCGCCCCCATTTCTGATGGCTATCCTAAAGTCCCAGGGGTTATAGAAAATACTGAGTGGGATCCTTAGTGGAGGAAAGTAGGTCCTCACTGGGATCTTTCTATAGCAGCCCCATGCTAGGTAACCTGAGTTAGTCTAGCTCTTGGTACACTACCCATGGGTCTCACTTCTGGAAATGCTGAAAGCCCATCTACACATGGGTTTGCATCCTGCTGCCCCTCAGCACGTGGGGCTGGTGATGCCTCCAAGGCTGCAGCATGACCCCCTCCCATCACTGGCAGGGGCCTCCCACCCCCTTCCGCTGCCTGGGCCTTCACTTGGACTGGAGCAGACCTGCTCCTTCTCTTTCTTCTGAATTAACTTCCTTACCTGCAAAATCTTCTGGATCCTCTTCCATCCCCACGTCAGATGAGGTCTCCTCCCACTTAGTTTTTCCATGCCATTGTCCTGCTGGCCTTCCCCACACACACCTCAAAACAGGGCAGGAGTTGTCTCTAGTCTTGGATCCCTCAAACATCAGGAAACATTTGGTCATATCGCCCTCCGCAGAGGGTTCATTTCAGCATATAGGGGCATAGTACAAGGACTTTAGGGGCTTCCTTGATGGCTCAGTGGTGAAGAATCCGCCTGCATCGCAGGAGCCACAGGCAACATGAATTCAGTCCCTAGGTTGAGAAGATACCCTGTAGGAGGGCTCGGCAACTCACTCCACTATTCTTGCCTGGAGAAATCCATGGACAGGGGAGCCTGGTGGGCTACAGTCCCTGGGGTCGCAAAGAGCTCAACATGACTGAGCAAGCTGGCACTCACACACAAGGACATAAACCTCTCCAGGATTACACCAGAGTCCTCGGGGTTTGCCCTAAAAAGGTAAAGTTGCTTTTCTCTTTGCCTCTTTACTCTGTTTCTTGCAAGTCTCCAGAGGAGCAAGTACAAGCCCCATATTTTGGAGTCAGATAGGAGAGTAGTCCAGGAACGAATATCGATCCTCATTATTATTCTGCCACCTATACCTTACTCACAGTAAGTAGCACTGTTAAATGCTCAAATAATTACTTTTTACTCATGAACATAGATCAACAAAGGATCTTTTTTCAAAAGGAAAAGGATCCTTAGTAGTTCGGGGTGCAGTCATTGAGGTCATTTTAACTATTCTGCCATCCTGGCAGGCATAGGATTGAAGTCCCAAGGCCACATAGGACGCATGTGCACAGTGCTGGCTGTGGTCCCCCTGGTGGAGCTGCAGGGCTTGTTCCTTTAATAAGCCCTGCCACCCCTAAATTGTTCAGTCATCCAACCCAATCTGGTCTCCCTCCAAGTCTTCCTTATCCTCCTCACCTTGCAATTGCTCTCTGCTGAGCTTAGCTACTTCCCCAAGGCTTTTTCAAAGGCCCTCTTACTGTGCACCCCCCTAGTTTTTCACACTGAGGACTACTTCAAAGGCTGGCAGCCCTGGGAAGGGAGGCCTGACAATAAAAGAAATCCCAACTGGAGAAAGGTTTGCTTTGGCAGCTGCCTGATTGTTCTGTAGGTGGGGAGGCGCCTGCTCCAACCTCTGCAGCTCACTTGCCCTCACAGCTCATTACAGATGTTTTCTTTTGGTCTGGTTTCCTTCTGGGCCTCTGAGCCCCCACTTCTAGCAGGCTTATGTAAATTTTCATGAGGTCTCAGCTGCTCCTGCCTCCATTGATCCCTTTATCTGCTGCCAACAGGAGACTTTCTTAATCTTGCTCTGAGCCACACTCAGGAGGGAAGAGGCTCAAACACTCCGAAGGTGGGGCCCATTGCTATTTGGTTCTGCAGCTTCTTCCAAGGCCACAAGGCTTAGAAGGAGTGCATTGAGCAACACTTCTACCAGAAAGCCTGCTCCATCATGTGTTTCCTCTAAGAACTCCTTGTGGGCCTCCATCAGAATCCTAATTTCCTAGTTTCAGCAAAATTTATTATTTATTTGTGCAGGGCTTGCAATATATATATTTTTAAATCACGCTGCAAACCAAGCTAATCTGACTGAATTCACCTTAGTAGTAGTCCTGCATTGTTAGTCACTCAGTCGTGTCTGACTCTCTGCAGCCCCATGGACTGTAACCCGCTAGGTTCCTCTGTCCATGGCATTCTCAGGCAAGAATACTGGAGTGGGTTTGCCAGTCCCTTCTCCAGAGGATTCTCCCCAGCCCAGGGATCAAACCCGGGTCTCCTGCATTGCAGGCAGATCCCTTATGGTCTGAGCCACCAAGAAGTTCCCTTGCTGATATCCAACTGAGGACTCCTGACTGACTTCCCTAAACTAAAAATCCTTGACTCAACTGAAATAATTTTGAACTTCTCTTACAGTGCTGCTTTATTTCAAATGCTTTTGAAAAGGTCTGAACCCTAAAGGCCAGAAAACAGTCCACATAGCTACAAGAATCTGTGCGTGGACGTGTGTGACATGTTGTAACTCGGACGTCTGGCCCAGTTAAGTATTGAGTCCTTCTCTTGATGAAACGTGGCCCACACAAACGCCTTTCCCTGAAGACCGTGCCACAAACTGCCACAGGGTGGCCTTTCGCTGTCACTACCCTGAAGTGGGTTCATCAGCAAGGGACAGAAGAATGCAGGCACCCTTTGTTCTCCCTGGTTCTGTCCCAAGGCTGCTTCCCCTCCCAGAGGGCTCCCTTGGTCCCCTTCAAGGGCTGTTCCCATCCTCGCTGCTGCCCTCACACCAGGAAAGTTCGGAGCAGCTGGACAAACACCACGTGCCCAAGTTAAAGCAACAAAGACCTTTCCTGGGGCCTCAAGCTTTTCAGCGATAAGAGATTGTTTTCTAAAAGAAAACAATCCCTCAGAGCCTAAACCACCTGCTGAAAAACACTTCCTGCCTGTCTGATGCAATTTGAGGACAAAACCTGGAACAGAGCATTCTGTAAATTGCTTCGAATTGGTTAGGAAGTAAGTTGTCCTGTATCCTTTTACATCTGCCCTGAGTGAACTCAAAAAGTGATAGAGCAGAGGTGGCCGATGTGAAGCTCTGCGCATGTAGATTACACCATGATATGGGCCAGAGAGATAATTTCCAAGAGATCCAATGTGTGTGTTTAAAAAAAAACACACACTGAAATATAATGAGAGGGTAACAATTTATTCACCAAACTCCTCAGAGAAAGCAAGGTCTGGTTCAAAGGCCAAAGTTTCCTGGGCTGGGAATTAGAACCTCTAAGAGGCATCCTTATAAACAGAAACAAGAATAGTTGGCCAAGTAACCATTTTCTAAGGAAGACAAGTGCAATTAATGACTAAACTTTAGTTTTCCTGAGTGAAGTAAGGCCAGAGCAGAACTTCTGGGTTAACAGAGGAGACGCTGAGTCTTGCCTCATGTCCTACATCTCTGCCCGAGTTCTTGGCATCTCCCTCAACTAGTGACCTGAAGAGTCTAGAGTATTTTTGAAATATTGGTTGAAGGAATGCCAAAGCATTAGCTTGCCAAAATATTTAGCCACACGTTTGGCTAAGACCGTGGACCTGAGGACTTGCCCATCTTGGAGCTCTGACCAGCTCATACTGTGGAAATAGCACTGTTCGTCAGGACAGTTCTTTAAACTAGATGGTTTGCATATCCTTCCAGATTTACCTCTTGAGGAGTAAGTAGGTGTAAGTGGGGAGAGCTTAAGGCAAATCTATATGTTAGGGATAAAAGAAAGAGCAGGACACCTGTGCAGTCAGTCAATTTTCACTAGGCAACAGGTATAAAGTTATTAAATTCCCTAGTTCTCTTACCCCAGGCATCATTTCATATCAGCCAAGACCCACCTGAGATGAGCTGACTCCACATAGAGAGTCTCTGGGCCCCACAGTGCCAGTAGGAATTAGGAAGGCATATAGCTATGGATGAAGAGATGAGGTGGAGGAAAATGGGCCTAGGGAACAAAATCATCTCTCACAGATGCTGACGAGGCATCTGGACTGTAGATCTCTCTGTTGAGAGCCCAAATGTCCCTTGTGCCTAGTTATTTGCTTGAGGTCCTTTGACCTACAATATAGCCCCCAAACCTACTGAATCTGTCTTTACAATAAATTCACATTGGGCTTCTGTCCCATGTCATTTGCCTTTCCTACATCCAAGCACCCAGCTCTGCAGCTGGAATTCTTTGTGTATCCATCCTCTCTGTTAACAAGGATGTGTCATTGGTTTGCTCTTGCCCCCCAGGAAAAGATAAACTCCTTCCTGACAACTCAGGTTCAGAGCAGAGCTCTATGCACAATAACAGTAAGTGCTGGAAGCTTGTATTCAACCACCAGCATGGCCTGGCAGTCCTCTGCCTCCCCACAGCCAACCCGTGGCCCCTCTATGGTGAGGGATCCTCTTGGGCTTTGCTCAAGTTTTTCACTAAGATGAAAAGCCAGTTCAGTGTATTATAGTTTCTCCTTGTTTTGGCAGAATAAAAGACATTTTGCCAAAATTAAAATGAAAATTTGGAGTCAATCTTAATGTTCATCGTCGCATTGTTTACAATAGCCAGGACATGGAAGCAACCTAGATGCCCATCAACTGACGAATGGATAAGAAAGCTGTGGTACATATACACAATGGAATATTACTCAGCATTAAAAAAAAATTCATTTGAATCAGTTCTACTCAGGTGGACGGAACTGGAGCCTATTATCCAGAGTGAAGTAAGCCAGAAGGAAAAACAAAAATACAGTATACTAACGCATATATATGGAATTTAGAAAGATGGCAGCGAGAACCTTGCATGCAAGACAGCAAAAGGAACGCAGACGTATAGAACAGACTCGTGGATTCTGTGGATGAGGGCAAGGGTGGGATGATATGGGAGAATGGCATTGAAACATGTTAATTATCATATGTGAAATCAATCGCCAGCCCAGGATTGATGCTCGGGGCTGGTGCACCGAGATTTCCCAGGGGGAGGGAATTGGGAAGGAGGAGGGAGGGGGGTTCTGGAGGGGGAGCATGTGTAAACCCATGGCGATTTCATGTCATTGTATGGCAAAATCAATTAAAAAAAAAAGAAAAGAAAAAAAATATTTTTTTAGATGAGGGAATGTCGCATGTCCATAGGTTTGTGTGTGTGTGTGTGTGTGTGTGTGAAGGCTCATTGAGTCTCAGTGTCACTGGCAGCTCAGATGTTCTTGAACACCAGATAAATATAAGAGATAGTATATTGATTTGGTCCACATATTGGGTTGGGATTGTTAAACTTGGAGAAATGAAGCCTGAGGGACAATAGCCTGAAGAAAGTCACTATTTAAGTATTAAGTTTACAAAAAAGGTTAAATGGCTTCAAGATGGCTTAAAGACTTAAGTATAAAACATGACACCATAAAACTCCTGGAAGAGAACATAGGCTTTTGCCTATTCTCCAACATAAATCGTAGCAATATTTTCTTAGATCATTCTCCCAAGGCAAAAGATATAAAAGCAAAAATAAACAGATGGGACCTAAGCAAATTAGTAAGCCTTTGCATAGCAAAGGAAACCATAAACAAAATGAAAAGACAACTTATAGACTGGTGGAAAATTTTGCAAATGATGTGATCAACAAGGGCTCTTTTTCTAAAATATACAAACAGGTCATACAAATCAATATAAAAAAATCAATCAAAAAATGAGCAAAAGACCTAAATAGACATTTCTCCAAAGAAGACATACAGATGGCCAACAAGCTCATGAAAAGATGCTCAACATTGCTAACTATTGAAGAAATGCAAATTAAAAACTACTGTGAGGTATCACCTCACACCGGTCAGAATGGCTATCATCAAAAACTCTTCAAGTAATAAATGCTGGAGAGGGTGCAAAGAAAAGAGAACCCTCCTACACTGTTGGTGGGAAGATATGTTGATATAGCCACTGTGGAGAACAGTATGGAGTTTCCTTAAAAAAACTAAAAATAGAGCTACCACATGATCCAGCAATCCCACTTCTCGACATATATCCATAAAAAGCAAAAAATCTAATTTGAAAAGATAACATGCATCCAAATGTTCGTTGTAGCACCATTTAAAATAGACAAGATATGGAAGCAACCTAAATGTCAGATGAATGGATAAAGATGTGGTGCTTATGGAATTGCTCAGCCATTAAAAACAATGAAATAATGCCATGTGCAGCAACATGGATAAACCTAAAGATTATCAGACTAAGTCAGAAAGAGAAAGACAAATGTCATATAACAGCACTTATACTTGGAATCTAAAAAAGTAATACAAGTGAACTTATTTACAAAATAGAAACAGACTCACAGACATAGAAAACAAACTTATGGTTACCAAAGGGGAAAGAGGGGGCAGAATGGATAAATTAGGAGTATGGGATTAACAGATACACACTACTATAGAGAAAATAATAAACAACAAGTATTTATTATATAACACAGGGACCTATACTCAATACACTGCTTTTTTTTTTATGAGATACAGCTTAAACTGCTGCACGAGGGATTTCTGTATTAAATGTGAAAAATCTCACATTAAATGTGAAAATCTGTATTAAACATGAAAATGGATTACACCAAGAGACCATATGGAATCTTCTCTAAGTGTCACTAAAATAAAATTTGTCAGTTATGGATAGTTTAGCACTGGACCTAATGGAAGGAATAAGGGACACCTTTTCTCCTATTTTTAGTTGAATTAAAAAATCCCAACAATGGATCTCTATCTAGCTTTAATCTACCTATCTGCTATACATTTGTAACCAATCACAAATTGATTGTAATAGAAGAGATTTCTTAATAATACATTATTTATGAGGAGAGCTTGTGTGGACTAGTAAGAAAAAAAAATTTTAATGTATATATAATTTATGTGTACTCATTAAATTGAGGCCACATTTTAAAAAACAACCACATCAGAGAAAATTTGGGAGAAAGCTATTTCTCAGCATCTTTTAGGCACTTGAGAATAACAATCTACATTTTACTAATTTTTAAGCTTTTTTCACTTACATTTTAAAGTTGGACCTCTTTCATCCCCTCATTCCTAGTCTGTAGTCATGCGTCACAGGAGCAGTCATGACGATGATAACAGGCCTTGCCATGTGCTAAGGGGTTTATCTGCCCTGCTTTGCTTCTGCATTAAAAACAAATCCAAGGGACATCATTAATTACTAGAGAAATATAAATAAAAGTTACAATGAAGTAACACTTCACACTGGCCAAAATGGCCATCATCAAAAAATCTACAATGAATGCTAGAGAGAATGTGGAGTAAAGGAAACCCTCCTACACTATTGGTGGGAACATACACTGGTACAGCCACTACGGGTAAGAGTATTGAGGTTTCTTAAAAAACTAAAAATAGAACTACCGTATGATCCAGCAATCCCACTTGTGGGCATATATCCAGACAAAAATCATACTTCAAAAAGATACATACACCTCAATGCCCACTGCAACACTGTTTAGAACAGCCAGGACATAGAAGCTACCTAAATGTCCATCAACAGGGGAACGAAGAAAGAAGATGTGGTACACATATACAAGGAATATTAGTCATAAAAAAGAACAAAATCATGCCATTTGCAGCAACATGTATGGACCTAGAGATTGTCATACTGAGTGAAGTCAGACAGAGGAAGACAAATATCTTATATGTAGAATCTTAAAAAAAAAAGATACAAATGAACTTGCCTACAAAAATAGAAATAGAGTCACAGGTGTAGAAAATAAGCATCTTTATTTTTATGGTTACAGAGGGTAAGGGGGTGTGAAAGAGAAACTGAAAGACTGGGATGGACATATACATACTACCATATATAAAATAGATAACTAATAAGGGCCTACTGCATAGTATAGGAAATTCCACTCAATACTACATACTGGCCTATATGGCAAAAAAAATCTGAAGAAGAGTGAATATACGTACATATATTGATATAACAGATTCACTTTACTATACACCGAAAACTAATACAATGCTGTAAATCAACTGTACCCCAATAAAAACCTAAAAACAAAAACCTGAGGGAAGTTCCCTGGTTGCCTAGTGGTTAGGATTCTGGGCTTTCACTGCCCAGGGCCCAGGTTCAGTCCCTGGTTGGGGAACTAAGATCCTGTAAGCCATACAGAGCAGCCAAAAAAATTAAATTAAAAAAAAAAAGAAAAACAAACAATATCAGACCTGAGGATTCATTAGTATTTAATATATGATAAGAGTAGATTGTTCAATAAATGATCATGAGAAAATTGGTTAACTCTTTGGGAAAAAATGCTATTAGACCTTTACTTTGAAGTATAATTCAAAATAAATTCCAAATAAATTAAGTGTCTAAGATAAAAACAAAGGAACTGGCAATCAGTCTTTGGAGGGAAAAATCTATTATAAACAAAATGACAAAGGTAGAAAATATTAAAAAGATTTAACAAAGGTTCACAATCTAAATGTTAAAAACTCTTATTGATTAAATATACACACATGTAAAATCAAAGATAAATGATATTTTAGGGGAAAATCTTTGTAGCATATATGAAAAGTGATTATCAATAATATATAAAACTGGCCTTTCAGGATAAATAAGGAGGAACTCATCAATAAGAGAAATAGAGAACATAAAGAAGAAATTCCCAGGGTAAAAAAAAAGGCAAAGACTAAATACAAATATGAAAAAATGTTATTTTCATATAAATAATTTAATGAGATATCATTTTCAAACCCAAAACATTGACTAGCATTAAAAGAGTAACATGACAGTGGCAAGGGTAAGGCAAGACTGGCACTCACCCAGCAAGCCGGCAGGAATGAAATGGGTACTTTTCTGGATAGCAATGAGGTGATGAGTGTTAGGTGCTCATTCATGCCTGACTCTGCAACCCCATGGACTGTAGCCTGCCTGGCTTCTCTGTCCGTGGAATTCTCCAGGCAAGATTATTGGAATGGGTTGCCATTTCCTTCTCCAGGGGCTCCTCCCGACCCAGGGATCCTGCATTGCAGGAGAGTCTTTACCATCGAGCCACAAGGGAAGCCTACTATTAAGAGACATTTCTAAGTATAAAGAGAGGTCAACTTAAAAAGAATCAGCAGATACATGCTTGACTTTATCTTACAATCTATAGACAATACATTAGAATATGTAATGAATCCATACACCTTTTCCAAAGGAATACCCAAGACAGAAGTAGCAATAAAGTTATAAATGACAGCCATCAATCATGAAATAATTTAGATGAAGCTTTTCTCTCTTGAAGAAATGGGGACTGGGCAAGTGGTAAGGAAGGAAATACAATGTGCTTTTAACTTTGTATGAAAAATAATGTTCAGTTCCACATTGCTGAACATAGTTTTGTTTTTGCCAAATAAATCCTCTACTTCAAATTACTGTCTAAATGCTTTATTAAAACTCTGCTTCTGGCCTTTGTTTTGGAATCTGTGACTTTTGTTGCCACCTCCTCATCGCTGTCCTCTGAAGCTTCTACTTCTTTCCTGCTGTCCCCTGAAGCCTCGACTGCCTTCCTGCTGTCCTTGGAAGCTGTGATATCCTTCTAGCTCTGGTTGCTCCGTGGCCACAGGAAGCTTCCAGCGCTGTGAATCGTGCCACTTTTCCTGTACTTCTGTCACTGATGCAGTAGGGATATCAAAGCAAACACCCTGCTTTCCTTTGAGAAAGACCATTCCCTTCACTTTGGAATCAATATCCTTACCCAGCTGCTCTGTAAGTTCTTTCCAAGCATAACTAGTGTTTGGCATTTCAGTTGAGCACCACAAGGTCATGGTCACAGAGCCCGCTCCGGAGTTGTCAAGGAGCGCTGGTCTACCGACGTGGCACCGGAAATGTGGGCCTGGGCTGCTGCCAGGACTTCCACAGCTCCCCTCTCCTCAGTCAGCTCCTCGGCTGACTGCTTGAAGTGACCAATCGCAGTGGGAGGCACAGAGTCCAAGAGCCTGATGGCATCTTTGCCAGAAGCTTTTATTATCTCTGTTGCAGAAGGAACATCCATTCATTTAAATTTCATTCCCACTTTTTGCTCTACTTGGGCTAACTGGTATTCTCTGTGCTGGTAAAAGCAGATGCAAACCCGGTTCTCCCAGCTCTACCTGTTCGCCCAGAACGATGAATGTAGGATTCCACATCCTCTGGTGGAGAACTTGGAACAACCAGATCAACCTCGGGGATGTCTAACCCACGTGCAGCAACACTGGCTGCAACCAAAACTCCAAAATCACCATTTCTAAAACCTTTCAGGGTGATTTCTCTTTGCTTCTGTGGAATGTCTCTTTGTAATGACTGGGCATCCTGTCTTACAGCCACATTCTGTGACAACTCCTGGGCTTCTTTCTTCGTTTCACAAAATATGCTAGTGCGTCCTTGAAAACCATTGTACAGTCAGATCACATCTCCAATAACTGCTGCCCTCTGAGTCCAGTGACACTTGATAGCCAGATGCTCTACAGTTGTTGCCTTTTTCTGCATCTTTTTACCCATCAGGTCCACTTGTTCATATGTAGATTTCATGTATTTCTTAGCAACATTATATGCCCAATAGGGGCAAGTTGCAGAAAAAAGCCAAGTTTGGGGATTGTCTTCTGAATCTTTCTTGTATGCCACACATAAAATCTCTTCCACTTGATCAGCAAAGCCCATATCCAACGTCTGGCAAACTTCATCCAGAATAACATGCCTAAGTTTGGTGAGATCTAGCTTGCTATTCTGCAGATGATCTTTGATACGACCTGGTGTCCCAAACAGGATACTGATCCCACTCCACGTGTGTTCAATTTGTCCTCCCTAGGGAGTTCCACCATAAAAACAAGCCACTATCAGCTTTTTTGTGATGTCACTGAAGTCTCTACTTACTTGACTTGCCAACTCCCTTATGGGTGCAAGAACCAGTACCTGAGGGGCACAGCCTCTCTTCCAGTCTTGCAGTGCTCCAAGAAGTTTCTCAACCAAAGGGGTAGCAAAGGAGAATGTCTTTCTAGTTGCTGTCCTCACCTGTGTAATCAAATCCTTCCCACTATAGACATGGTGAAACGTCTTTGCTTGTATAGGAAACAGGAAGGTCAACCCACAAGCGTTGAGAACTTTAATAGTTTCTTCAGATATGGGAAAATTAGAGAAAGCTCTTTCTTTTTGCTCCACAGTCATTTCCTGCTCTAACTCACTGTTGTCTTAACTGGCAGCTTCCTTGGAGTTGGAGTAAGGTCCAGAAACAGGGAATCCATTCTTGAGGTTGGGGCTTTTCTCTCGAATTTCTCCATTTATTTCCTATGGACCAACAAACTTAATACACACTTATTTCACCCAGCAATCTCACTTCTGTGTATTCAAAGGAAGGAAATAATGTTTATACAAAGATAATTATCACATCATAGTTTAAAATAGTGAAAAATTAGAAATAATCTAAATACCTGAAAAGAGGAAATTGGTTTTATCAATTATTATGCTATCTATAGACTAAGACAATTTCATTAACAATCATTCTGCAGATGAATACTTGTTGACATGAAAAAATATTCAACTTACCTCTAAAGCTAAAATTATATGTGAGGTATGACAGTATTGGGCTTCTCAAAGGAAATCAACCCTGAATATTTATTGGAAGGACTGATGCTGGTGCTGAAGCTTTGGCACCTGATGCGAAGAACCGACTCATCGGAAAAGATGCTAAGGCTGGGAAAGACTGAGGGCAGAAGGAGAAAGGGATGACAGAGGGTGAGATGGTTGGATGGCCTAACTCAATTGACATGAGTCTGAGCAAACTCAGGGAGGTAGTGAAGGACAGGGAAGCCTGGAGTGCTGCAGTCCATGGGGTTGCACAAAGTCGGACTTGACGGAGTGACTGAACAGCCAAGGTGGCTCAGTGGGTAAAGAATCTGCCAGCAATGCAGGAAACACAGGAGATGTGGGCTGTGATCCCCGGGTCAGGAAGATCCCCTGGAGGGAGGCACAGTGACCCACTCTGGTATTCTTGGCCTGGAGAAGCTCATGGACAGAGGTGCTGGTGGGCTACAGTCATAGGGCGCTGCACAGAGTCAGACACAGCTGAAGCGACTGAACATCATGTGGCACATGACAGTATTAGCTGCATCCTTCTGTCTGTTTTGAAACAGGCACAACAAAAAGTTTTCTCTGAGAGCAAAAGTATGGTTTTCTTTTTCCTTCTTTTGCTATTATTTTCTGAAATCCTATCTACACTGGGCATATAACACATACCAGAAAGAAAAGATCATGTTTTGATAATAATTAAAAAAGAACAGGGACTTCTCTGATGGTCCAGGGGTTAAAATGCCACATTTCTACTGCAGGGAGCACAGATTTGATCCCTCGTCCGGGAATTAAGATTCCCGCATGCAATGCAGCCAAAAAAACAAAAAAAGGAAGATGAAAGAAAATTTTTTCTTGAACTGCATAAAAATGAAAATACAATATATCAACTTTAAAAAATTATAGAAAAAAAAAGTAACCCAAATCTAGGCCTATGAACCAATAGACAGAAGTACACTATTGTTCCCATGATTATTTTGTACTCTAAACTGTAAACAGCTTTGACATCAAAGTGCAGTCCTTGAGCTGACTACAGCACCCTGCTCTGGCCTCATTACTGTGGCCCCTTTCAAGGGGGGTATGGGCAGCTCTCCCACGTGCCAGGCACCAAGTGCTGGGCTGCAAGGAGAGCTTAGGTCTTCAGCAATCAAGGAGGGGAGGTGCCTGAAGACACTCACACAGTAAAGACAGACTGCACTGCCTTCAGCTTTTGTATGTCAGAAGCCACATATGTAAATCGTATGCCTGCCATGCTATTTATAGGTGTTCTGATCAGAACCTTCCATATTGCAGCAACTGAGGAATCACTAAGGAGTCAGTTAATTAATAGAAATTGCACAGCCAGCGACAAGAAAGATGCCAAAGGAGAAACCAAATCAACAAACAAGTGTTTACTCCTCGTAAAGAAACTGGTCCCCAAATTCAAGATATACATCAACTTGGAGGAGATGTCTAAGGCAAGAAAGCAGGAAAATATTCCATTCTTTCCCTCCCCTTTGGAAGTGTGTTTTCAGGTTTTCCTGATAGATATTATTTTTTGTGAGTAACTTCATCTGATAGACAATGAGCATATTCTTCTTTGTTGGTTAGGGTCAGGAGGTTGTACCTTCTTATTGTATCATCTTGGTGGAAAGGACTCTCTGAAGCCACTTGCAACCATACATTATTGTAAGACCTTGAGTTGCGGGGCACAGAGAACAATGCACAAAGAATGAACACAGCATGTGTTCTTCACTCCACATTGTTTAGTGTTAAAATAGCACAGGGAGTAGTAAGAGCTGCTGGTGCCACAGAGACAGGTGTTCACACGTGCGCTGCGCCCTATTTTCAGGTCTGTGAGAAATAGGCAACCAAAGGAAGTCTAGACCTGGGCACCTTCTCTTTGCTCGGTTTTAAGGAGAGCTGAAACTGAATCCTGTGGAGTGTCATATGAAACTCTTGAAGCCAGGGTTAAAACTTTTCAGTATGCATGGTGAAAAAAATTATAATCACAATAACAACTTCAATGTGTTAAAATGAAGCAGCATATTTAAAAAAAAAAAATCAGAGGTTTGGGATTAGACTTAGCTCAAATCCTTGTTTGTTTCTTATTAGAGGTGTAGCCTTAACCTCAGTGAATTTCAAGCTCTTTACTATAAAACTGGAATAAAATCATGTATCAAAAAATTCCTAAGGTGCATAGAGCTGTATGCTGCATTTTCAAGCACACTCTCTCATTTGATTTTTGCAATTATCCCCAAAAGATGTTATTAACCCTAATTTATAGTTGAGGAGACTGAGGCTCAGAAATTGAAATGTTAACAGCTTGTACAACTCAATAACAAAACAACAAACAACCCAACCAAACAACAAGCAGAAGACCTAAATAGACATTTCTCTAAAGAAGACATACAGATGGCAATAGACCCCTGAAAAGATGCTCAACATCACTAATTATTAGAGAAACACAAATCAAAACTACAATGAGATACCACCTCACACCAGTCAGAATGGTCATCATCAAAATGTCTGCAAATAACAAATACTAGAGAGGGTGTGAAGTAAAGCAAATCCTCCTACACTGTTGGTGAAAATATAAATTGGCACAGCCACAGTGGAGAATAGTATGGAGGTTCCTTAAAAAAAAAAAAACTAAAAATAGAACAACCATATGATCCAACAAATGGAAGGGAAAAAAAGTGGAAGCAGTGACAGATTTTATTTCCTTGGGATCCAAAATCATTGCAGACAGTGACCCCAGCCATAAAATTGAAGATGCTTGCTCCTTGGAAGTAAAGCTGTGGCAAATCTAGGCAGGGTATTAAGAAGCAGAGACATCACTTTACCGACAAAGGTCTGCATAGTCAAAGTTCTCATTTTTTTCCAGCAGTCATGTACAGATGTGAGAGTTGGACCATAAAGAAAGTTGAGCATTGAAGAATTGATGCTTCTGAACTGTGCTGCTGGAGAAGACTCTTGAGAAACCCTTGGACTGCAAGGAGATCCAACCAGTTAATCCTAAAGGAAGTCAGTCCAGATTTCTGGAAATATTCATTGGAAGGACTGGTGCTGAAGCTGAAATTCCAATACTTTGTCCACCTGATGAGAAGAGCTGACCTTTGGAAAAGACCCTGCTGCTGGGAAAGACTGGGGGCAGGAGGAGAAGTGGGCAACAGAGGATGAGATGGCTGGATGGCATCACTGATTCAATGGATGTGAGTTTGAGCAAACTCTGGGAGATAGTAAAGGACAGGAAAGCCTGGTGTACTGCTTTCACAAAGAGTAGGACATGACTGAGCGACTGAACAACAACATGATCCAACAATCCCACTCCTAGGCACATGTCTTGAGAAAACTATACTTCAAAAAGATATATGCACCCCTGTGTTCATAGCAGCACTATTTACAGTAGCCAAGACATGGAAACAATCTAAATGTCTATCTATAGAGGAATGGATAAAGAAGATGTGGTACATATATACAATGCAAAATATTACTCAACCATAAAAAAGAGTGAATGAAATGATGCCATTTGCAGCAACATGTATGGATGTAGAGATTTTCACACTGAGTAAGAAAGATAAAGACAAATACATATCACTTATATATGTAATCTAAAATATGACACAAACGAACTTATCTACAAAACCAGAAACAGACTCTCAGACAGAGAACAGGCTTGTGGTTGCCAAGGTGGTGGGGGCTGGAGGAGGGATGGAGTGGGAGTTTGGGATTAGTAGATGCAAACTAGTATATATAGAATGAATAATCAACAGGTTCTACTGTATAGTACAGGTACCAATATTCAATATCCTATAATAAACCATAATGGAAAAGAATATGAAAAAGAATATATAATATATATGCATTATATAGACAACTGAATCACCTTGCTGTACAGCAGAAATACAACACTGTAAATCAAGTGTACTTCAACAAAATTAAAAAAAATTTAAAAACAGAAATTGAAATGTCTTGTTCTAAATCACACAGGATGAGGACATGTATCTTCTGACTCATTGTCCTATGCTCTTTCCACAAAACACACAAAATATATTCTAACCAACTAGCAATAAGGAAAATGAGTTGAAAGAAAGAGGAGCTAGCTGGCTCTAGATAAGGCTTCTCTCTGCTTGACCCCAGAAGCCAGTGAGCTGGGGCTGAGCCAAGAAAGCAGCCCGTGACCATGAAGGTAGCCCTCTGCTCACAGAAGTGAACTCAAATGTAAATTGCCTAGTCAATTAAGAATTTGATTCTACCTATAGGAAGAGGATTTTACACATTAGCACTCCTAATGTATGAGTGGAAGATGGTCTCGATTAACTTGTATTGCAAAGACTGATTATAACGTAAGACCAAGGTTTCAGCCTGAGCCGCCATAAAAGCTCAACAAAATAAGAGCTAATTCCACAAAGCTAACTTCGCCTTCTGCGCTCATGGGTAGTTTCATGACTCTAGTCTGGATCATTTGCCCACTTTATTACCTGCGGGGTCTTTCAGTCTCGATTGGGTCCACTCTCTACCAAATTCTTCCTCGTATTACAATTCAGGAGCTTTGAGAAACATGAAATTTATGGTCTGGGATTTTTCTAGTTATATAATGCAATGCTCTTAACTTCATTTTAAAAAATGGCT
The DNA here is from genome assembly GCA_007570785.1 of Antilocapra americana. NCBI lineage: Eukaryota > Metazoa > Chordata > Mammalia > Artiodactyla > Antilocapridae > Antilocapra > Antilocapra americana. The sequence continues at coordinate 4,740,136 of ML662439.1, forward strand.
TCAAAATAACTTTGGAGGGTAAATTTTGTCATGTGAGATCACATTAATGATGAATTCTTCATAGGGTCAAATGTGCATACCTGTGGTCTAAAATGTCCCTTCTAGATACAATTCTCTTGATAGTATAATTAAAAGCTTAAACTCTGAAGTAAGAGAAAGCTGGGTTCTAAACTCAGTTCTAGCTGTGGGATCTCAGATGAATTATTGCATATCCTCACTTTCCTCATCTGTAAAATGATGACAAGGATTGCATTTACTTCATAGAATCATTAGGAGGCATTTGAATGAAATAATGTTTGCAACATGCTTAGTAACTCCTGGAAAACAGTCATCACTCAAGAACCTTATTGCTATCATTATTCATCAAGTATCTATTCCCTGGTGTGTCAGTGGTAAAGGATCTGCCTGCCAATGCAGGTTCAAACCCAGGGTCAGAAAGATCCCCCAGAGAACAACCCACTCCAGTATTCTTGCCTAGGAGATCCCATGGACAGAGGAGCCTGGAGGGCTATGGTCCATGGGGCCTCAAAGCGCTGGACATGACTTGGTGACTAAACAGTAAACAACACCTGGCAGATACCACAGCAGCAGCAGGTGTTTCTACTCAGGAGGTCAAGGTGATAGTGCCTGGTGCGTAGCAGCTGCTGAAGCGGCAGTCAGCTTCCGACAGTAGCAAAGCAAGTCAAGGGAGGTCACTACGGAAGACTCCAACTCTGAGCAAGCTGCCACCTAAAAAAGTCACCTGATCAGGGGCAATATCCTTAAATTATAAAAAGTATCAACAACTGAATTTCAAAAAGGCAACAAACCAAAAGAAAATTTGCAGAAAGAAATACAAATATTGAGAAAAAGAGTACATAAAGATGATTTGGAAACAAGATTCCTATGCTTTATCCTTTTGGTAGATACATATTACTACCATAATTACTATTTTTGTGTTACAAAAATCTCCATAGAACTAAGGTTCAAAATATCTATGAATGAAGCATTCAGTCTCCTCCTCTACACTTCCCCAGTTATAAGCACAGGTTGGAATTTTGTCATGATTTGGCTGCAAAGAAAAAGCCTATTGTAGTCATCTCAAAGAGTAAGGCTTGGCAGAGCATTCTGTAGGTAAAGAGAACATTAAATCATCATTGTTAAACAAGGAAGAGAAAGAAAAGAAGGTTTGAATTTCAAGAACGGGATTATAAATTAAATCAGACTTAGAACAGGTTTGGGGCCATGTTTTTTTTTCACATTTTTCAGTCCTCTTTGTCTTCCAATAATTCATTCTTTTATGATGGGCTCCCTTCCTGGGAAGTTACCTGATTCAGAATCCTGGACGTTAGTCTTTCCCTTGCATTTTCCGGTCAAATCACCAAGTCCTGGGTCCTTTCTCCTAAATAAATCTCTAACTCAGTGCCCTTTTTTCCAAAGCCACCATGACTATCTTCACTGAGGTACATGGATTCTGGGGAAAACTTCCTATTCAGTCTCTAAGCATCCGAGTCAAAACATACTGGATTTCTATTACCAAAAGATATCACTGACGTGTATCTCATGATTCCCTGACCTATACTTTATGCTTTTATCATATTTCTGTTATTTAACATTATTTTTTCATGAGTTCTTTTGAAAGACGACTACTATAATCAGGGGAAAATGATGTTTTAAATCTGATAAGTCAAGGTTAATCTGTAAAAGGGTATCAAAGTCATCAAACCAGGAATGAGTTTGACATTATTAAATATACTATATCTCTATTATAAGAGTACTGAAAGAACAGATAGAAATTTAATCGAGGATTTTCTGTACAGTTTGGAGTAAAAACTAAAGGGTCACGTTGTGCTCAAATACAGATAGGCGGACCATATTTCCTGAGTGGTTGAGGACAACTCTATTTCATGCCTGTTGTCCTAGAATAATCATTATTTATCTGGCTTGGGGAATAAATTTTATTATCACTATATCTAGAATGGATATATCATACAGTATGTTTCCCCCTTTTTTTCTTGTAAAAGGATTCCCTTACTTGGGAAGTACCCAGCATATGGGATTCCAGGAAGGCTGAACCCCACATGGCAACTCTCCCAAACTTTATCCTCCTAAGTAGACACACGCCCGCAGCATGGCCAGTTGGAATAACCCCTATCTTGGGCCACAGTTTAGGAATAAGCTATATAAAACAAGCTATCCACCAGAGTCCTTTCTGAAACAGTTTTACAGGCACTTTCTGGAAAAACTCTCTTTTACCTGGGTTTGTTCAAGTGGTTGGATATCAGCATTGGGGTTCCAGGGACTTCTTACCCTACCAGGCGGAGAAAGATTGTCTCAAAGTGAGTGTGCCACAATGACATCACTGGCCAGGCCTCAAGTCAGCCGCTTACCAGTCTCCCCAGTTCAATTTTGGGGTTTCCGCAGTCTAGGGGTTAAGAATCCACCTGCCAATACAGGGGACACAGGTTCGATTCCTGGTCCAGGGAGATCTCGCCTACCCTGGGGCGATTAAGCCCACGCGCCACAACTACTGCAGTCCAGGTGCCCAGAGCCTGTGCTCTGCAACAAGAGAAGCCACCCCAATGAGACGTCCGGGCACCGCAACAAAGAGTGGCCCCCACTCACCACAACTGGAGAACGCCCACGTGCAGCAACCAAGAACTAGCACAGCCAAAGATGAATACATAAATAAATCTTTTTTAAAAAGACGTGACATTTTAATAACCAGTTTAAATGGTTCTAATTAATAGAACTATTAATTAGCCCAGCCCTCCTTCCAGTGTATAACATGAACCCCCCAAATGAAAGTGAACACCATATGGAATCCCATAAAGGCAGAGGTTTCCATTCTTGAGATTTCACTAATGGAAAAGAGAACACATATTAGTTAAAGCACTTAACACTTATTAACTAAATGTAAATCATTGTTACAGTTATAACCACGAGGGCGTAACCAGCGAATTTGAGGTGCAGCTCTGGCAAACTACAAGGGAAGTCTCAGAGGAAGAGCAATATGCTCGCTGCATCTTAATGACTCTTTCTGAGATAAGAACCTGCTGGAAGCATATGACTCCTGCTTACATGTGGCTTATCTGCCAGATGCTGTCTAATTTGCACCCTCTTTCTGACCCCGCCCCCCAGTCTCCACAGATTCAGGAGCTGGTGTGAAAAGAGGCTCTGCAAAGAGGTGAGATGGCTATTTCTGCACATCGCTAGGTAAAATTTAAGAGCTGAAAATGTAATTAATTTTAGGCTACCTCAAAATATCCCCAAGTCAAGACACCTGCATCAAAGAAGCAGCTTCAAAGTGCCAGGTATTGACTGCCTCTTTCTGTCTGGTCTTGCCCCCTTAATTTAGTTTCCATCCAGACTCTGGAGGGAATTTTATAAGATGAAAACCTGATCTAATCATGACCTTATTTAAAGTCCCTCTGGCTCCTGTTTTCCTTTCTTCCACTCTGTCCCCACGTGGGTTCCCAGCTCCAGTTACGTCAAACTATACGCAGGTCACCGAATCCCCACGTGGCTCATGACCCCATGCCTCTGAAAACCCTCCCCTGCCTGAAGGCCCTTCTCTCCCATCCTGCCTGATGAACTCTTCATCTTTGATCATCTCCTCTAAGACTCCTGGGTCTCTCCAGACAGGGCTAGTTAGGTGCTTCCTGCTCTGGGCTCCCTCAGAAGTCTCTGCTGATTCTCTAATATCACACTTACTCCTTCAGGGGACTTACTTGTCTCCTATTTGTCTCTCTTGCTAGGCTGTGGATCCTTCAAGGGCAGAGGATATGTCTTCTTTATCTTTGTCGCCTTTGAACTTGGCATAGTACATCGCATGGCAGTTGTTCAATAAATGTTTGTTGAATGAGTGAATTAATAAATGCATGTATCAATGAATAAACAGGTAATAAATTGAGCATAATAAACCAACCATAATAGGATGATTACACTGGATGTCTCTCGCAGCTACACAATTTTTAATTTGTTCATGTGAAATTTGAAGTTGTTAAGTTTCCTGCCTTCCCCACAAGGAGAAGGAACATTTGTGCTGATATTTAGAGTTTGAGAATAAAGTTCTGTTCATCATTCATTAGTTGTACTTCAAGGGCATGATAGTTCATCTGCCAGAAGTATAAGGACTCCAGTTGATTTAGAAATTTCCTGGATATTAAATAGATAATACATGAGATAATACATGTAAAGGACAGTGTATGGCACAAGCAGGCATTAAAAGCACTAATACTACTGTTATTGCCATCACCAGCGTCGTGAACAGCCGCAGCCTTAAGGAATCCTGCTGTTGCATATCGCAGCAGAGCCCAGAGGTCAGAAAGCACAGGGTTTGGAATTAACTGCCTGGGTTTATATCCTGCTTCCACCACCTACTTGACAATTGGCCTTTGAAAAGTAATCACTGAAGGATAGGGGGAGGGGATAGTTAGGGAGTTTGAAATGGATATGTACACATGGCTATGTTTAAGACAGTAACATGGAAACATACATTACCATATGTAAAATAGATAGCCAATGGGAATTTGCTGTATGACTCAGGGAGGTCAAACCAAGACCCCATAACAACCTCGAGGGGTGGGAGGGGGGTTCCAGTAGGAGAGGACATAGGTAAACCTATGGCTGATTCATGTTGATGTTTAGTAGAAACCAATGTAATACTGTAAAGCAATTATTCTTCAATTAAAAATAAATACATAAATAAAAATAAATAAAATGAATAATCAGCAAGGACTCTGCTCAATGTTATGCTGCAGTCTGGAGGGGAGGGAGTTTCGGGGAAAATGGATACATATATAAATATGGCTCAGTGCCTCAGCTGCTCACTGAGACTATCACAACATTGTTAACGGGCTGTACACCAATACAAAATAAAAAGTTTGGAAAGAAAACAGTAATCACATGTCTGTTCTGTGCCAAGGGGACGGGGGGAAGGAATGGACTGGGAGTTTGGGGTTAGCAGATGCAAACTATTATATATAAAATTGATAAACAACCAGGTCTTACTGAACAGCACAGGGAACTATATCCAATATCCTATGATAAACAGGGAATGGGGAAGAAAATGAAAATGGAAATATATATATAACTGAATCACTTTGCTGTGCAGCAGAAATTAACCCAACTTTGTAAATCAACTATTCTTCAATAAAATTAATTTTTTAAATACAAAAATTAAAGATATCTTAATGGTTTCTGAGTCTGAGTTGCCTCATCTATAAAATGAAGATGTATGCATTTAACAAGCATTGATAGATTGATTTTTCTGTGCCAAGAATTTTTCTAGGTGCCTGGGATCCACAGCAAATAAAACGAATACCCCTGGTCACATGAGATTTACACTCTCAAAATAAAATCTATCAGAATACATGACATGTATCACAAATTAAATTTTTATGGTGATAAGTGCCATGACTGAAAGAAAAGCCAGGATGTGGATGGCGAGTGGGACAGGATTGCATTTTAAACAGTGGCCACAACAGGGCACATTTGTGTGAATCCGAACGTGGAAGAGAGAGAGAACAGGGCCAAGGTGGGAGTGTGGGCGCCGCAAGGAGGCGAGCACGGCCTAGTCAGGGGTCAGGGTGGAAAGTGCTAACATGAAGTCAGACATCAGGGATGGACCTCGGAGGCCTGCTGTAAGGACTTGGACTTTTCTCTGAGTGGAATCCCACTGGAGGATTTTGAGCAAAGGTGTGACTTGACTTATAGGGTTGCACAGACGATTGCTCTGAAAATGAGAAGGGTGGAAGCTAGGAGGCCATGGTAATAAGCCAGAGTAGATGGTAAAAGGGACCTTCATGGCCTGGAATTGTGACATTTTCCTTCCATCTCACAGAAAATGGTTACAATTAATTGTATCATAACTGCAGCTTCTGGGAAATGACTGAACTCCAGTATACAAACCTATGGTGCCTACGATGCGAGTGGCAAGTCTTTACTTGCACAGTATGCAACCTGCAGAACCACATGTGTTGGGGGAGAGAGAAAGAATATTAAAGATGACTGAAAGTTTTTGGTTTGAGCAACGGGAAGGATGAAATTTCCATGAATTAAGAAGAGAGAGTGGTGACTCAGTGGTAAAAAAAATCCTCCTGTCAATGCAGGAGACATGGGTTTGATCCCTGGGTCAGGAAGGTCCCCTGAAGAAGGAAATGGCAACCCACTCCAGTATTCTTGCCTGGGAAATCCCATGGACAGAGGATCCTGGTGGGCTACAGTCCATGAGATCACAAAAGAGTCAGGCTCAACTTAGGGACTAAACAACAATAAGGAAAATTTGTGGTGGCGGAAGCAGGAGATTCATTTTGAGTGTGTTGAATGTTAGAAGTGTGAGGCTGAGGATAGAACTTGTCTCTCAGGATTATTGTGAAGATTAGTTGTCATGTGTAAGCATCCAAAGTCATCAGTAGTTGTTCAATAAATGCTAAATCTTGGACTTGCCTGGTGGTCCAGTAGTTTAAAATCCACTTGCCAATGTAGAGCCTGGTATTCCATATGCCACCACAACTACTAAGCCCACGCACCTAGAGCCTGTGCTTGACAAGACAAGCCACCGTACAAAGAAGCTTGTGCACCACAGTGAAGAGAAGCCCCCACTTGCCACAACTAGAGTGAACCCATGCCCAGCAACAAAGATTCAGTATAGCCAAAAATGAAATTAATTAATATAAATAAATAAATGCCAGATTCTATCATTATCAGGTAACTTGAATGTGCAGTGTACACATTTAAATTTAGACTGAAAAAAAAACAAAAATAAATTTAAACTGTACATATATATATATGTAAGCTCATAGATGCATATATGTAGTCATAGGATCATCTAAGTGGTTAGCATTCCAGGCTCACTATTTCAAAACATACTTCTAAAAATGCAATCCAGACTGATCTTCTATCATCAAATTAAAAATAATGAAGTTGTTATTTTATTCACACACATCTGTCTGCCTTCTCTCTATCTATCTTTGATAAAACATGTGAATGTGTATGTTTGGAGCAGGAGTGGCATTTGCTTTGCAAAGTCCTCTCTCCTCTTCCCCTGCTGCACACATGGGGTCTTTGTCCTGACTGAGTAATAATACACAAACAAGCAAGAACCACTGAAGAATAAAGTTGATTATTTTTCAGAATTCCTTTTCTGTCTCTCATCAGACCTGACAAAATAGGAATGCTCAAATCTAGGTTGTAAAAATGAAATTACATTTTGGTTTTTATTACCTGTGATACCACTGAAGCAGAATATTTTGATGTGACTGTTTAAAAATTCCCCTGTCAGCATGTAACAACACAGTTGTTACAATCAAATTTGGCAGGTTTCTCTACCACTGACTTATTCTCTGGACCAGGCTAAGCTACACTAAGAAGATAGTTTTGGGTAAAGTTAAGTATTTTGACAAATACTCTCTTTTGAAAAAGCAAAACTCTGTAAATTAAGTGGTGGCAACTTGGGGAGAGAAAGAAGTCAGAGATGCTGAATGATCTAACACGAAGACATCTTAGTACCAAATTGTGCGGGACACAGCTTAAGATTTACGCAGAACATGTGCTTAGTAGGCATCATCATCCCTCTCTAAGCTTCCACCAGGTTTTCTGTTTTGTACATTAATACCTTTTAAAGTTATTAAATAGTTGATATTTTAATGTACATTTACATATGCATATAGAAATATCCAGTTGGGGGACACTTTCTGTTTTATATAAACATGTCATGTATTTTTGTCAACTTATTTAAAATTTTTATAATGATGTGTTCATATATGAGAATAAATGCTTGTATATATAAATAGCATAAATAATAAAGGAATGAACACCTGGGGTCCTCAACTTAAGAAAGTTAAAACAAAAGCCTTCAATGTGCCCGGGTCACCCCTTTATGGTAGAACTGCCCTCTCTCCTCTGAAAGGTAATTATGGTCCTACTCTCCTAAAATTAGCACTATTTGTTCCTTTATGTACCTTTAGTTTTATTACATATGTATGTATCTTCTCATTATTTATAGATGATAAAGTTTGAAAGGTTTTGACCTTTATATATAGGTAATTGTGCTGTAGCTATTTTCCTGGGACATGCTTTTTCCATCAATGTCACTTTTATAAGATAAATCCACATTGAAATTTGTAGCCATTGTTCAATCATCTCTCTACTGTAAAATATTTCATTGTGTGAATGGACACAAAAATAATTTTTCTTTTTCTCCATTCACTGGACATTTTGGTGGTGTGCAATCTTTTATAAACAGTGCTGCTATGAATATTTTTCTCTCCCAGTGCCCATGTCCAAAAGTTTCTTGGACATATACCCAGGGTGGGCATATATCAAGAATATATACCACAGGTGGAGTGAACATGTAATGTTTGTCAAGCATTCTCATAGATGTGCAAAACTGTCAAGCTCTGACAATGTCAAGATGTGAAACAAACACAACTCTTAGTCCTGGTAAGAGTATAAGATGGGATGTTTGCATGCTAAGTGGTTTCAGTGTGTCTGACTCTTTGCGACCCCACGGACTGTTGTCTGCTGGGCTCCTCTGTCCATGGGATTCTCCAGGCAAGAATACTAGAGGGGGTTGCCATGTGCTTCTCCAGGGCATCTTCCTGCTCCAGAGATCAAACCTATATCTTTTATGTCTCCTGCATTGGCAGGCAGGTTCTTTACCACTAGCACCACCTGTTTAAATGATATAAGATGGCATAACTATTCTAAATGGCTGAGGCTTGGTGGAAATGAACACTCTGATTCATAAATCTCATGCAAATAATATTTTACTGCCACAAACTGAAAAGACTATAGTAATAAGAAAGTTAAAAGTACGTGAAGCTAGGGCTGTTCAGTGAGCATTCTGTCAGAACACTTCTACTCCCTTATGTTTAGGCTTAGGGAAATGGCCACTGGCTTGTCCATGGTAAGGTCTCTGAGGATGTGATAACTTCATGGGTAAGAGAAACTTCTTTTAGCAAGCCAAGTCACCTAGATGTAACATCCAGGTTCCAGGCACTACTTCTTACTACACTGCCAGTATCTTCTTGTCACTCACCTACACAATTGCAACACTATTTGTTGACAGTGATCAGACCATGGACAAGCAAAATCAGTTCCAAGCCTAGGAAGGATGGTGGGAAAAATACATCATTAGATTTACTGTCAATAACAAATTCCTTTCAAAAGTGGCTACCAGACTTCCCTGGTGATTCAGCAGCAAAGACTCCATCTGCCAATGCACAGGACATGGGTTCAATCCTTGGTCCAGGAAGATCCCACATGCTGTGGAGCAACTAAGCCCCCTCAACACAACTACTGAAGGCAACACGCCTAGAACCCATGCTCCACAACAAGAGTCGTTACCGCAGGGAGAAGCCTGGGAACTATACCTAGAGAGCAGCCTGCATGCAGCTACCCAGCAGAGTCAAAAATAAAATATTTTTTTAAAAATAGTAGTTACCTGTTTTAATATTATCACAGGCAGTATATAGAACATATGTTGCAGACATCTTCTCCAAAACTGTGGCTTGTCTCTTCACTTCCTTCATAGTATGTTTCACAAATTCAAAATGAAAGATTAATTGTGATTTTTCACAGAAATGCTGTTATAGTCTGAACAACCGATTCATTCTTAAAACTTGCACTATGCTTGATCAGATGAGTCAGCTAACATTTAACACTACTATTCATTTTATTATTTCTATTGATTAAAAAAATGGACCAGAAATTTAAATTTCAGGACTTCTAAAATATAAAATGATGATAAAATAGCCCTGAATAGCCAAGAAAATCTTGAGGGAAAAAAAATAGCTGGAGGAATCATGTTCCCTGAGTTCGGACTATATTACAAATCTACAGTAATCAAGACAGTATGGTAACTGGCACAAAAACAGACATATGGATTAATGGAATAGGACGGTCAGTTAGGCTATGACAAAGTTGGCAAGAATTCAACAGAGAAAAGACAGTCTCTTCAATAAATGGTGCTGGGAAAACTGGACAGCTACATATAAAGAATTAAATTAGAATATTCTCTAACATCATATACAAAAATAAAATCAAAACAGATTAAAGACCTAAATGTAAGACTATAAAACTTCTATAAGAAAACATAGGCAAAACACTATTTGACATAAATTGTAGCAATATTTTTTGGCTGTGTCTTCTAGAGTGAAGGAAATAAAATCAAAAATAAACAAATGGGGTTGAATTAAACTTAAGAGCTTTTGTTTAGCATGGGAAACCATAAATAAGACAAAAAGACAATCTACTGAATGGCAGAAAATATTTGCAAATAATGCGACTGATAAAGGATGTCTAACATATATAAATAGCTCATACGCCTCAACATCAAAAAAAAGGAAAAAAAAGATCCAATTCAAAAATGAGCAGAAGACTTAAAAAGACATTTCTCCAAGAAGAAATGCAAATCAAAACCACAATGAGATATTACTTCACACCTGCCAGAATGGCTATCATCAGAAAGAACACAAAGAACAGCTGTTGGTAAGGATGTAGAAAAAGAGGAGCCCTCATACACTGTTGGTAGGAACATAAACTGGTACAATCACTGTGGAAAACAGTATGGAGTTTTCTCAAACAAAATAAAAATAGGACTACCATATGACTGAGCAATTCCATTCTTGGGTATATATCTGAAAAAACAAAAACACTAATTTAAAAAGATATATGTAGCCACAGTGTTCATAGCAGCATTATTTATAATAGCCAAGATATAGAAGCAATCTAAGTGTCCATCAGCAGATGAATGGATAAAGAAGATATGATATAGGTATACACAACGGAATATTGCTCAGACATAAAAAAGTACGGAAATTTGCCATTTGCAACAACATGGATGAACCTGGGGAGTATTATGCTTAGTGAAATATATTAAACATAAAGACAAATATTGCATGATATCACTTATGTGTGGAATCTAAAAAACACAGCAAACCAGTCAACATAACAAAAAAAGAATAGACTCACAGATATAAAGAACAAACTCGTTCTTTCCTCTCCCAACGGGGAGAGGAAAGCACGGAGGCGCAACGTAGGGGTAGGAGACTATGAGATACAAACTATTATGTACAAAATAAGCTATAAGAATTGGAGAAGGTGCTGGCGACCCACTCCAGTGCTCTTGCCTGGAAAATCCCATGGATAGTGGAGCCTGGTGGGCTACAGTCCACGGGGTCGCTAAGAGTTAGACATGACTGAGGGACTTCACTTTCCCTTTTTACTTTCAGGCATTGGAGGAGGAAATGGCAACCCACTCCGGTGTTCTTGCCTGGAGAATCCCAGGGACGGGGGAGCCTGGTGGGCTGCTGTCTACCTGGTCGCACAGTCGGACACGACTGAGCGACTGAACTGAACTGAAGCTATAAGAATATATTGTACAACATGGGAATATAGCCAATAATTTATAATAACTATAAATGGGGTATAACCTTTAAAAATTATGAATTACTATGTTATATACCTGTAACATATATAATGGTTGGATGGCATCACTGACTCAATGGACATGAGTTTGAGTAAGCTCTGGGAGTTGGTGACTGACAGGGAAGCCTGGCGTGCTGCATTCCATGGGGTCACAGTCAGACACAACTGAGCAACTGAACTGAACTCACATAATATTGTACATCAACTATATTTAAATTAAAAAATAATAAAATGATAAAATGTATCATAAATATAAGAACTTACAAAAATGCTATAATTGTAAGTAGTATTCAGAAATTCAGTACAAATATGAATATTTATATGTTCTCCTTCAAGGTGATCTGTAAATGACATAATTTCCTACATGGAGCCTTAAAACAAAATGCAAAAAAGAAATATGTCATGATAAAAATATTAAACTGAGATTTATTGGCCTTATTAATTTATTTCTATTCCTTGATATAGTGTTTTGAAATTTTGTCAAATAGTTGTATGAAGCCAGAGAACTTCCATATAATTTTCAAATAAAGAAGCGAAACCTCTAGTGGATTAAAAAAGATTTTCTAGCACAAGCCCTAAGTAATGCACTTTAGGAGAAAACTGATATATTTTGTCACTAAAAGCATACACCAGTGTTACTAAGACACCATTCATAGCTTTATTCCTTATTGTAAAATTAGACCAGGCCAAGACAGTGAAGAATCTGCCTGCAAAACAGGTTTGACCCCTGGGTCTGGATGATCCCCTGAAGAAGGAAACGGCAACCCATTGTAGTATTTTTGCCTGGAGGACCCCATGGACAGAAGAGCCTGGAGGGCTAGAGTCCGTGGGGTCACAAAGAGTTGTACAGGACTGAGCAACTAGTACTCTCATGCTACTGCTAAGAAGTCTATAAAACTTCTGATAAAAATACAGTTCTTGAGAGCAAACAGGATGAATCATCAGATAAAATCCCTGTATCACAGGGAGCCAGTTGAAGGCACATGGAAGCACTATCACATGTTCATAGTCTGTGTGTGTGTGTGTGAGTTCTTTTCAGCAGGTTGGAACCTCCGATATGCTGAATACAAATCCACACTTGGTACACATGCTGTCTGTCTGTGAGGGAGAAGGGGTTAGTGGTATTTGTCCCACTTATTACTGAAATCTATGCTACTATAGAGATTTTTCATTAATTGAAAATTTGTATGTGAGAAGTGAGATGCAGTGGGGCCAGTGCTGACAGGTGGGGACATCTGGGAAGGGGTTAACAGAATTTGCTCCTGATCGCCTGACCCCACTTGGCTGTACACATTCACTGGCATTCAATGCTAAGTGACTCTTGACCTTGATTCTGAGTTGAAGGAAATAATGGCAAGTAAAAATGAGATGAAATTATATCCACTAATGGTAAAACTGTTCAGCATGCTGTGAGGGGAAAAATTAAGCAGTGATACACACACAAAAACCCACTTCTCCCCACTTTCATAGGAAAACATACTCACAAGACCATAAACAGAAACATAATTTTACTCAGAAATATTCATCTGTTCAGTTCAGTCGCTCAGTTGTGTCCAACTCTTTGCGACCCCATGAACCACAACACGCCAGGCTTCCCTGTCCATCACCAACTCCCGGAGTATACCCAAACCCATGTCCATTGTATCGGTGATGCCATCCAGCCATCTCATCCTCTGTCGTCCCCTTCTCCTCCTTCCCCCAATCCTTCCCAGCATCAGGGTCTTTTCCAAAGAGTCAGCTCTTCGCACCACGTGGCCAAAGTATTGCAGTTTCAGCTTCAACATCAGTCCTTCCAATGAACACCCAGGACTCATCTCCTTTAGGATGGACTGGTTGGATCTCCTTGCAGTCCAAGGGACTCTCCGCAGTTCAAAAGCATAAATTCTTCAGCACTCAGCTTTCTTTATAGTCAAACTCTCACATCCATACATGACTACTGGAAAAACCATAGCCTTGACTAGACGGATCTTTGTTGGCAAAGTAATATCTCTGCTTTTCAATATGCTATCTAGGTTGGTTATAACTTTCCTTCCAAGGAGTAAGCATCTTTTAATTTCCTGGCTGCAATGACCATCTGCAGTGATTTTGGAGCCCCCCAAAATAAAGTCTGACACTGTTTCCCCATCTATTTGCCATGAAGTGATGGGACCAGATGCCATGGTCTTAGTTTTCTGAATGTTGCGCTTTAAGCCAACTTTTTCACTCTCCTCTTTCACTTTCATCAAGAGGCTCTTTAGTTCTTCTTCACTTTCTGCCATAAGGGTGGTGTCATCTGCATATCTGAGGTTATTGACATTTCTCCCGGCAATCTTGATTCCAGCTTGTGCTTCCTCCAGCCCAAAAGTATTCATTTGAGACCATATTAGAGACATTTCTGTATACATAACACGATTAATGCCAGGAAGGGCTAAGGAGACCATCTAATGTATTATCTGATTAGGGACAACTTTGAGAATGAAAGGAGGCCCTTTTAACAGTTTTATCAGTGTTAAGATAATAGACTTAAACTGAAACCATCTCAGAGATATATGTCATCTTAGTAAAGGCTATTTCTAGAACTTCCTTGATGGTACAGTGAATAAGAATTCACCTGCCAAAGCAGGGGACATAGGTTCAACCCCTGGCCTGGGAAGATCCCACATGCCCTGGAGCAACTAAAACTGAGCTCCAAAACTACTGAGCTCACAAACCACAATTGCTGAGCCTGTGCACCTACAGCCTGTACTCTGCAACAAGCGAAGCCACCCCAATGAGAAGACTGTACCCTGCAATGAAGAGCAGCCCCCACTCTCCACAACTAGAGAAAGCCTGTGCACAGCAATGAAGACCCAGCACAGCCAAAAAAATTAATTTTTAAAAGAGACAATTTCTATGATTTCAGGTAACTTGTTTGAATGTTACATGTATAGTATTATTAACAAAGTAAATAGTTAAAATTAGGGATGAAATACAATGTGAATGTTGAGGATAAGCTACTGAGACTTCTTGGAAGATTGAATTATAACATAAATCATTTGATTGCTGAGTATTTCAATCTTTTCCAATCCTAGATGATTTTCTCATGCCTTAGAGAAATAAATTGATTATACATATTGAGCATATTTTACAATTTTAATAAAATGTCTTTAAAAATAGAACCCAGAAGAAATACTTTCAAAAGCTGAACTCACCCAGATTGGACTTAATAACCCATCCATCACTGTCTTCCTAGGTGAAACACCCACCCTTGAGTTTCTAATTTATTGTTATGGAGTGGAGAAAGTACTTGGTAAGAAATCTCACCATAGGATGAATTGAGAGAGTAGCATTGAAACATATACTTTCCCATATATAAAACACATAGCCAATGAGAATTTGCTGTATGATACAAGGAGCTCAACCTGGTCCTCTGTGACAACCTAGAGGGGTGGGATGGGGTGGGATGAAGTAGGGAGGTTCAGGAGGGAGGGGAAATGTGTATACCTATGGCTGATTCATGTTGATGTATGGCAGAAATGAACCAATATTGCAAAGCAATTATCCTCCAATTAAAAATAAGTAATTTTTTAAAAAAAAGAATATGAAAAAGTGATGAAGATTTTGAAGAGGGAAGACAAGTTCATTAAAAAAAAAAATCTCACCATCATTACCCCAAAAGCATTTGAAAGATTCACCAAACACCTGCCGCTTATCTCCCAAACTTTTCACTGTGTGAATACTGTTATTTAATAGAACAAAGAGAACTCTAAATTGGATCTGAAATCTCACCAATGGTTCACAGTGTCTGCAGATCCCTTAGTGAAAGATAGTAAACAAGTATCATCCTTCTTACTGATGTGAAACTGGTAAATAATGTAAGTTATTTGTAAATAATGTAAGCTAACAATAGTAAGTTAACATACTATGCTTTCGTTTTGTTTTTTGATTATGATTAATCTTTTGAGAATGTTTACCCTTGCTAGTGATCTGCATGACTCATACACAAAGTAAATGGTCTGCAAACGCCAAAAGTTTTAGAAACCTTTAAAAATGATAGTTCCATGTCAGAACTGAAGCTTGTAGGTCTGAGCCTTAATCAAGATTGCAAAGGGGTGACAGGATAGATATGTTTATAGTCTACATCGCTCCATTACCCTGCAAGAATTAACTCAAGTATCATATTTTACAAACCTTTGAGTCCTGTTTGTGTGTCAAGAGTTGTAACAATGTACAAAAGCCAGCCCTTGTCCTCAAGAAACTTCAGAGAATCTGTGAAGCCTCAGAGGTTTAAGCATTACATTAGAGAAAATTTAAGAATCTCTAAAAAAGTACAAATGGAGAAGGAAATGGCAACCCACTCCAGTACTCTTGCCTGGAAAATTTCATAGGTGGTAGGCTACAGTCCATGGGGTCGCAAAGAGTCGGACACGACTGAGCGACTTCTCTTTCTTTCTTTCTATAGTTCCTTTTGGAGAAGGAAACTGCAACCCACTCCATTGTTCTTGCCTGGAGGATCCCATGCACAGAGGGGCCTGGTGGGGCTGTGGTCTATGGGGTTGCAGAGAATTGGACACAACTAAGCAACTAACAGATACACACACACAAAAGTACAAAAGAGTACAAACCAAGACTTGGAGTCAAATCAGACAACTAAAACCTGAAAGCTGAAGGAGTGGTGAAGGAGAGCTTTCCTAGCATAGGCAACATGATTTGCACAAACCCAGGAAGTGAGAAAAAGCATACCATCTCCAAAACTGCAGATTACTCAGTATGGCAGAGCACTTGGAGGGAAGAGACTCTACGATTAACATGGTTTGTGTGAGCTACATTGCGGGCACCATAGGTAGCCAGTGAAGAATATGAGCAGAAGAGGGACGTGACTAGAAGTGCACTTTAGAAATACTCGGTAGTACAGAAAATGAATTGGAGGGAGGCAAGAAGAGACAGGAGGTCTTGGCAGGAGGCTATAACAGCAATGGGATGATTTAAGAGCAATGATAGCAGTAATTATGGAAATGCAAAGGAAGGGAAAAATAGAGGATGAAAGTGAATTTTGACATTTAATTTTGGTCTTGAAAGATGAGTAAGAGTTTACCAGGCAGGCAAGTAGGGAAGGGCATTCTAGGCACAGCAAAGATGAAGCAAACAAAAGAAAAAGCATATTTCTGGGCACTCATACATCAAAGCGAAGAGATATGGAGAGAAAGATGGGTTGGGAATAGGGTGGGATGCCACTTGGTTTTCAGAGATGGGGAGTGACATGCCCAGATCTATATTTTAGAAAACCAAAGATAGGGCACAAGATAGATTTAGAGTCTGGAGAGGCACCACCCTACCAAGCCCGTTTACAACAGCACATGTGGTTGCTGCACGTCTGGGCCTCCATGGGAATTCCTTCAGAGGAGATTTGACCAGAACAAGGACACATTGAGATTTCCACAGTGAAATGCTTTCAACAAATCCTTGTAGGAATCAGGCTGGTTTTAGCCACTTTGAGTCGCGTGGCACCAGCTGACAGCCTCTAAATAATCAGAGCCCCCTTTGGAGTGGAGGAAACTCATGGAATGTTTAGTAATAGGGAGGGAAATATTCTTCAACATTAGCTGTATGTCTTCAAGTTCTCCCTTTCTTCTCCTTTCCTTGCTGACTAACATAAACCAATCATCTGTTCTGCAGCCTGCTCCGTGGAGGCAAACAAAGTACCAGGGAGAAGGTAAAATAAACTGACTGACCATTTCCCAGCCTGGACTGTTTGACTGACTGATTATGGGAGGGGAAATATCACTCCTGGCTGCTCAAAAAGGAGCCCCGTGAGCACCTGTTTTTGTAGAAGATGTGGGGAAAAGAGTCATCCTATTAATGCAGGGCCAATGTCCTCACAAGGAATGGGATGCAAACGTCACAAAGGGCCATTGTGAGCAAAGCTGCCTCTGATTGGGTGGCTTAGCTAATCTGCAGCATCCTAGGAGCAAGTAAACTTCACTCCCGCACAAGCATCTGAAACTTTGTGAGCGGCTGTGAGCTTCTGACCCAGGCTCGGGTTTATGATTGAGTACAGAGGAAAGATACCACAGAAGATGGTCCCTGGTCTCTCACAGCACAGCAGGGACTCCAGCAAAGAAAGCTGCTGTCAATTTTCGATTTCTATGACTCATCTCTCACATTGTAATTTTCTGGAATTGGGATGCAGCTCACTGCTGACATGTAACATTTAATGCAGTATTATTTCTTTTCTTGTAAGATGTTCTTCAGTAGATATGTGTCAGCTGATGTGCTGGGAAAGGCATGGACAGATCTACTCCCCTTAGGGGGTGGCGAGCTTGTGGTTTGACCAGTGACCTCTGCCACAAGAGGTTGTTTGCTTGTGAAATCTTCCTCCTGCAGAATGGTGTCCACAGAGCTGGGTATCCTGGGAATTCTGACCTCTGGGTGGACAGGAGAAGTGCCTTGAGTGGCATCATTATGGGGTCCCTTCAGCAGGGGACCTATCATGCACCCTGTTCAGTCTGAAATTCCTGCATTATAAAGTCATTCCTTTAGGTCTTAAAAAGTCATCTTGTCTTTAAGAGTTTTCTATTGCATTATTTTCAGGTTGAATAGCAGTGAACTCTTTTCCAGTAAAATCTCATTGGCAATAATAGTATATAGATATTTCAATGGATACTTGCTTATTCGAAAAAAACTTAATCTTTGCACAATTTCTGAATCACCTCCATGGAACACGTAATTTGAAAATTACTACTTAAATCCACTGAGATACATGGGAAAAAATTGTGAGGGCAGAATCTGGCCCAACAACCTCATTTTGCTAGAGAGGCAACCGAGGCTCCGAGAGATTAAGAGGCTCAGCTGCAGGTAGTATTTATGCAGGTGGTGACCACATGGGCCAGAACCTCTGCCAGCTAACTCCTGGTCCATAGTTCTTGTAGGACACTAGGTGCCACTGATAAGATGGGGCAGGCAGAGGTGCACATACCTGGGTCGCCATGTTGCCTGGCACTGGCCCTGTGCCCTCAGAAGAGATGCCTGCCCCCACGCCGCTGGAGCTTCTGCAGCCTGGTTCTCCTTCCTCTCCTCTCCTCTTTGTGCCAGCTGCTGTCATGAGGAGGGTGGCCATCTCCACACAGAGGCCCATAACCTCATGTCAACAGACCAAGCAGCCTCCCATAAGGCAAAGTTGTACGGCTGAAGCCCACGGAAAACAGACTTTTCCTGCTCTTCTCTCGTCCTGAGTCCTGGGACTGTCTTCACAGAAATGTCCGATGGGCTCCTTGGATCATCCATCTGTTCTTCTCAAGAACCTGCTCTAAGGCACTGTGGAAACCGAAGCCTAGTTGGGATCCATGCCGCTCCAACTCTGTGAGGTAGGCACATTGCTTGCTGTGGTGTCAGTGGCCTCAGTTATAAAATGGGGGAATAACAGTGCTGGGCTTATGGTGCTGTAGGGAAGATCCAGTGGGGTAGTTCCCGTGGACTACTTGGCATGTGGGAAGAACTCAGTTATGCCGTCACCTCTCATTAATACTACTAGTTGGTATCTAGTCCAGTCTGTTGAGTAGCTCTTTGTGCATGAGGCCTATGCCTACTAAGACCAAAAATATTTTTGAAAAGCTACATCTTTTGCACTAGGTTGCAGGGTAGAGGGCAACCTGGTACAAACCACTTGTCATCAAAGTAAGGAAGATTCAGCTAAAATCATTTCCTATAGATGCTTTGCTTTAATCCCTGCTGATAGAGTCAGCCTAATTCCTGGACACTGGGATGCTAAAATACCAACTCTGTTCCATAAGTAAACATTTCGGCAAAGGACTCAGATCAGCAGTGGTCCTTCAATCATAGATTCTATAATGAAAACATGCATTCTCTTCATCATTTTAAGATATTAGTGGTCTTTTGTTATTGTCCAAGATTCTACCATCCTTCCTGTTTTTCGCCTCTACTCCGTTTATCTTGTTTCCTGCTTTCCAAACGTGATAGGACTTCTTTGCCATCCGGAGGGGGAGAAAAAAAAACAAGAGATAAACTTCTCGGCCTTGCTGCAGACAGGTGAGAGGTTTCCTGAAAGCCCTACTGGTTAGGGGAAAGCTGTAAAATGACTTAAATATTCCTACTACTTCTAATGTGAAGAGTATGAGACACAGGTCAAGGATATCTAAGTAGGTTTGACAGAAAATACTTCAACCAGACCAGGAAAGTAAGTTTATAAAAATAACAAACAACACTTTGTAACTAAGTAAATTGAGTTTGTAGATAAAGTGTAATGGCAAGAGAAGACTTGACAGTGGACGAGGAGTACTGGGGAGGGGGTCTTCGGAAGATGCTAGGGAGCCAGGTGATTGACTTTTGAAAAGCAGCAAGTGAAATTGTGATTTATAACAAGAAATATATATTTGGTCTTCATCCCACTCCTGGCACAGAGCTTCTAAAATCTTTTTTTTTTTTTTTAGAGCTTCTAAAATCTTAGGATTTCCCAAGTGATAAGGAAAGATTAAGATGTTATTGACAAAGCCCTTTCAGCTACAACCTGTGTTTATTTTAATATGGTGACTTTGCAAAGCCTCTAATGATGGGGTTGGTTGCCAGGGAAACCAACCCTGTGATTGTATGTGGGCTCAGTTGTGCAGTCATGTCCGACTCTTTGTGATTGGTGTCTGAAGTTGGGGAGCAGTTCTGTGGGACTGAGCCTTAACCTGTGGGATCCAATGCTGCCCCCAGGGTAGATAGTGCCAGACTGAGTTAAAGTTGTATGATACCCAATTGCTTAGTGTGGGAAACCCTGCACACACACATGCACACACATGATTGGTGGCCAGAATAACCGAGTATGTGAGTAGAAGAGAAAAGAGTTCTCCCTTTACACAGTGTCTTTGGGGCTTGGGGTTTTTGCACTTATAGACGGGAAAAGCTAAACATGAGAGTGCTTTGAAAGCATGGTTTACAATCACCTCTGTCGTATATCCAACTTCCACATATTCATAAATCTGTTGACAGCTCTCTATTATGTTCCACTGGTCTGTTTACATTGTCATCAATATCACCCTGTTTGAAACTAATTCAAAAAGAAACACGCACCCCTATGTTCATAGCAGCACCATTCACAATAGTCAAGACACAGAAACAACCTAAATGTCCATCTACAGAGGATGAACAAAGATGATGCGATACATATTAATATATACAATGGAATACTACCCAGCCATTAAATAGAACTAAATAGTGCCATTTGTAGCAACGTGGATGGACCTAGAGATTATCATGCTAAGTGAAGAGAAGGACAAATGTCATATGGTGTCACATATATGGAATCTAAAATATTACACAAATGAACTTATCTGTGAAACAGACACAGACTCACAGCCATAGGGAAAAGACTTGTCATTGTCAAGGGAAATGGGGTCAGGGAAGGATGGATTAGGAGTTTGGGATTAGCAGATGCAAACTACTATATATAGGATGAATGAGCCAGGTTCTACTGTATAACATAGGGAACTATTTTCAACATCCTGGGATAAACCATAATGGAAAAGTATATATATATGACTAACAAAATCACTTTGCTGTACACCTAAAACTAACATTGTAAATCAACTATATTCAAAAAAGTTTTCTTCAAAAGAAGGTAAAGAAAAAAGTACCACCTTCTTTACTTTACTATAGACTTTTTTAAGAAGGATGTAGTAAAGTGAGCCCCTGAACTCTTATTTTTGCCAAAACTTTTATTGGTTCATCTTGGTCCTTTATGTTTCCATATACATTTTTGAATTAACCTTTCAAAAAAAGGGGGACTTCATTGAGTTTTTATTGGAATTACATTGATTTATCCTACAAATTTGGGGGACATTTAGCAGTTTTAAGATATGGAGCATTTCCATTTGAAAACGTGGTGCATGTTTCTCCTTAGACTGGCTTTAATTTTTACAGCTTTTTATAATTGTCTCCAAAGCAGTCTTGCACATCTTTTGAAAGATTTATTCTTTAAGTACAGTGGTATTTGTGTTGCTACTTAAAATAGTATCTTTCTTAATTCCATTTTTTACATTTGTTGCTCGTGTGTAGGAACACAACTGATTTTTTATGCACTCATATCTGGCAATCTTGTCAGATTCATTGGTCAGTTTTAATTAGAGTATAGGTTCCCTTGGACATTCTACAGACCATGACATAAATGTGAACAATGGCAACTCTGCTTCTTCCCTGGCAACTTATGTATCTTTCATTTGTTTACTTGTTTATTTTTTTTAACTTACTATACTCATATGATCTCTAGTATATTATAAAATAGATATAGTAATAATGAGTATTTTACCTTTCCTGATTTGTAATAAATGCTTTTCACTGTTCATGGTTACATGTGATGTTATTGATGAGTTTTGGTAGACGATTTTGATTTTCAGATGACCATGTGGTTTTTCCTTTATAAAATGTTAATGTGGAAAATTAGAGCGATGGTTATTTATCAAAATGATGCACAAACATGATTGAAAGAGTCAAACTGCTCAATAACACACCATTTGTAAGTCTGCTAGTAAGGCATGAGAATTCCAGGTATTGTACATCTCCATCCATACTTGGTATTATTATCAATATATTTCATTTTAGTCATTCTAGTGGGTACGAAGTGGTATCTCATCATTTATAAACTTATGAGCTCTGTAGTTCCTGCTGGAAGTAAAACTAACAAAAGCAACTGGTGTAGGGTGAGCCACACCAAGATGTTTGTAAACTGGTAGATAAACCAACTCACGTAACAGTAGCTCAATCCAAAGTCAGCATCATAACACAGATTCCAAAACTACCATGAAGGACTGTTTCAAGAACTCTGTGAATCCATTATCTGTAAACTGTATCTATAATAATTTGTGAGTCAATTGTTTATAAACTAAATTAATAAAATTATAACTTTATGTGGGTTCTAGGGGTTTTTTTTTTCCTTTAAAAAAGAGTTTCCTGTGGTAGCCAAGACACCAGCAGGGCTCTGACAGGTAATCTATGTGACCTTGGGTAAATGCTAAAACCTGGGCCTCAGTCTTCATACCTGTGAAGTGGGACAGTAGTAGGATCCACAGAATAGGATCATTTTGAGAATGAAATAAAATAATTCATGTCAAGTTTATTCCAGTACCTAGCTTGGAGCATATGCTTAGTAAATGTTTAGTTGTGGCTACTTATCAAAAAGTTTAGATACTGGTTGCTTCACTAGTAGGGGAGAAGTAAAGCAGTCGTGCAAGTCCCTAGCAGATACATAGTAAAAACTGAAAAAAACAGAAAACAAAATTTAAAATGTCTGAAAGCATTCCAAAGTGGACCAAAATCAGAGGAAAGTTTAGGCTTGAGAAACTGCAAGTAGAAAGGGTAAAAACTGCACAGACTGTGCTTCTTGACCCAAGAAGCTGCCAAAAATCATAGCCAAGGTCAAAGAAAAAATAATAAAGTTAAAGAAAGCTGTTACATTATGGATGGCCTTGGATCCTGTCTAAAGTAACAGAGTTATAAATGGCATCTTTAGCTGTATAGAAAAAGGGAGAGGAAAAGAATTATTCACCCAGAATCACCTGAAGACTCTATACATGGGAGACATTTATAAAGAAATTAGTGAATAGCATTGCAAGGTTGGGCAGCGACCATTCATTCATTCATGGGTTACTCCTCTCCTTGTTTTTTTAGTCAACAAATTTTTATCAAGCATCCACGATTTCATTACTAAATGTTAGCTCTATAAAGATGCTACTAAATGTTACCACTATAAAGATAATAGTGAAATTTCTGAATTTCCACTAGTTATGCTAAGACACAGGTTTGACAAAATTCAGAGATGACTTTAAGACTCTGCCTCAAAATCTTGTACTCAGTCATAGCTTCTACCTGTGTCAAACCAACACCTGCATTTACCTTAAATTTATATCCATGTCCATAGATCTGGCTTCCCTGGTAGCTCATCAGTAAAGAAACTGTCTGCCAATGCAGAAGATGCAGTTCAATCCCTGGGTTGGAAAGATCTCCAGAGGAGGAAATGGCAACTCACTCCAGTATTCTTGCCTGGAAAGTTCCATGAACAGAGGAGCCTGGTGGGCTGCAGTCTATGGGTCGCAAAGAGTCGGACATAACTGAGCATGCACACACCTCCGCCTTCACAGACCTAACAGAGAGGGGCTACATCCATGATGATCAACCTGGCTGAAAGTTAGATCCACCTAGGAGCTCTAAAAACTCTAAGGCCCCTACTGTTTCCAGATCAGCCACATACAAACATTTGAGTCTAGGACCCTGACATCAGAATCTGTAAATCTTCCTAGATGATTCGGGGCGTAGCCAGAATGGAGAATGAACACTAGGCTGGCTTAGGTGCATCAGAACAGATGAGAATGGCTGGATGGTCTTCCAGGGAGCAGGAAGGTGGGGACTGGTGTTGCTAGTGATAGTGAGGGGGTTTCCCTGGTGACTCAGATGGTAAAGAATCTGCCTGCAATGCAGGAGACCTTGGCTCGATCCCTGGATCAGGAAGAGCCTCTGGAGAAGGGAGTGGCTCCCCACTCCAGTATTCTTGACTGGAGAATTTCAGAGGAGCCTGGTGAGCTGCAGTCCATGGGGTCACAAAGAGTCCGACAGGACTGAGTGACTCACAGTGAGTCAGGGTAGCCTGGGGGCAGGAGGAGGGCCTTATGGTCTTCCCCCATGCCTGCTCTGCACTGGTGGGGGTTTGTACCTATCAGGAAGTGCTGTGGGCCGAATTGTGTCCCCTCAGATTCACATGCTGCAGTCCTAACCCCCCCACCTCAGAATGTGACTGTACTGGGAGACAGTGTCCTTACAGAGGAGAGAAGAGGGAGGCTATATGCAACATGACCATTGGGCTTACAAGAGGAGATTAGGGCACAGGTACTCAGAGAGGGAAGAGCGTCTGGATACACATGGGGAGGCGGCCATCTGTGAGCCAAGGGAAGAGGAAAAACCCAACCCTACCAACACCTTGATCTCAGACTTCCAGACTCTAAAACTGTGTGAAGGTAAATACCCATTGCTTAAGTCACCCAGTTATGGCAGCCCTAGCAAATTAACACAGGAAGCACCGGCTCCATTTGTGGCTATGGCTGTCTTACTAAAACACAGTCATGGGAACTTTTCTGGTGGTCCAGTGGTTAAGACTCCGCCTGCCAGCGCAGGGGACATGGGTTCGATCCCTAGTCCAGGAAGATTCCGCATACTGCAGGGCAGGTGTGCCTGTGTGCCGCCACCACTGAAACCCACATGCTCTGGAGCACATGCTCCACAGCAAGAGAAGCCACCGCCATGAGAAGCCCACACACTGCAGCTAGAGGAGCCCTGCTCTCCGCAACTAGAGAAAGCCTGCACATAGCAACAGAGACCTAGTGCAGATGAAAATAAAATAAAATTACTTTTAATAATGTAATCATAGTAAAAAAAAATTCTAACAGTGGAAAATGGTATAGGATGAAAATTTTTATTTCTCGGAACCCTCTGTCATAATTCCCCTGGGGTAAGTACTGTTAACAGTTTTATCTTAAACAATATCATGTGAAAGCATCAAGATGCATTTCTTGACTACGCAGTGAGCCCTGACACCTTCTTCGTGGCAGACCTGTGCAGCTGCCGTACAAAGGGAGACACTGTGCTATTCTGAACCCCAGTGCTGGCCACATGATGGGGCCTGGCTTCTCTCTCTGGGGTCAGGGCCTCCCAGCAGGAAGGAGGAGCATACTGGGAAGCTCACACTGGCGGCCAGATGGGAATGAACAGAGTTGTTATTTGGAGGAACCCAAAGCAATCACCATCAAAGGGCAAGAACCAACAGGAATTAAAATTTGTGCTTAGTCATGGAGGAAAGACACTTAGGCAGCCACTGATCTAGGACAAGAGGACTAGGCCATGGACGGAGGGCAAGGTGGGAAGTGAGGAGGTGCAAGGGTCCCCAGCAGGAGCTTCAGGAGAGAGGGTTCTGCAGCTCTAGGCTGTGAACAGGGTGGGGTGCAGGGTACAACTGAGTGGCCCTAGCGAGCCAACAGGCTTCAGGTCTCGGGGCATCTCTCAGGTGACAAATACACACATGTGGGGAGTCTAGCTGGCATCATCCTGAACAATTACAGCCATGGGAGGTCACACCCAGATCCCATGGAACACAGAGAAGGAATTCGGGAAGGAAGTCAGGAAGGTGATGTGGAGGAGTGAGCCTGAACTCAGTCTGGAAGAAGACACATTGACCAGATGAAGGTGTGGAGGGACATTACGGGAGGGGAAGCACAATCGAAGCCAGGATGGCCTGAGGGAGGAGGGTATGCAGGACAGAGACTATATGGTGCAGTAGACCAGACATGCATTGCTATGGGTGTAGAGGGTCCGGAAACGCACCTAGAGCCAGGCTGGGCAGCACCCATCAGAAGCACGTGTGGCCATGTCCTGAGGAACTGTGATCGGAGGAGAGAGGTGCCGAATCTGAGCTGCAGACGTTGGTTTACCTGGTACTCTAGGGGCAATGAGGCAACAGGCTTGCATCTGGGGAGAGTACGCCAGCAGCGGGCAAACACATTTTATCCTCAGCCTCCCTCTCACCTTCTCCACAGCTGCAGGAGCTTTCCTGAGCTCTCTCCTCTCTTCCACTTCTGCAGCTCTTTTTCCCTGAGTAGGTCACTGCCCGTGACAAGGTGGACCTGCCCCACTGCTCCAGGCCCTGGAAGAAAGCCCACCGTGGGTCACCATGATGCCCGAAAGACACGGAACGGCTGCAGCCTGGCTATAGCCGTGAGTCCCTCTGAAGTGTATATGGAAAGAAGTACATGGGCAGAAGTACCCCGCTGCCTCACCTTAACAATTCCAGTTACACGCTGAGCACTGAAGAGTCTGACTGAAAACACGTGTGGGCAGATCTCCAGGGTGTCCTTTAGACCGCAACCAAGGCCCTTCTCTCGCTCCAGGATTCTGTGAAAGCAGGTTCACTTAACTTTCCCAGCATGTAAGACAGACAGACTCCAGGGTTATCTCTGGTCAAGGAGCAAACAGTTGCTACCCACTGTCTCCGCAGAATGAAATGCTTCTACTGAAGCAAAACTGACACAGCGGCATAAAACAGATAAGCGTGAGACTGGGCCACGGGAGGCCCGGTTATCTGGAACACTGTTCCTTACCCAAGAGAGACGCATTTATCTGAGGAGTACTATGACCATGTACTTTGAGATAAAATTTCCCAGGGAACCCTTCATATCAGTAGCGACTCTCTATCTGTGAACTTAAGGGAAAAAAAGAAGTATGTATTTCTTTGCTTTATTTGGCTAAGAGGAAGTGTATAGTGTAGAGGGAGGGGAGGATTTGAAAGAGCTTCTCCAGCTTGTGTCCTGGTCCCCAACCTGAGCACGGGAAAAGGAGCCGTGAGACGTATCAGTGGGAACCACCGATGTGGAGGCAGAGATGAGGTCTGACTTGAGGACCCTGAAAGGCCACCTCCCTGTCCCCTCCTCCCAAAAGGGACTTCCCCAGTGTGTTTAGCACACAGTACAGTAAGTATGATGGTTAATTCTATGTGCCAACTTGGCTAGGCCACAGTACCCAGATATCTGGTCAAATAAAATACCAGTCTAGATGTCACTATGAAGGTGTTTTTTTAGGTGAGATTAATGATTACCATTTAAATCAGTAGAATTTGAGAAAGCAGATTACTCTCTCGAATATAGGTGGGCCTCATCCAATCAGTTGAAGGCCATCAGAGAAAATGACTGAGGCTCCCCCAAGGCAAAGGAATTCTGACTGGAGTTGTGACATCAGCTCTGTCCTGGGCCTCTAGCCCACTAGCCTGCCCTGAAGGTTTTGGACTCCACAACTTTGTGTGCTAACTCCAGAATTTCTGAAACTGATGTATGCAAAATGTATATACACTTTTACATATACATGTATTAATGTGTGTGTGTATGTATGCATAGGGCATATACACGCTTAGATTTCCCCGTTCTCCCTAATGAACGTATCAAGAAGGGACTACACTCCAGCAGCAACACTGAGCACACTTGGGGCCCGGACAGTGGTGTCTCATACTCCTCACAAAAACTGACCAGGACTACTCAGAAAAATGACTGATTCGAAGATCAGGGCAGAGTCAGTACAGGATGAACCTGGAACATGTTAAGCCAGAAAGAAAGGAAGTGCGCACAAAAGATAACGGATCGTGTTTCAAGGACTTGGGAAGCAGCTCAGTCTTCGCAATGGTACAACTGGAGCACCAGCACATTAAGTACAATAATAAACTCTTGGAAAACGGGATTGAAAAATCAATCCATGTCACTGATTTTAAAAGACATATGCATAAATAGAGGAGAAGGTTACTCTACTTAGAGTCGAATGCTGAGGACAAATCAGCCAATGTGCAGGGAGAGCTGGAGAGGGAACATTATCCTTGTACAGCCACAGAGTGGAGAGTAGATCAGCTAGAAGCACCCGTGGATTTTCAATCCAGGGGGAGGTTTTGATGACGAGCAGGACACTTGGATGTGTTCAAGTGTCTCCTCATGAACTGCTAATGAATTCAAGGGAGAAAACAAAACCTAATAATTATGTAGCAGAGATCAGAATCACCTCCACCAGTGAATAGTGTGTGTCCTAACACATCAGCCTGTGAAGGACACAACTTCACCAGCGCAGCCTTATGGCCGGCAAGGCACGACCCCAACAGAGTCACCAAGAAACGTCAGGCCAGCACAACACGATGACTGGCCTATTTTTAAAAAGAATGGTGCATAGACGGGAGCGGGGGACTCTATTTCTCAGATGTCATTGTCATAAAAGATGACGAAAGGCTATGGAAGTGTTTCAGACTAAAGGGGGCCAAAAGCTCATGACAACTAAATGCAGTACCCAGCCCTGTACTGAATCCTGTGGAGGAGAATGAAGTGCTGGAGAGAACATTATTAGATTGACTGACAAAATCAGGATACAGCTGCCAGATTAGATGAAAGATTGCATCAGTGTAAGTTTATGAAGTTGAGACTGTACCATGGTTATGTAAGAAAATATTCTATTCTTAGGTAACACACACTGAAATATTTAAAGGGAAAACACCATATGTAATTTACCTCCAGCTGGCTCAGAAAGAATTCTCTATTTACACATGAATGTATGTGTCTGTACATACACAGAGATGAATGGATGGGTGGGTGTATGGATGGGTGGATGGGTGATTGGGTGGATGGATGGGTGGGTGGGTGGGTGGATGGGTAAAAGAGGCAAGGAGGGAGAGAGAAAGAACAAAGTTTCTGGAGGAAAGAGAACTCTATGGGGAAGAGATTTGTTTCCTGTGTCTGTTGTTCACAGGCCATACCCACAGTAAGGCTGGATGAACTAATCCTTTGACCTGGAGAAATAGCCAAAAATATATGAGGTGAGCTTGGGGCACTGGTTAGAATCAGATCATTTAGACCAAGTGAGCACATCTAACGTGCCAGCCCCCTTTCAGGGACTGTGTGCTACGGTGTGTTAGAGACAACTCTAGCTCAACCACTGTACCAGTCAGCTTTCTAGCAGGAAACAGATGCTACACTGAAACTAGGTCACTGAGGACAGCATAATAAAGGACATGTACAAAAGTGGAGGACAGAGTTAGAGAAACCAGTGAGGGAAGATGCAGCTTCCCATGAAAAGCAGTAGTGAGGAGCTGGTGCTATCAGAAAACAAGATGGAAGGGAGGGAGCAGTTACGTAGAGAAGAGCGGTGTTGAGACCTGGTCTAGCCATCTGAGGAGCCGTATGCGCTGGGAAAGGGATGCACCTGACTCTGCAGCCAGTCCTTCGCAATCCAGAAGGCAGGGACCATAGAGGACAAAAACCTGGATCGCACTTTCCTTACAGCTTCTGGTCTCCCTCCACGGTCTCCAATTGGCTACATTCTCCTGGTAGCTCATGCACAAGGGAGGCTATTGATGCGGTCTACACAGGTCAGTCTTCCAGGGGAAAGCATAGGGTAGAGGAGGGCAGAGAGCAAATCTTACAGGGGAGATGGACTTAGCAATGATTCGGGCTACGATGAGTGTTTAGCTTTGCAGGAACACAGAAAGCTGACTTTCAACATCACCAACAAAAGAGTTCTGATTGTATGTAGAAGATTCTTGGAACTGGAATGGTCAAAGAGTTTGAAATGAAAGTCGAAAAAAAAAGTGCTGTTTTCCTAAATATGGGAAATAACACTTTTAAAATCTGTCTTTTTTCTAAAGTAATTTTCTGAATTGTCAACCACAGCCAGAAGGAAGTAAACATAGGAGAGTTCACTAACAAGAGAGCAGCAAAATTGAACTTGGATGGAGGAATTCTCCTATTAATTTTTCCTGAAAGTAGAATACCTGTCGGATATGACCGAAAGGTGGTAAGTTTCTGTAGTGCTCCACCAGAGTGTGGCCCCGGGTCTGGCATGCATTCAGTGGGGGTCTCTGCAGAGCGAAGGTCACAAGGCAGGATGGAGACTGCCCAGCGTGGTCACAGGGGAAATTCAGGGGGCAAGATAAAGCTATTGACTGAAAGATGAATCACAAAATGAGAAGCTGGGAGGTCTGGAGGGGAGCAGGGGCATGGTGTATGATAGTGTGTGGCCAGTGTTTCAGGACCCAGGCTGTGAGAGGCCAGTGCTGAGTGTCATTTGCTGTTTATTTCAGAGGCAGGATTCACTATGGAGAAGAGGACAGACCTCACAACTAAGACCAAGACTGACCCTTCCCAGCCCATCATGTCCTCCCTTGTGAGACACAAGCCCAGCCATGATCTCCTGACACAAAAATATACTAAGTCCTGCCTTTTCTGCCCCCTCCCTCCACTCCAGTCCAGGAGTGAGTGGCACAGAGCTGGTAGGGCAGTGCGCTCCCATTCTGAGATCCAGGTTCCTCACATCCTGTAACATCCTGTTACTTCCCCATCTCCTTGGGTATTGCCATCATCCACAATGAGGTGAAGTAGGCTTGCCTTCATGCCTGGCAAAGACATAGCATGGGGAAGTGGCTTTGTCTCTAAAGAGATGGCTCGGAAGTGGCTCACATAACTTCTGTTCACATGTTATTGGCTTGAACCTAGTTGCATTGCCATTTCTGGCTGCAAGGGAGTCTGGAAAGTATAGCCTCTACCTGGTGACCCTGTGATCTACACAAACACATGGTATTCTTTCATGGAAGGGGGAACTAATTGGAGCATGTTACCAGAACTTAAGTAACAGGTCAAAGGGGCCCCATTGGCCCACAACTGGGTACAATGAGAGCACTAAATTAATACGTACAATCGCCAGCCCAGGATTGATGCTCGGGACTGGTGCAGTGAGATTTCCCGGGGGGGAGGGAGGAGGGAGGGGGGTTCTGGAGGGGAAGCATATGTAAACCCATGGTGATATCATGACAATGTATGGCAAAAACAATTAAAAATAAATAAATAAATAAAAATAATATACTATTTTAAGATGAGAATGCACATTAATCCTTTTCTATCCACATCAAAGATTTGAAAAGGTACATAAACAAATATGGGAGAAGGGAAGGTTCTTGCTTATGGTAACCATCTGCCACCAGTCTGCCATTTTCTCAGCCCAGAATGGACTCTGCTCACCTTGATCACATCCCTGAATTTCCCTTTCTGCCCTTTTGTGACTTAGTTAAAAAGAAAACTTCTCCTATTCTCCCACCCCAACATTTTTTTAAATTCCTCTTTGTTACAATTATCTGTGTATAGCTTAGATTATGAGCTGAAGAAGTCAGCAGCAAATTACCAAGATCACTCCCAAAGGAGAACAATTTTTATAAAGTCTCTAAAATTCAGTTGTTGCAGTCTTCACTTGGTCACCCTTCAGAACAGTATTGCTGTTGAAGAAAAGTTGTTTCCAACCCTCATCATACTTTTTCATATCCTTTCAGAGTCAAAGATGTTCTGTGACCTGGAAATGGTCTCCCAGGCCGCTGACCCCACTATTCCCCTTAGCTGCTGTCCCTTGTAGCAAGTTTGTGTCCCACTCTCCATGGTTCTACAACAGAACCCATTCAACTTTAGAGAGCAGGCATCACTGTAATCACAAATGCTCTCATCTGTATCAAAATAAAACGTATGTTCTGACCAGAATCTCACAGCTCATTTGTGAAATTTGGTGCAGAGAGTTCAGGTCCTTTGATGAAAGATCACTGAAGTAAGCCCTGACTGAGTGTTAACTGAATGAATGATTAATTTATTGAACAAATAAACAAATAAATAATAAAGTTGGTTAATATTTAATCCAAAAGCTGGTTATAAAAATCTCTAATTTGAAAATATGAATGCATTCCAATGTTCATGGCAGCATTATTTACAATAGCCAAGATATGGAAGCAATCTAAGTGTCCATTAGCAGAGGAATAGATAAAAAAAATGTGGTACATATATACATCGGAATACTACTCAGCCATAAAAAAGAATGAAATAATGCCATTTGCAGCAACATGGGTGGACCTAGAGATTATCATACTACATGAAGTAAGTCAGACAGAGAAAGACAAATCAAACATCATATGCTATCACTTATATGTGGAATCTAAACAAAACTATACAAGTGAACTTATTTACAAAACAGAAACAGACTCACAGACATAGAAAACAAATTTATGGCTACCAAAAGGGAAAAGTTGAGGAGGGAGGCAGATAAATTAGGAATTTGGGATTAACAGGTACACACAGCTATTTATAAAACAAACAAACAATAAGGACCTACTTTATAGCACAATGGAACTATATTCAATATTTCATAATAATCTATAATGGAAAAGAATCTGAAAAGAATGTATATATATATTCTTTTGCTGTACATTGGAAACTAACACAACATCATAAATCAACTATACTTCAATTTTTAAAAAAATCTAGTTACAAACAGTCTGGTTCTTTCCGTTGTTTTAATCATCAAATGGCATTTGCAGGTTACCTGTCTGCTCACAAGATTTCAGTTGATCAAAATACACTGTCATACTACCTAAATCTAATCTTGATGAAGGGGTAGTACCAGGTTTCATGCTTTTTAGAAATCTTGGAAATTGAAAGGAATAAATCCTGCTGGACTGCTGGTGTGGAGGGTAGCCTTGGGGGAACCCACTTTTCCAGGTTCTCAGGAAAGTCCTGCTGTGGTTTTCCCCTAAAGCTTCCGAAGTGGTCTTCATTTACGACTGAGGACTGACAGTGAGCACAAAGGTCTCCTGTCACTCTGGAACCCACCCAGGGCTCCTGCATGTGGTGGGGGGCCCTGAGAGCCAACAGGAGCACAGGCTGCCAGCTCTCCCCAAAACAGGCCTGGAAGTTTAGGAGGACAAGATAAACAAGAGTAATGGTATGACATCAAGGGTGTCTATTTGAAGACAAAACAACCCACCAGCTACACCTTGAGATCAACAGACAGTCAGCCCTGTCTACACTAATATCCAAATGACTCCATAAAGATCACTGGTTCCAGTAACGATGTCACTCAGGCACTGTAAAAGCCCAGATCATCCTAGATCCTGCCACGTTCAGATTCATGCACTTCCCAAACACTGGAATATAGGCTTCCATTTTTATAAGCAAAGAGTCTAAACAAAAATTTCATTTTTACTCTACCCTCTGAGTCTCCTGAGTTCATCCTGTTAATGAAACCTGTTTCTTCCTAAAACAAAATAGGGTCTGAAACCTGCCAACCTTCTAAACCCCTAATCTAGAGAAATTCCAAGCTACTTGGCACAGGCACATTATCAAATCAGATGTTTGGTGTGTTTTTTCCTGAGAATACTATGAAACATCCTAACACATGAGTTTAAGTTTTTAAAGACCACCCTAAAAACTAATCATAACCTTCAAATAACTACAAAAGTATCAACTGAATTATAATGTCACACTTTTAATAGGGGGAGAAAACACCTTTGCAGATTGATCCTGGGGAGATTATCACATAAATAGAGATACAATATAGTCTAAAGTGAAAGAAAAGGTGGGGGAGAATGGATATATGCATATGTATGGATGAGTCCCTTCCCTGTTCACCTGAAACTGTTCATAACACTGTTAATTGGCTATACCCCAACACAAAATAAGGGCTCCCCTGATAGCTCAGTTTTTAAAGAATCTGCCTGCAATGCAGGAGACCCTGGTTCTAATCCTGGGTTGGAAAGATCCCCTGGAGAAGGGATAAGCTACCCACTCCAGTATTCTTGGGCTTCCCTAGTCGCTCAGCTGGTGAAGAATCCACCTGAAATGTGGGAGACCTGGGTTCAATCCCTGGGTTGGGGAGATCCTATGGAGAAGGGAAAGGCTACCCACTCCAGTATTCTGGCCTGGAGAATTCCATGGACTATATATAGTCCATGGGGTCTCAAAGAGTCAGACACAACTGAGCAATTTTCACTACAAAGTAAAGTTTAAAAAAATAATAAAGTAAAAGAAAAGATTGTTGAAAGGAAGGCCCAACACTCTCGTATCAGTAGACCTCAAAGATAGTGCAGCTTCAGTTCCAAACCAACACCGTAAAGTGAGTATTGCAATAAAGTGAGTCACACAAACTTTTTCGTTTCCCAGTGCATATAAAAGTTGGATTTACACTATATTGCAGTCTATTAAGTTTGCAATAGCATACATCTAAAAAAAGTATATTCTTTAAAAATATATTATTGCTAAAAAAAATGCCAGTCATTTGAACATTTAGTGAGTAGTAGTAGTAACAAAGATCACTGGTCACAGATCACCTTAACAAATATAATAATAATGAAAAAGTTTGAAACGTTGCTAAAATGTGACACAGACACAAAGTGAGCGAATGCTATAGGAAAAACGGTGCCAATACACTTCGTGCAGGGAGCCACAAACCTTCAATTCGTAAAAAACAAAAACAAAACAAAAAACCACAGTATCTGTGAAGCACAATAAAACAAAGCATAATAAAACAAGGTCTACCTGTAATGAGATTTCCAAACAGATAAAATATTGTGTGCTATTACAGGATATTATAGCTGATGTCTGACTTATGGCCCAAATGGGAGTCAAACACATCCAAACGTAACTGTTGAGCAGCAGGTAGCCCTTGGTGCTAATAATTTACATAAGAAGAGCTGTTTGTGGCTGAAGGAGTAAACGTGGACTGAGGCACTTGTGCCTAGGGTTGCCTGATGTCTGTGCCCCCAGATAGCTGGTGAGATATGAGAAATGCAGAAGACACCTGCTATTTACTGAAAT
Source organism: Antilocapra americana (assembly GCA_007570785.1). Classification (NCBI taxonomy): domain Eukaryota; kingdom Metazoa; phylum Chordata; class Mammalia; order Artiodactyla; family Antilocapridae; genus Antilocapra; species Antilocapra americana. The sequence continues at coordinate 4,774,689 of ML662439.1, forward strand.
GGACATACTACAAGGAGAAAGCAAAGTGGATACCAAACATTCTGGGCTGGGAGCTGCAAAGCTGATTTCTAACCTATCTTGGCCTCGGTGTCACTACTCCAGAACTCCTTTCCCTCACATGCTGTGTATTTGGTTTGGGCTAGATGATGTCTGTGGACCTTCCAGTCACAGACTGGAACTAGAGTGCTCGGACTCTAAGGAGAACCATGAGCAAAAATAATATAAAGTAACATGGTAGTCAGTGAAAGAATAGCAGTCAGGATGGCATGGAAAAGAAGTGGCTGGTATGTTTCCTTTATCAAATGGAAGAAGGATCTGAAATCCATTTCCTTGGACACAGACAGAGGGCAGCAACAGCAGAGTCATGGATTTCTGTGCTATCTACAGATACCGACAAATTCTTGCTCCTATGGGAATGAGGAAACAAGGCGGCTTCCTAGCAGACTGGTGGCTTTAAATTCCGATCTCTTCTGAGACTTTCCTTCTGTTTCTGTTGTACTGAACCCTGCTTTGGTAGCATTAAAGTGGAAAGACAAGTAGCACCTGAAAGAAAAAAATCTACAAGCAATAAATGCTGGAGAGGATGTGGAGAAAAGGGAACTCTCTTACACTGTTGGTGGGAATGCAAGCTAGTACAGCCACTATGGAAAACAGTGTGGAGGTTCCTTAAAAAACTGCAAATAGACCTGCCATATGACCCAGCAATCCCACTGCTGGGCATATACACCGAGGAAACCAGAATTGAAAGAGCCACGTGTACCCCAATGTTCATCGCTGCATTGTTTACAATAGCCAGGACATGGAAGCAACCTAGATGCCCATCAACTGACGAATGGATAAGAAAGCTGTGGTACATATACACAATGGAATATTACTCAGCATTAAAAAAAAAAATTCATTTGAATCAGTTCTACTCAGATGGACGAAACTGGAGCCCATTATCCAGAGTGAAGTAAGCCAGAAGGAAAAACAACAGTACAGTATACTAACGCATATATATGGAATTTAGAAAGATGGTAACGAGAACCCTGCATGCGAGACAGCAAAAGGAACGCAGATGTATAGAATAGACTCGTGGACTCTGTGGATGAGGGAAAGGGTGGGATGATATGGGAGAATGGCATTGAAACATGTTAATTATCATATGTGTAATCAATCGCCAGCCCAGGATTGATGCTCGGGGCTGGTGCATCGAGATTTCCCGGGAGGAGGGAGGGAGGGAGGGAGGGAGGACGGAGCGGGGTTCTGGAGGGGGAGCATATGTAAACCCATGGTGATATCATGGCATTGTATGGCAAAACTAATAAAAAAAAAATTGGAGAGTCAAAGAGTTGGTGCTCAATATATTTGTGATGAATAAATTATAAAAGTTCAACCTGAAAAAAAAAATTGTCCCCTCCTACTCTTCCAGTACATTCTATTCAAAAGATGGGCAATGGGGAAAGATGAAACCAAATAAAACGATACTGAAAATTCTGAACATTTTTTTTCATACTCCATGTGAGTTCATGAACCTATTATAATTGGCTACCAGTCCTTAACATTTTTATCTCCCTTCAGTCCCTACTCACTCCCTATATTTTACTATCATTTTTGGTAATTTGAGTAAAATGCCTAAGTTTTCCTAGGGTTCATGATACAAAGGAGTGATAGAATTCACTCTTAGCCCATCTGGAGACATTTTGTGAAACAAGATGGGGAAAGCCACATTTCCCCTCAGGGCTGGACAAGGACATGTGGGCTGGAATCTCAGCACTACTGGCCCTCAGTGGACACCTTTGTACAATGAAACTTTGCAAACAGCCACAGTGGCTCAGATCTGAGTGGATACAGAATAATTAGGAAAGGCTTCCAGCATCCTGAGCTTCATGAATATGGACTGTCCTCACATCTAAAGGAAAGAAAATAACTTCTGCATTAATTTTCAGAAAGAGCTTCAAAAAAATTTCAAGCCTGGTGTATTTTTAGAAATTCACCTACAGCTTGATTTTAAACTTTGCTTTGTCTTTCTATTTCAAATAATCTTATGGGAATCTTTAAACTTCATCTTTTTAGGAGAAATTGTGGAGGCAGGTGTTCAAATGAAAGAGAAAATCTTAAAGTTTGTACTTGTAAATTAGTATTGAATTTAAATTGCCTAAAGAATATTTTACTGAGCAATGACTTGCAGGAATGACCTTTAAAGAGGTCTTTTTCTCCCTTCTATTATTGAGCACACTCATGAATGCATGTATACACACATGATTTATGTGTGCTAGTACAAATATTAACTTAAAATTTGGCAGTATGATTTAAAAAATTTTTTTTTGCCTAACCGCAAATCTTGTGTGATCTTGATTCCCTGACTAGCAATCAAACCTATGCCCCCTGCAGTAGAAGCACAGGGAACTTCTGATTTTTCTTTTAATAAATCATCCATCAATTGCCAAACTGGAAGTTAACAGCTCCAACCATTTAAAATTATCATTAATTTTTTTAAAGAGTGTAGAAATTTTCATTTTTAAACTAAGGGAAGATGATATTGTTTGTTTCTTAAAGGAACAAATTATAAATCATTATTCTAATCTGTGCCCTCAAAATCTATGAGTTTTTCCATTATAAAATTGTTTATATACACTAGTATTGTGTTTCAAAGATACACAAAAAGTAAAAAAAAAAACTTTAAAATTCACAATCCATTCACCTAGAAATAAACAATGCTAAGATTTTTGTTTTCCTTCTGATCTATCTTTTCTGCATGAAGAAGCATACCTAGATAATAATGTAAAAGTTATTTTTAATAAATTAAATGAATTTCTTTCATTTAACCAATTATTAAGGTTTTTCAAATACCTTATTTTAGATACTTAACATAATTATTTATGACATATGGTATCCAGCCTCCAAGATGACCCCATCGATTACGACCTCCTGGTGTTCATGACCCTATGCAGTATTTTTTCGCATTGAACAGAGGTGACCTGCATAACCAATAAGATACTTCAGAAAAACAGTTTGACTTCCAAGACTATGTCATAAAAGATGTTGCAGTTTTCACCGTTTTTGGTTTGCTCAGTATAGGTGAAGCCAGGTGACATGTAATGAGGACTCCAGTCATCCACTTTGGAGAGGTCCAGGTGGTGAGGAATTGAGGTCTCCTGCCAATAACCAGCACCAGTTTGCTAGGTATTAATATTTGAGTTTGTCACCATGGAAGTAGATCCTCCCACTTAATCAAGTTCTTGGATGACTACAGTCCTGGTTGACACCTCGATTGTAACCACGTGAGAGACCGAGACAGAATCACTAAGCTAATCTGCTCCTGGGTTCCGAATCCAGAGAAATTGTGGGAGTTACTATTTATTATTTTAAATATCTACATTTTGGAACAATGTTGCATATAAATAATTATGACTTTGGTATCAGATGTGAGGCACTATCATAACAAAACCGCTAAAATGTGGGGGCACCTTTACGACAGGGAAGACTCAAGAGTAAAAGCGCAAGGTCCATTGAAGAAACTTGGCAGAAGCCTGATGACCTTCAAGGATACCACTGGTAAGGACTCAGAGTAAAATCTGGAAAATATTACTGGGAACTAAAAGATAAGAGATTCTTGTTAGATATGACAGGAAATTTAGCAACTGTCACATGCAAAAATATGGGGGGGGGAGGACTATATCTAATGAGCTAAGTGATCTAGCTAGGGGGATTTCCAGGTGGTGCTGAAAGTAGTGCTTGGTTTCTTACAGCAAATCTAAGAGGAAAGATAAGCTGAAGGAAGAATTAGTCAATAAAAAGGAGTCAAGACTTTCTGCTTCTGAAATTTTCCAGATGACAGAAAATGCTAAAATTGTAAAATAGCTTCCAGGCAAAGATCAAATCCAGGGCTATTCCAAGAAAGCATGGTCTAAAGATGAAGTTGAGGTTGTGACTGTAAAAATCTCATTTAGTGATTAAGGCAAATCTAAGGTAGTACTTCAGAGAACTCTAGGGCTTCTGAAAGTTTACAAACATTGTCTGTCACTGCTGTTTCAACAGCCCAAGGTAGAAAAGGGCTTATCTTGAAGAGATGTATGACGTGGCTCTTAACTAATGGAATAAACCCCACTTAATTGTTGAAGGTGACCTACAGAGTTGTTTGTTTGTTTGTTTTTTTAATTAATATTGGCAGAAACATTATCAGGGTGGACTGCATGAACAGAAACCATACAAAGTGAAAAGAGATCTTCAGACGGTCAAACTTTGAGAGGCAGGAAGTAGGGTAAGACTCTCTCTAAGCTGCAAATCATGGGTTACCTTTAACGAACAGAAAGGAAGAATCAGAGGGCAAAACTAAGAACTCAGAGGATAGAACCAGGAGCTACAGAGAATCATTCCAAGGAAAGAGTGGACCCAAGTCCTATTTAAGGAATTATTCCATATTTACTTAGCTAGATATTAGCATTTCTATGAAGCAGTGAGGTCTGTGTGCCCCCTCTTCTCCCCATTTTGAATGGGAGTATCTGTAATATTATTTAAAGGCTATCCCACCAGTTTATATCAGGTGTGGGAGGGGGCAGGTAACTTGCCTCTGTAATCCACAGTTTGTCAGATGGAGACGGACTATACTTGAACTGTACTTGGAGTGCTGGCTTAAAAAAGTCACAACCTAGAAGTTGAGAGTTAGGTTTTATTTGGTGGGAATTTTTAGGACTTTGAGCCCAGGAGATAGCAGCTCAAGTAACACTGAGAGAACTGTTCCAAGGAGGCTGGGGGAGGAGAAAGGTAAACTTGTAATAAGGGGAAAGTAGTCTGAACATCAAAAGATTATTGTTAATTAAGGAAGCCAGATATCTCAAGTTAAGGAATTTAGCACTTTTCTGTATATGGGAAGATTCAAGACTCATTCCTTTCATATGCATCTCAGCTATCTGGGGCCAGTGCTCACTGTGGGGAGTGGTTGACTCTGCCAGAGAGCAGGCATTGTTATTCAGAAAATCACATTTGGAGGGCTGGAATCCCTGATGGCTGGGACATCCTTGTTTATTGGTATGATAGGAAATACTCCATTTCACAGGAACTATATACTGAAGAAACTATTCTTGAAGAGCTTCATCTGCCCCTGCACCTGACTTAGCTGGTGAGGCTCTTGACTTGGAACTGATGCTGAAACAGGAAGAAACTTTTGAGAACCTTGTCAAAGGGTGATTGTATTTTGCATGTGTGAGGGTGAGAATCATTGAAGGCCAGGGCACAGACTGTAGTGACCAGCTTTTCCAATGACCTCCAGTAATTCTTGCCTCCTGGTTTCATGTCCCTATTGAGGTCCCTACCACCACGAATAGAACTGATCTGTGCAACACATAGAATATTAGAAAACAAGCAGAGCATGACTTCAAAAGAGACACTGTTTCAACTTAGCTCTCTCTTGGATCACTTGCTGCAGGGAACAGCTCTAGACCTCTGGAGAGGTCCGTGTGATGAGGAATCGAGACCTCCAGCCAACAACCAGCATTAATTCTTCAAGCATGCGTGAGAGCCACCAGCAAAGCAGAACCTACAGCCCCAGTCAAGGTTTCGGATGACCACAGGCCTGGCCAATAACTTGATTAAATCTCATGATGTATCCTGGGGCAGAGCCATCCAGCTAAGATGTCCCTGGGTTTGTCACCCACACAAAATGTGTGAGATAATAAATATTATTTTAAGCCACTAAGTTTTGGGGTAATTTGTTATGTGCTAATAAATAATTCAGCCTTATTTCATCATGTGAATATACCATAATTCAATGTTAATTTAGATTTAATTTAATTTTAGATTTCTTCTAATTTTTCATCATTATAAATACTACTATAATGAATTCAATAAATAATACTACTATGAAGAACCCTATAAATAATAAATTGTCTGAATCTCTAATGTGAATAGATTCTTAAAAGAGAAATGACTAGATATGAGCAGTGTGTGTTGACAGCTGCATTATACAAAAGCATGCATTTTACTGTAGCCTCAGTTATGCTTTTCAAAACCACATGACAAGAATATCCATTATCAATATTCTTTTTTTTTTTAATTTTCTTTACTTTATTGTGTTGGTTTTGCCATACAATGACATGAAACTGCCATGGGTTTACATATGCTCCCCCTCCAGAACCCCCCTCCCTCCTCCCTCCTGATTCCCTCCCCCTGGGACATCTGGGTGCACCAGCCCCGAGCATCAGCCCTGGGCTGGCGATTGATTTCACATATGGTAATTAACATGTTTCAATGCCATTCTCCCATATCATCCCACCCTTGCCCTCTTCCACAGAGTCCACAAGTCTGTTCTATATTCTATATTCTTATTTAACACTACACTGAAATAGACACACTTATGAAAGAAAATGAAATTAAAAGCATAAAAGTTAGAGAAGAAAAACTTAAACCTCCACTATTTTTATTTGATATGATGAATATTTGAAAAACAGAAGAGGAACTACTGAAATGCTATTATAAATGATATGAGACCCCAGTAAGTTAACAAGAAACCAAAGAACTTCATTGCTACCCTAGACACATTCAAGACACTTTGGACAGAGGTCTGACCAAGTGCAATTACGGGCACCAGTAGGAGGAAAGATTGAGCTGCCTCTTGACTATGTCCTACTGAATTCACGTCACCCAACAAACAGGTTACACAAATACAACCAGTAATGTCAGCTGTATAACACTTGAATATTACACGTACACCTCTCAAATTTTGTTGCTGATTTTGAAACTACAACTCACAAGAAGGAAACAAGGGGGCACATGGAGACTGAAGCAGTTTGTCAGCCTGAACTACCTCATTCCTTTCTTCAATCCCTGTAGCTTCACCTACTCCTTCAGATAATCTTCTCTGCGACTGACGAGCCAGGTTTTCAGTGTTTAGCATCGTGCTTCCTGAGTCCCTGCTGAGTCACTCTCCAACTCCTGGCAAGCTCTTCCTTGTGAGATCTTCTGCTAAGCTCCTATCCTGAAGCGTATGTTCAAACCCAAAAGCTGAACCAGGCTGACGCTGCTAACTCAATTCCCCATGGGTCCAGGGCCCAGGAACAGGGGTATCTTGAGGCCGTATCACAAACTAGTGGTACCATGAACTTGAGGTCCATACTTCTTTACCAAATCAGCTAGCAAAGGCAAAATTCGTCAGGACATGTGGCCTTTGCTCACTCTATGGCACATTCCCTGAAGAAAACAGCGATGATTGTCCATTTTGGATAAAAATGAGAAAGGGGAAAGGAGGGGCAAAGGGTCTGATGCTCAAACAGCAAATCTTTGGAGCTTGAGGACTGAATGTGATCTCACTTGGCACTCTGGACTCCACTGCCAGGCTCAGAGCCTAGATAGGAGTGCTGTCTATCCATGTGACCTTCCTACCAAGTCTGACAAGTATTCCTAAGACTAAAGTGTGTTAAAACAGGAAGAGATTGGGGGTTCATTCCTGCAGCCTCTCTGGCCTCAGAGAACTGAGTACATCAGCACAATGAGGAGCCTCCAGATCCCTCCTCCCTACCTCACCCCACCCCAGCTCCCCTCACCCCACAAGGAGGGCACAAGCAAAGAGAAGAGGTCTGCAAGTGGCTTTTCAGCACACACAGAGAGAAGCAGCTCTCCGTAGGCCAGGAGCCAAGTTGGCAGAAGCCTGATGAGCTTTTTGCAGTGACGTGCCCGCTCTTTCTAAAGTGAACCACAGAGCTCTTACCCTCCAGTGTCAGCAAGTAAAGGTGGGGCTTCTCAGACCCTCTTATCCTTAGCTTGGAGAGCTTACGTGGCTGAAGCACAGGCCACGTTCACTCATATGAAGCTGTGACCTAGGCCTACAGGGAACAGAGCGACTGATTTTTAAATGCTTTGCTGTTGGTTAGTCACTAAGTCCTGTCCGAGTCTTTGTGACCCCATGGACTGCAGCATGCCAGGCTTCCCTGTCCTTCACTATTTCCCAGAGTTTGTTCAAACTCATGTTCATTGAGTTGATGATGCCATCCAACTACCTCATCCTCTGCCGCCCCCTTCTCCTCCTGCCCTCAATCTGTCCCAGCATCATAGTCTTTTCCAGTGAGTCAGCTCTTTGTATCAGGTAGCCAAAGTATTAGAGCTTCAGCTTCAGCATCAGTCCTTCCAATGAATATTCAGGGTTGGATTCCTTCAGGATTGACTAGTTTGATCTCGCTATCCAAGGGACTCTTAGGAGTCTTCTCCAACACCATAATTTGAAAGCATCAATTCTTAGGCAATCAGCTTTCTTTATAGTCCAACTCTCACACCCATACATGACTACTGGAAGAAGCACAGCTTTGACTAGATGGAACGTTGTTGGTGAAGTAATGTCTCTGGTTTTTAACATGCTGTCTAGGCTTTAAATACTTAGGAAGAGAGAAATATGTGAAAGTCCTCCTCAGCATTCACTGTCTATGGTGCTATCAAAATATCACATCCTGGGATCTCCAGAGTGTGATTTTCCATCAGGTTTCATAACACCTTCCAGCCTCTCCATTTACCTCATGGGATATTAAGGAATTCACAAAACAGGTTTACAATTAATTTTATTTCAAAGAAATGTACAGCAGATCACATTTGGTGAGTCAGAGAGAGGAAATTTGAAATAAAAATAGAACGTGGTGAACTAAAAAACATTGAAACTCATAGCTCTCCAGACAAAACTGGCATTTAAATGGATATAGAGAAGAAGACTGTGTCACTGTCCTGTCCTTCCTAAAGGTCATAGATGTTTATAATTCATTTGAGGTTTTAACCTTGATTCATATTAAATTTCAAAAGCACAGGTTCAGTCCACAATGCATTTGATTCAGCCTCTCCTATGTGCTTGGCACCGAGCTAGGCACCAGTGATACGCAGGAGAGTAACACACACCTGCCCAGAGGAAGAGTCGAGAAGATGACATTCTTGCTATTTTGTGAAAAAAAGAAATAATGCTCTGTGTCAGTGAAGCAAACATTCTGGAGAGCTGACTATAAGATTCTGTGTGAGGCCCCAAGAACCACCCCCCAGATAATGGCAGGTCACAAGTGGCTTTTTAAAGCCACACTACATATTGACTTTGTAACACAGAATGAGCATCTGGGAAGATTTACTTCCTTAATTATGTTTGGCTTGTGATAATATTAAAATTAGCCTGTATTCCCTGAACATCTTCAGAGGAACAAGTGTTTTAGAAGCATACTGGGCAACAAGATATAAAGGGACTGAAGATGCTCAAGCGAAGAAATATGTCTTCTCTGTCCTACCCTTGATTCGTTCCTCTCTATGCCGTTTTTTCTTTCTTCCTTCTTTCTTCCCCCAGATAACTTATATGTGACTCCTTAGGAATATGAAAACGATTATTGTAATCTTCATAAGTCAAAGAAGGAAAAACCTGATTTACTGAGCACCTACTAAGGGCTAAATAAGCACTAAATGTGTTTCATTAGTTCTCTCTTCTAATTCTTCCTGGAGTGCTGTGAAGAAGGCATTGTTATCATCCGTTGAGATATGAGGACACTGAAGCACAAAAGTATTTACATAACTGATAAAAGATTGAAGCAGAATTTGAATATAGTCCATCAGTGTTAAAACATATTTCATGGGACTTCCCTGGTGGTCCAGCAGTTGAGTGTTCACCTTCCAGTGCACGGGTTACCAGTTTGACCCTTGATCCGGGAACTAAGATCCCATAGGCCTCCTGGCCAAAAACCCAAAACCTGATACAGAAGCAGTGTTGTAACAAATGCAATAAATACTTCTAAAATGGTCCACATCAAAAACAGAAAAATCTTTAAAAAAAAAAAAAAGAACTCTCTCTTCCCACTATCCAGTTCACTCCAACCTTTAATACCCCATTTACCAACAGCCCAATAGAGAAAGGGCAAAGGAGAAGACCAGCAGTTTGCAGGAAAGGTTCTTAAGCATATTTTTTAGACGTTCAGTTATACTCATAACGAGAGAAATGCAAATTAAAGCGTTAACCATCAAAATAGCAAAGCTGAAGGACACCTGGTATGGTACTGAGCCGGTGTGGGTGGGGGAAACAGGCTTGCTCACACATGGCTGGTGAAGGTTAAGACTGATGCGAACGCTCTGGAGTGCACTTTGGTAATTCCCATCAATATTCTTCCTCTGTGACTTCATCCTTCAGGTATACTTGCATTTTCGAGAAACTGAGATATTCACAAGATTATTCCCTGCAACACTGTCTGTGAGAACGACAGACTGAAATAACCTGACGATCATTAATGGAAGATGTGAATTTTGTTTATCCATACAAAGAATTATACATAACCATGAAATATGAGGATTATTGCGGATAAAACTTTCTAAGTGAAAAAGGAAAGATGCAGAACAGCAAATGCTATTTTGTGCTTCAGTTTGTGTGGAGTAGGAAATATATACAAGTTTTTCTATAGAGCGAGGCTATTAGGAAATTGGTAGCATGGTTGCCTCCAGACAGGCATGAGGAGACAGGAGGACAGAAGAATGATTGCTATACACCCTTTGAGGCATTTGAATTTTGAACCATGTTAATACAAAATATATTTTTAAGTAAAATTTATTTTTTAAAGCATTAAGTAAAGGGTTTCCCTGGTGGCTCAAACAGTAAAGAATCTGCCTGCAATGCGGGAGACCTGGTTTGATCTCTGGGTCAGGAAGATCCCCTGGAGAAGGGCATGGCAACCCACTCCAGTATTCTTACCTGGAGAATCCTGTGGACAGAGGAACCTGGCGAGTTACAATCCATGGGGTCACAAAGAGTCGGACACAACTGAGTGACTAACACACATTAAGTAAGAAGTTAAAAGCACGCCAATTAATTGTCTTTCATATTTAACTATTGAATAATAGAAAGAAAGCAATAGTTTACTGGGTTACAGCTGAAAGTTGTACAAACTGATAGAAAATCACCACCAACTTGCTTTCTCTTGGTCATTTAGTCTTTGGAATTACTGCTTCCTTAAATTGCTGTTTAAGGCTCTGATTTAAACCCTTTAGTTTTCTTCCTTCTAACAATAATATTAAAACAATGATGAGAACAATTTACGGAAGGATCGCTATTTATAAAACTCTTACATGTAGAGCTGTGGTTATACTGTCTAATCTTCCTGATAATCTTATACAGTGTGACTATCAAGCCCAGTTTTTAAAGTGAACTATAGTCGATTTACAATATTACTTTAGTGTCAGGTGTCCAACCCCATTTTAAAGGTTAGAAAATAGAAACTAAGACAAATTAGTATTCTCTATTTTAATTGATTTCCAGATAGCATGGAGCAGCTGTTTTCTAATGTTATGGCTTTGAGAAGAAGGAGAAATTTAAAAAAAGAAAAGGCCTTTGAAAGTCCACCAGGCCCAGAAAATGAAGATGCTGACATACAATTTATTCCACAGAGATTATTCTGTTTACTCCATAGAGATGCTTCTCACGCTCAAGGGCTACTTGGAAAAACATAATCCATGGGCTATATAAAGGATTCTACCATTTTAAAGGAAGAAAAATCTCATAAAACAATAGCAGCCATAGCTCCTCTCCCTGTTCCTGTCCGTTTCTCAGCTGCAATGTGTATAAAGCAAAGGCTCCTCCTTGACACAGGAGAGCCCTTTTTTTTTTCCCCCTCACCATACGATGATAAAAATCACAGTCTCTCCCTCTACCAGCCCTTGCACTATCCTCCAGCATCTTCTCACAAGTTAGGACAGAGTCCAGGATAAAAGCCTGACATACTAAAAGGTGTATCAGGGATACACCACTAAAATGTTTTATTATTGAAGTAAAGACAACTACATAAACCATTCAGCCTTTGGCTTTTCCCCTATCACTGTGCAGGAGGCTTGAACTGAAGTTACGGTGCTTACAACAAATGCCCGCAAGACTGACCTTTGATTCCCTGTTGCCCCAGCTGACATCTTCACCAGCCCGTGCTTTCCTGCCTCTTCCCTCTCAGCCATAAAAAGTGTTACACCTCACTATGGACTCCCAAGAGAAGGGGTACTGTTTCTCATTCTGAAACAAAGGAGACTGAAAGAGATTGAAATCAGTTTTCCCATAAATTTGCCATTCAGACTCTGGATTTTCAACACCCTAGCAGGACAGCATCCAAATTCAGACGTCTTAATGATATCTCCGTGTTGGTCTTGGTGGGCTGGAGAGACTAAACTGCTAGTCCAAGGACAGAAGATGGCATGTGGGCACAGGGTAAGGACATGGAAATCATTTTATTTCTCCCTTGTCTTTTGGTGGATATGAACTTTATCACTTCCACATGATTCAATCCAGAGGGACACATTATAGTTGTCATCTCTTTACGGCAAGGCATCGTCCTAGTCACTGAGGACACAGGCAAATACAAAACCGAGTCCTGCACTCTGGGAGCTTAATATTCTACCGGAGAATGCAAAAAATCTGCATGTCAAGTAAGTCGTATATGACCCAGAAAAAGGTGGCTCAGATGTTCAAGAATCTGCCTGCAATGCAGGTGACACAGGTTCGATCCCTGCACCAGAAAGATCCCTGGAGAAGGGAGTGGCTACCTACTCTCGTATTCCTGTCTGGAGAATCCCATGGACAGAAAAGCCTGGCAGGCTACAGTTCATGGGATCACAAAGAGTCAGACACAACTGAGCGACTTACACACACACAAGGGAGTGGAAACCAAGGGCGGTTTCCATTAGGGTGGCAAGGGATGGTACCCGAGGAGTGGCCACCTCCAAAGAGATCTGAATGGGCCCTATGGGTCCCCCAGGAGGTGGGTCCTGTACAGAGAACAGCAAGGTCAAGGCTCTGAGATGGAGTAGGTTTGACAGAAATAATGGAGGCCTGTCCCAGAAAGGAAGGAAGCACAGGGGAGGGTGGAAGAGAAGGGGGATCAGAAAAATTGCAGAGATTCCTAAAGGATTTCGTGGGTCATGATAAGGACTTTGGACCCTGGGAAGCCACTGACAGATTTTGAGCAGGTGGCTGACATGAAATGTAAAATGATTTACATTTTAAAATGACATCTTTTGTGGTCAAAATACAAAAATGCGTTTTGTATATATAGATTTAAAAACTGCATGTATAGCCTTTACTATCAAATGTACCCTTAAAAATAATATTTTATATGACAAAATATTTGAACTCATTCTAGACATGGGTATTTCAGTGTTCTTCATTTTTTAAATTTAACTCTTTTCACAGACATGTCGAGCATAAAAGTAAATAATTTCTATTTTCCTTTTTAAGTATTACTGGATAAGAGGTTCAAAAAAACTAAAGCTGTTTTTATTTGTAATATAAAAGATAGAATTGATCTTTCCAGGGTCAGAGATGATTAAAGCTTTTGCTATATACGCTTATACATAATTTTTTAAACTACTTAAAATATAAACATTCCTTTAAACAGTTCTCTCTCACTTCTGTGCTTTGGTACCTGTTTTGATTTCTTGCCTAGAACATTTCCTCACCCTATCTTTTTAAGTAACACCTAGTCTGTCTTTCAGTGTTCAGCGCAGGTATGAGCTCCTTCAGGAGGTTTTCTGCTACCCTCAGAGCCTTCACTAGGGTGTCTCCTTCAAGCTCTGAAAGCAGTCCATCTAGCAGTACTACTGGGGCTTCCAGGTGGTGCTAGTGGTAAAGAATCCACCTCCCAATGCAGGAGCCTGAAGAGGCAGGGTTTTTTTTTTTTCTCCCTTTTATTGTTTTTGTCATACAATGCCATGATATCACCATGGGTTTACATACGCTCCCCCTCCAGAAACCCCTCCCTCCCCCCTCCCTCCTCCCTGCCCCCCGGGAAATCTCGATACACCAGCCCCGAGAATCAATCCTGGGCTGGTGAGGGTTTTGATCCCTGGGTCAGGAAGATCCCCTGGAGAAGGGCATGGCAACCCACTCCAGTATTCTTGCCTGGAGAACCCTAAAGACAGATGCCTGGAGGGCTACAATTCATGGGGTCACAAAGAGCTGGACACAGATGAAGTGACTTAGCACAGCACATGTTTGTAAGCAACGTGCTTTCACAACATACCTTGTGTATGTGAAAAGATAAATATTTAATTCTCACTGTTCACTTCTAACTGAAAGAGGAAAAGAGAGAAACTGCAGGAACCGTGGTAGAACCTCACTTGCTGTTCTGGACCTGGTTGTACCCACCTTTGGTCAGTCCCAAGGCTACTCAAAGAGACCTTCTCAACTGAGTACAGGTGATCATCTGAAGTCACTTCCCATTTCCCCTACTAGATACTGAATGTTTTGTCAAATAGTAAGTGGTGATGACATTTTTAATTGACAATTAGTATAACTAGATGGATTCTGATTTTGCTTTTAATTCTTGGGTTGTGTTTAAACAATTGAAAAGTATGTTTCTGATTTTGAGATACTAAGTGATATTGCACAGTTTTCACTTTAGTGAGTGTGTACAACAGTCCCATGAAGTTTATAAGTGTACCTTTGTATAGCTTCAGATGACAAAATTAAAACACACAAGAAAAAGACAATCTTTGGGATCTATAATTATCTCAAAATATCAAGTTTTTAAAATGCTCTCTGGCTGTCAGGTGGAGAGGAGACCACAGAGGATGTGATAGGCAGACTCTTAGATGACCCCAAATGACCTCACCTTCCGTGTCCCTGCCCTTCTGTAATGCCTCCCCGTGAAGACAGGCTGCACTTACAGACTCGCATGTAATGAATAGGATATGACAGAAATAGTGGGATGACTCTACTGAGATTAGGCAGCAGAAAGACTATGGCTTCCACCTGGAGCCTTCTCTCTTGCTTGCTCTTGCCCTCTCCCTCTCGCAGATCACTCTGGGGGAAGCCAGCTGCCGTACTGCAGGTCACCTTGTAGAGGCGTCCACACAAGGTGACCAGGAACAGCGGCCCGCAGCCCATGGGATCCGAAGCTTGTGACAGCCACGTGAGGGATCTTGGAAGCAGATCCTTCTGCCCAGTCCTGACCCACAGTGGCCGCAACTTAACGAGAGACACTGAGCCGGAGGCCCCCAGCTCAGTGGCTCTCCCGTTTCCTGACTAACAGAAACTGTGTAACACTGTATGCTTATTGTTTTTGCTCTTATGTTTTGGGATAACTTATTACACAACAGTAGATAATTCATACAGGAGAGTAAGAGTAGAAGCAGAAACATGTTACCCAATATTCATTGCAGCACTGTTTACAATAGCCAGGACATAGGAACAACCTAAGTGGCCAATGACAGACAAATGGGTAACGATGTGGTACATATATATGATGGAATATTACTCAGTCATAAAAAAGAAGGAAATTGGGTCCATTTGTAGAGATGGGTATGGACCTAGAGTCTGTCATACAGAGTTAAGTCAGAAAGAGGCAAACAAGCATCGTATATTAACATATGTATGTGAAATCTAGGAAACAGTACAGATGAACCTAGCTCCAGAGCAGGAATAGCAATGCAGATGTAGAGAATGGACTTGTGGACACAGAGCAGGAAGAGAAGGGTGGCATGAATTGGGAAAGCAGGACTGACATGTATATACTACCGTGTGTAACATACACAGCTAGTGGGAACCTGTTGTATAGCACATGGAGCTCAGCCCAGCGCCCTGTGATGACCGAGAGGAGTGGGAGGGGGCGATATATGTATACTTAGAGCTGACTGAGGAGCTACAGCTCATGGGGTCACAAAGAGTCAGACACGGCAGAGCACCCACACACTCCCAGACTCCACTCCCAGATAGCTGATTCACAATACTGTGCAGCAGAAACTAAAACAACATTGTAAACAATTACACTCCAATAAATAAATGATTTTTTTTTAAAGACCAGTTAGAGGCCATTGCTGTAGTGGAGACAATTTAGAATAGGGTAGCAATGGTGGAAGTGGTGAGAAGTAGGCCTGGGCAGCACAAAGGAGGTAAGAAAAGTAACAGCATGCTCCCTGAACCCTGGAGAAGGAAAGTAAAAAACACTATGGCCCCGATTTCCACTCAGTGGAGAATAACCAGCAAGTCCCACAGTGGAGCGGCATGTTGGCGGCAATGGAGAGAATAACCTGGAAGGATTTGGACTCCAGTGGGAAGGTGGGGGATAAGAAGTCCGAGGACATGACCTGACCTGAGCCTCGTCTAGCAGCCTGTGGCAGGGCTGGAAATTGATCCCAGGGGTTGGGAAAGGGACAGGACCGGCTCTGGTATCAGCCTGAATTTACAGAGCAGAAGATGAGGGCAACAAGTCCTGAGCTCCTCTGTGTGGCTGAAGTAATCAGAGAAGCTCACCTGAATAAATAAACCAGTCCAAGTCCTATGATTACAAATTATGAAAAAGGCATAACCTTAAGTGCTCCTCCATCAGAGCAGACCACCAGGCGCTGTCCCCACCCAGACACAGGGCAGGCTGTCCCCAGCCATGCAGGCATGGACCCTGGGAGCAGTTAGCCTAGTGGTTAAGACCAAGGGTTTTGATGTCAGGAAGGCTGGGGTGGAATTCCAGCTCCTCTCTTGCTAACTGGGTGACCTCAGCAAACTTATTTAAATTCCTACACGCTTCTACCTTCTAGACTGCAAAAGAAGGATACTAAAGGCGCACACTCCTAGTACCTTTAGTGCAACACTGAATGACTGGAAGGACTGGATAAGTATTTTCCTTACCACAGTGCCCGGCATAGAGTATGTTCTCAGTAAAGGAGCCCTTGAGCTGCCACAATCTGAACTGTCACCTGCCGCTACCGTTCTAAGTTCCCGGAGGAACAAACACACAGTGACTGAAGGAGAAGGCAGTGCGCTCCATCTTAAAGCAAAGCTGCACAGCTGTGTCTGAGATTGAAAACAGTAAGGTACACACATCCCTGTGCAGCTATTCTTCTGGGAAAATGCTGTGATCAAAAGCCCACTTTACCCCATCAGTGAACACAGCTGCTGGTTCCATTTGCTCTGTTCTCACTCTTGATAAGCGAGCTTTTTAAAACGCCTTAAAGGTAAGTCCCACTGCTGAGATGTAGAAGGTTCCAAAGGGGACCTGGCAGATTCACAAAGGAGAGCGTCCATGAAGTGTCACTCCTTTCAAGCCCCCCCATGCACATTGTCACCACACCTGCTTCTGACATTCAATGGCCCCTTTGTGACCCACTGATGTACAAAGAGACAACCCACCTAATAAGCAGGTCGGGAGGTCTATAATTAAGCCACAATCTCCTGTTAACATCCACAAGCAATTCATGTTTGGAAATAGACTTATCAAACATTATACGATTTGCAAATTTTCTTATGTTCTTCCCCACCATGGATCTTGGCCAGCATTCTGTCATTTCTAATCCACAGCATCTGATTGACAGTTAAGCCCAACAAGAGCTAATGTTTGTGACAGGGGAAAATAATCAGCACATCCATTCATTAGCATCCTGCTCACACATTCATTGTCAATTACAAATATTTGCTTGGGCTAAACTCTGCCACCATCATCGGAGCCATTACCGCCTGTAACAATGTGATATATTTGAAGAATCAAGCTGCTGGCAATTCACAGCTGGGACTCAATAATCAAAACGTTCGTCAACTAACACTTGGGTCCCAGCAGAGTATCTGGCTCGAGATAACAAATAATTATCCTAGACAATGGAACTACAAGTCTAACTTACAATCATCTAACTCATGATTCATGAGTTTCCCAGGTATGTTTCTGGGCTGTATCCATTAGGTTTTGTTGAATGCCTTTTCACTTGCTATTTGAGAACATTTTTAGGGGACATTCAAGTGCACACTTGGACCTGCACACTGGGAGATAATGCAGGATTCTAGGGGGAACTCCAGATCCTACAATACGTGAAGGGAAGCTGTTGGGGCCCCGCCCAGATGCCCTTTAGGGGTGACTGCACCAGCCCTCAGCTGCTGCCAGTGGAGGTTGAGTGGGGATGGCTAATGGCCCACAGCTGTGCCCTTCTGTGCTCTGTCCTCTACCAAACCCAAACCATTTTGACCTGGAAGCTGTGTTCTCCCCACCTTTTTGGGTTTTTTTTAATGAAATTCTGAATTTATTTCACTTTCAGGTCTTACAGTGAAAATTGGGTAGTAAGATTTATATAAACTTTGGCAATATTTTTTACTTAGATACAGAAATTTAGCATGTATATTTTTCTGTAATTGCACAATGGCACCAGAAGCCAGGCTCATGTATATAGAGCTATACTTGTTTGCACATATCCTTCAAAGTAAAATCTCAAACACATTTAACAGCTAGTGCTGCTGATAAAATATATAGGCCAAACCTACCTACCAGGCAGATTTGAAATCTGAATTTACTTTTACATGCACTCATAAATTACTATTTCAGTGCAACCAGGTAATACTTCATTTCCAATAATGTATAATGTTTGGTTTGGCCAAATATGTGTTTTACTGTCAATCTCATTGTACCATATTACAGATTTTCCCCTCGCAAGGACTTACCAGCATGGAGAGCAAAGAGTCTCTGCTGTGGAGGGACAGCCAGCTTCGGGGTGCAACTCCTCCTCTAGACTTGCCCTCTTCTCCCACAGAGACCACATTCCCACTTAGTTTTCCTCCTTTCACCTGTCCTAGTTCTTTCACTCATCTTCTCCAGAAAGGACTCGAAAAAATTGCTTGAAAAGAAACAGCCATCTCAAAGTCTATTCCTAGGAAACCCGAGAGAACTTCTCTTTGCCCAGGGTGGGACTGAAATCCTTCCGGGGCCACACCAGCCCTAAGCCCCACCCTTGAACGAGGTGCTATTTCCCACATATTGGAAACAGGTGAGGCTTCCTGCTGGTGATCAACATGTCTTCCCCACAGACTGGGTAATACATCCCAAGGACTGTGTCCCATCCCTTCCTGGCTCAGTTCTGGCAGATTCCTCACTGCAGCCCAGATCAAAAAAATCCTTCTCAACCTTTCCTAGAAATAAGTTAGGAAAAGACTCAAAGCCCAACAGAAAAATAGTCATATGGACATGAGTTTGAGCAAACTCTGAGAGATAGTGAAGGACAGGGAAGCCTGGCATGCTGCAATCCATAGGGCCACAGAGTCAGACATGACTGAGCAACTGAACAACAACAAATGAATAAAAACACACCCCCTGAAATGGAGTGTGTGTGTGCTAGTCACTTAGTCCTGTCTGACTCTTTTGCAACCTCATGGACTATAACCCACCAGGCTCCCCTGTCCATGGAATTCTCCAGGCAAGAATACTGGAGTGGGTTGCCATTTCCTTCTCCAGGGGATCTTCCCCACACAGGGATCGAACCCTGGTCTCCTGCATTGCATGTGAATTGTTTACCATGTGAGCCACCAGAGAAGCCCTGAAATGGAAGTAGAGGCATAAAACATAAGAGACACTCATCCTTACTCATAATAAGTAAAATCTGAATTAAAACTACACTGAGATACCATTTTCCAATCATTTAAATGGGGAAACTCTGAAATATAATTTCTATTGTACCCATACATCCAGTCCAGTGATAGTGGGTTCTTTCTTCCCCTGTTATGAACGAATTGTTAGCGCAACACTCTTCTGGAATTCCCCTGCTGGGAAATGAATCTGATAAAGCTCCACAGAACCCTTTAGGGCTGTGGGTGAGAGACGAGTGCAAACTTAGTTTATTAACCTGAACATCAGCCTCCTCAGGAATGTTACATATTATGTTCCTTCTCCAGATCTTGAAGAATATGCTGCTTTTCTTAGGTCCTCCGTTTATCCTACCCAAGCAAGAGTCTTTATTGCCAGTTTTATCTATTTCTCACTTTCACCTGAAATCATTTTTTCTTCAAGATCACAAAATATCTTGATCACATAAGGGCTATACCTTTCAGTTTGTTGTCTTTTTCCCACCCATCTTAATGCAAAATGGGCTCAAATGGAGTAGGCATTTTCCTCTATTATATTGTGCCTCCTAGTTAAGGGTATAGATACACAGATCCATGTGGTTTATTGCATTATATTTTTCAAATATTCACTTCCTCTCTCTGTAGAAGGCTTGTACCTTTTTGCCCCAATAATGCGAAGTCTGGTCTTATAACTTGCATTGGTCAGTGAAATGTGAGCAGAAATGACAAAGGCCACTTCCAATGAGAAACTTCAAGACCCATCATGTGGTTCCAACCATCTTGCTGTTTCCTCTACTGCAAGACCATCTCCAGAGTAGCATGTCTCAGGAATGGTTTGTTCCTTTAGCCTTATCCTGGAATAAAGACAAAATAGAACAGAGACGTGAAGGACACAAAATGTGAGTGAGAAATAGACCTTTGTGGTCTTAAGCCTCTGAGACATAGGAGCCGCTTGATATTGGAGTATAACCTAGTCCAGCTGACTGCTAAATCTATAAGCTCTGATACATTTTATTAATATTATTACTTGTATCCCAAACAGCACCTAGCATAATCCCTTGCCCATGATGCACTTTTAACAAAAATTGGCGACTATTTTTCACTTTCTCTTTCATTTCTCTTCCATTTTTTCCCATTTATTATTTTTTATTGGAGTACAATTGCTTTACAATGTTGTGTTAGTTTCTGCTATACAACAGAATGAATCAGCTGTACACATACGTACACCCCTCCCTCCTGGACCTCCCTTCCGTGCCCTCATCCCACCCCTCTAGGTCACCACAGAGCACCGAGCTGAGCTCCCTAAGCAATATAGCAGCTTCCCACCATCTATCTACCTTCGCTTTCCTTTCTGAACAGTTCAGTTCAAAAGCCATCATAAGGGGCCAAGAAAGGTAGGCATCTGACAAAGGTGTAAAGAGGAGCTACTATAGCCCAAAGCAGGGTATGAGAGCCTGGACAGGATGAGGAGACTTGATCAAATAAGTATTTACATTATGGATAATGGGAGTCGAGTTTCTCACTCTCAGAGAAGGGAGCTACAAACATGGGAAGGGAGAAAATTAGAATAAATCCTGTTTTGTTGGATTGGAACTGGAGATATTAATGTGAACACATGGTCTTCAATATATGTAGATAGATAAATAAACATAATTGTAAACATGTGTTTATATATACATTTCCTAATTCTCTTCTCTGAAAGGGCTTGGGTGTAGCAACTGCCCAATGGAAATGACCACACCCAGCACCAGGTCTTGGCTTCCGAATAGTATTCTCTACTAAAGGAATCTGGAATCCTTGGGAAAAGAGCTTCATATTCTTGAAGAGGCCAATGTCCTTATTAATAATTAAGGATTGTACTCTCCTTTCATCCACAGCTTGAAATTATTTTACACAACTTCATTAAATTTATTTCCCAATAGTAGGACACCGCAGGGGTTTCACTTGACTAACAATTCAGCTGTAGTAGGGTATATTAGACAGGGTTATCCAGAGAAACAGAAGGGACAGCCTGTGTGTATATATAGAGATTTATTTTAAGAAATCAGCTCACATGATTTGGAGGCCTGGCAAGTCCAAAATCTGCAGGGTAGGCTGGCAGACTGGAGACTCAGGGAGGAATCGCAATTTGAGTCTAAAAGCAGTCTGCAGGCAAATTCTTTCTTGCTTGGAGACGTCAGTCTTTTCCTACCAAGGCCTTCATCTGATTAGATGAGATGCACCTACACAGTGGAAGGTAATCTGTGGAAGGTTATTAAAAATTTACATTTTTAAAATACTTCCCTTAATTTTTTAATTGAAGTATACAGACATAACATATATATGTTATATCTGAGGCTGTTAATATTTCTTCCAGCAATCTCGATTCCAGCTTGTGATTCATCCAGCCCAGCATTTCATATGATGTTCTCTGCACATAAGTTAAGTAAGCAGGGTGACAGTATACAGCCTTGATGTACTCCTTTCTCAATTTGGAACCAGTCAGTTGTTCCAAGTCTGGTTCTAACTGCTGATTCTTGACCTGCATACAGGTTTCTCAGGAGACAGGTAAGGTAGTCTGATATTTCCATCTCTTAAAGAATTTTTTATGTAGATGATACCACTCTAATGGTAGAAAGTGAAGAGGCGCTAAAGAGCCTCTTGATGAGAAAGAGGAGAGTGGAAAAGCTGGCTTGAAACTCAACATTTCCATTTATACTCATTATAAAATATTTGCTGTGTTCCCTGTGTTGTACAATATACCCTCGCAGCTTATTTTATACTTAATAGTTTATACCTTTTAATCCTCTACCCCTATATTGCCTCCCCCCACTGGTAACTATCAGTTTATTCTCTAAATCTATGAGTCTGCTTCTTTTTTGTTATATTCACTGGTTTGCTGCATTTTTTAGATTCTGCAGAGAAATGATATCATACAGCATTTGTATTTCTCTCTCTTATATCACTTAACATAATGCCCTCCAAGTCCATCCATGTTGCTGCAAATTGCAAACTTTCATTCTTTTCTATGGCTGAGTAGTATTCCATTGTGTGTGTGTGTGTGTGTGTGTGTATACACCACTTAAAGATTAAAATGTTAATCTCACTAAAAAAATACCTTCACAGAAGTTTCTAGAATAATGTTTAACCAAGTATCTGAATACTATGACCTAGCCAAACTGACACACCAATTAACCTTCACAAAGGGAAGAGAGAATCTGCTGTCATTGGGTTGTACACAGGCATAGAATAAGAGCTCACCTCTTTGGATACGAGATCATTCACTTTGGTCTCGTGTCATTCAGGATTGTGTACACTTTATCGCATTTTTTACCTGGTTTTCACTTTTAGGAGAAAAAACAGCCTTGAACATCATCCAACTTTGGATCTCATTTCGCCACATAGCTAATGCATTTTGTAACTAACACATTAGCATAACACGTGAGAAAGTTTCTTACTGGGTATTCATGGAGCAAGAAAATCTAGGCCCATCTACTTTACAGACCTGAATCCAAAAAGGCAAAGCTCAGGAACTAGATCTTAAGGTTGCTATAGAGGAGATCTGAGACACGATGTTTTCACCTAAAAGTTTTTGACTGATTTTACTTAGAGCAGTCTAACCCATTCACTATAGAAAAGATCACAGTTCAGCTATGGCAGAAATCAGCCACAAATTACTCATTCTGTTTCAGAAGATGATATTTCTTCTGCCAGGGACAGAAATGATACTCACCTTGGATCATGTGATCATGAGCAGGAAAACATCAAGTCAGTCCTTGATGGAGCTGAGAAATCTTTGCCTTCATGGCTTCTAGCTCTTTGGTTTCTTGGAGGGGATGGTGGATTAAGCCAGTTAACAGCCATAATAATGATGAATTAAGTATCTACTTTGTACCAGACACTGTCCTGGATACTTCAGAGACAAGATGACAAAACGTGGTTCCTTATCCTAGTCTAGTGGGAGCAACAAACAGTCGAGTCACTGTGATACCTGAAGGGGAAAGCTCCATGCAAGGAGTTGACAGACACAAAGCAGAGAGCGACTAACTGTTCCTAAGGTTCTAGGAAGATTTCCACAGATGAGGTGACCTTTGACTTGCACCTTGGAAGATGCTTAAGAGTCTAGCCAAAACAGTGTGGAGGTTCCTTAAAAAACTGCAAATAGACCTGCCATATGACCCAGCAATCCCACTGCTGGGCATATACACCGAGGAAACCAGAATTGAAAGAGCCACATGTACCCCAATGTTCATCGCTGCATTGTTTACAATAGCCAGGACATGGAAGCAACCTAGATGCCCATCAACTGACGAATGGATAAGAAAGCTGTGGTACATATACACAATGGAATATTACTCAGCATTAAAAAAACATTCATTTGAATCAGTTCTACTCAGGTGGACGGAACTGGAGCCCATTATCCAGAGTGAAGTAAGCCAGAAGGAAAAACAACAATACAGTATACTAACGCATATATATGGAATTTAGAAAGATGGTAATGAGAACCCAGCATGCGAGACAGCAAAAGGAATGCAGATGTATAGAACAGACTCGTGGACTCTGTGGATGAGGGCAAGGGTGGGATGATATGGGAGAATGGCATTGAAACATGTTAATTATCATATGTGTAATCAATCGCCAGCCCAGGATTGATGCTCGGGGCTGGTGCATCGAGATTTCCCGGAGGGAGGGAGGAGGGAGGGAGGAGGGAGGGGGGTTCTGGAGGGGGAGCATATATAAACCCATGGTGATATCATGTCATTGTATGGCAAAACTAATAAAAAAAAATTAAAAAAAAAAAAAGAGTCTAGCCAAAAAGGTAACAGGAAACAGAAGATTCCAGAAACTAGGTGTTAATTTTTTGTTTACTTACTTATTGGTTTTATTGTAGATTATTAAACTACTGAGTATTAATTTAGAAAATATGGGATGTACTAAAAATTATAAATAAGTAAAAAAAAAACACCCTAATGACCCATAACTTCAACATCTAGACACAATACTGCAGCATTACTCTGCCATAATCATTTATTTTCTTTTCCTATTTTTTTAATACAAAATTGTGTTTCTTCCAGAATTATAACTTTGTATGTTTATTCTCAAGATATGTTCCATCATTTAAAAACTTGGTAAACTAATATTTGATAGATTCTTAAAAATCATACCAATAAGATTTATCATAATACTTGTAAGCATTAGTCTATTGTGCATTTCTGTGCTCCAGGTTTTCATTCACATAAGGCGTGTCTTTGTGTGTAACTTTCATCATATTTTAGAAGTGGAAATCCTAGGATAAAGTATTCAACCATTATTAATGCTCTTGAAAACTAGCCATATTGCCTTCTAGATAATTTGCAACAAATCATCACTAGCAAAGCATGAAAGTGCCTTTATGTCTAAACTAACATCATTGCATAGAATTTTGTCAAATGGATTTTAACATGCATTCAATAAAGTGCACTAAACTCAAATGTATAGCTCACTGGAACAGTATAATTTTTAAAATATTTAAAAATGTAATAGGAAACAATTTGGCAGTTTCTCAAAAAGTTAAACATGGAGCTACTGTATGACCTAGTGATACCACTCCTGGGTATATACCCAAGAGAACTGAAAATGTCTGTCCACACAAAAATTGTACACAGGAGTTCATAGAAGCATTATTCATAATAGCTGAACCATGGAAACAATCCAAATATCCATCAACTGATGAATGGATAAACTAAATGTAGTATATCCATATAATAGAATATTATTTAGCTATAAAAGAGAATGAAGTATTGATACATGCTAATACATGGATGAACCTTGAAAACATGGTAAGTGAAAGAAGTCATACACAAAAATCTACATATTAGGTGATTCCATGTCTACAAAATGTCCAGAATAGACATATCCATAGAGAAAGAAAGTAAAATGGTGATTTCCAGAGGCTAGGAAGGATGGGAAATGGGGAATGACAGATAGTGGGTACAGTTTCTCTCGAGAGAGATGAAAATTTTCTGGAATTTGATGTAATACAACTTTGTGAATATACTAAAATCTACTTAGTTGTACCCTTTAAATTAATAAAATAAGAAAAATAAGATTCAAGCCATACTATGAACTGTATTCACCATTTTTCTCCAAAGAAAGGAGGAAGACATGTCATGACACATATGCTATTTATAGAGAAACGAAGGCACCAAGTGGAGAGCCGAAGGGCCAGCATCTTGATCGGCGATTATCGGGCACCTGCTTTAGGTAGGGCCAGAGCAAGTCCTGTTCCTACAGAAGGTAATGCAGGAAATGGCAAAGAAGATCCTCTACCCTTCACTGAGTGGGAGTTCCAGGATAAACACAGGTCATATCTATTAATCAGTTCAATTCAGCTCAGTTGTTCAGTCATGTCCACCTCTTTGTGACTCCATGGACTGCAGCATGCCAGGCTTCCTGGTCCATCACCAACTTACAGCACTTGCTCAAACTCATGTCCATCGAGTCGGTGATGCCATTCAACCATCTCATCTTCTGTTGTCCCCTTCTCCTCCTGTTTTAAATCTTTTCCAGCATCAGGATCTTTTCCAATGAGTCAGTTCTTCACACCAGGTGGCCAAAGTATTGGAGCTTCAGCTTCAGCATCAGTCCTTTCAATGAATATTCAGGACTGATTTCCTTTATGTTTGATCTAAACCATTCCTTTAACTGATTTGATCTCCTTGCAGTCCAAGGGACTCTCAAGAGTCTTCTCCAACACCACAGTTCAAAAGCATCGATTCTTCAGTGCTCAGCTTTCTTTATGGTCCAACTCTCACATCCATACATGACTACTGGAATAACAATAGCTTTGATTAGATGGACATTTGTCAGCAAAGCAATGTCTCTGCTTTTTAATATGCTGTCTAGTTTGGTCATAGCTTTTCTTCCAAGGAGCAAGCTTGTTTTTATATAAAACAACAAATGGAAGATGGTTTAGCTTTGACCAGATTTAGAAAACTACAGTCTTTTTTTTGTTGTTTAGTCACTAAGTCATATACCAACTCTTTTGTGACCCCATGGAATGGGGTCAGGCTCCTCTGTCAAGAGAATTTCCCAGGCAAGAACACTGGAATGGGTTGCCATTTCCTTCTCCAGGGGTTCTTCCCAACCCAGGGATCAAACCCGTGTCTCCTGCATTGGAAGGCGAGTTATTTACCACCAAGGCACCAGGGAAGAGCTACAGGCTTGTTACAGTTACTCATATCAGAATGGGCTGTTAACACAGCTGAAAATAGTAGATCACCATTTCCAAGCTACACGGAGTAGTTCCCATTTCCATGGGCAAATGGAACAGAATACCAGATGCGAGGTTTGAGCAACAAAGACCCACAACAAATACTGCATTTAATGGGTTTTTTTTTAAGTACAAAGAACCAATGTTTTACAGTGGTTTTTTTTTTCATTGATGAGAGAAAGATTACCTAATTTCCCAATTCTCTGGAAAATGATATGATTAGTAAAGAAGATCAGAACATAAAAGCTCTGTAAGAAAGTAATGAAGAGAATGCACATGGTGACAGCAATGAGGATCCTCTCACAGCACAGTAAGGGACGCTGATATGTTTGCCTGCGTTCACAGGTGCTGGAGCAAAGAGAGCCCCACCTGGAACAACTGTTTCTGTGGCAGGAGGAAATGGTATGAAATCCAGGTCAGGGAAGCTTCAGGGCAGGGGTAATGGTAGTAAAATCTGACCATAATTCAGCCGAGGAGGAAACCCTATGATGTAGCTGTGGCAACAGCCCTGACTGTGTATGAGAATGTGCGAAAAGGACCCAGTCGTCCCTGACCTGGGAAATGAAAGTACTGCTGGTTAAATCGACCATGTTGGTGGTTGCCATGGAAACCGTAAAACTCTTGCTTTCTCAGAATAAGGATGGGAAGAAACAGGCCCAGCAGTCTATGGGGGAAAGAAGAGCCCAGATGGCCTGTGCCAGGTTCATCTTTTCTTCTATCCTCTGGACAATAATCTCTGGATTCCTTCCCACTTGGCCTTTGTGAAGAGGTAGGGTGAGAAACAGAGATGCAGGAAAAGGTCTTTTTTTGTTCCTTGTCTCATTAACAAAATGCTAGATGTTAACCAGAACCTTGTTATGCCAAGAACTCTGAATGAGGCTCTTCACATATTCCAAAAAGTGAAGAGTAGTTCCCACTGAGTGGAAATATAAATGATTATAGGTGAAACAGGTGATTGTGATGAATACCTGAAGTTGAGGCCTGATAGGTATTCATCCCTCCTTCAACTGGTAGATTTTCCTTCGAAATGTCACCATTGCCTCACTCTTGATCCACGTGGTTCATGTGGAGCTAGCCCACAAGACATACGAATAGGCATATGACTCAAGCATGACCAATGAGAGCACTGTGTTAGTCCAGGATGTCCAAGCTACATGGTGAGAGTTTCAGAACTTTGAGGAAGCTGAAGCAGTGAACTTGGAGCTGCCAGAAGCTATCTTCTCTAACTGAATGGAGAAAGCTTATCTACAATGAAAGGATATGAGGCCAACTACAAAATACAGCAGAGGGAGAATAAGCCGCGATAGCATCATTTCATCCTTGATCTAGCTGTACCTGAAGCTGAAGTTACCTGTACATCTCCCAAATACATGAGGCTAGAGATGATCAATTAGGTAATCTATTACATAGCTAGATTAGTTATTTTTCTATTTTAATGAAGAGAGCTTATCATTACAGTGGGTAAACTGGATCACAATTTTTGCTAAAATTTCTGACAGGTGCTTTGGTATAGGTACTGCCAGCATACAAAATAGACCTTGTCAAAGCCTGTTGAATGACCACCAACTGACCAACTAGAGAAGGCATCTGAAATCTAAAGAAAGGACAAAGAAATCAAACTCTAGAATTAAAAAAAAAAGAAGTCTTTTAAATTATGTGTTTTCTGTAATCAAATGACAGGGATTATCACGATAATGATGGCAAATAAACTCTTAATCAATTGTTACATTAATAACATTAATAGAAACTATTATTATCATAAAAATTGGCACTTAAAACCAATTTTATGTGCTAACACTCTGCAAATTTGTTTCAATCTCACTTCAATCTCACCCTAGTAGAGGAATTATTATTTCCATTTTACAGATGAAAAAACTGAGACTAGGATCATTTATAAATGTAGCCAAGGTACCCCCCCAGTGGATTCTGATCATCTGACAGAATACTTTTCTAGGTGCTATCTTATCAAACAAATATGATCTAACCTTGTCTTTAGGGAGCTACAATTCAGTTAGCACTAGAAAGATGATGTCATATGTGCTTAAGCACCAGATTAATGCTACAAATCATGAATATAACAAGATCTCAGTGGAGAAAAAGATTGCCAGAGGCTGGGATGATCAGAAATTGTGGAAGACATGAGTTTGGGACAAGACCCCTAAGGAGAAGGAGAGGGAAAGGAAGCTGATTGCTGAAAGGAGGGAGTGGCACAAAGTTGGAGGGAGAAACAGCAGCTTGTCCTTGCCAAAGTAGCTGACATTTGCTAGGATAACAAGGGAGATGAGCAGAGATCAATCAGGTAAGTCCTTAGATTCCAGGTTAAAAAATCTGAAGTCTAGCTTGAAAGAACAAAAAGCCTTGAGCTCAAGGGACCAGATCAAGATATTACTATACTAATCATGACATATTTTGCAAATAATTTCTACTTAGGAAGCTATTTAGAACTGAAGTTTAGAGCAATCAGAGAAATAAGTATAGTAGTTTATCACACAAGCATTATTTTGGGACCATGTGTAGCCGGCACTGAAGCTAGGAGACCCCCGATCAAGGGAACAGTTGGCGAAAGCTGTATCAGTGACTCAAAATCAAATTAAGGACTTGTCTAATTTGCTTTTCCTGTGTTTCTTTCTTCCTTCTTTCCCACTCTCTTCTGTCTCTACATGTTCTCATCATTTGCCATGACTCTCTCCCAGCATGCGGTCTTTATTAACACCCTCTCTCTTCCACACTGAGAAATAATGAGACTCTCTGTCTCCTCCTCACTGTCCACCTCAACCCCCTTTTAGTCTAGATTCTTCATCTTCCTGTCTCTCAAAACGTTGATGTTTTACATCTTTCATGTTCTGTGTGTGTGTGTGTGTGTGTGTGTGTGTGTTTGTGAAGAAAGAAAAGTATGGGCTAGTCCACATGATTCTTTGATTAGCTGGGGTCAACAAAAACTACAAACGTCCTTTAAATATTAGTCCTTCCCCTCCCTAAAATACAACAGAGATGCTTTCAGATATAGAAAACAAATTTATGGCAGGGGGAAAATGGTATATGTGTGTGTGCGCTCAGTTATGTCCGACTCTGTGACTCCATGGACTGTAGCCCACCAGGCTCCTCTGTCCAGAGAATTTTCCAAGGAAGAATGCTGGAGCAGGTTGCTATTTCCTTCTCCAGGGGATATTCCTGACCCAGGGATCGAGCCTGAGTATCTTGAGTCCCCTGCAATGGCACTTTACCAGTGTGCCACCTAGGAAGCCCAGTGGGGGGAGTGGAGAGGGATAAACTCAGAGACTGGGATTGACATATATGCACTGAAAGTGAAAAGAAAGTGAAAGTGAAGTCGCTCAGTCGTGTCCGACTATTTGCGACCCCATGGACTGTAGCCCACCAGGCTCCTCCATCCATGGGATTCTCCAGGCAAGAGTACTGGAGTGGGTTGCCATTTCCTTTGCCAGGGGATCTTCCCGACCCAGGGATCAAACCTGGGTCTCCTGCATTGCAGGCAGATGCTTTACAGTCTGAACCAACAGGGAAGTTATATATACATACTACATGTAAAATAGATAACTAATAAGGACATACTGTAGAGCACAGGGAACTCTACTCACTACTCTATAATGACCTATATGGGAATATAATCTAAAAATGAGTGGACAGAGCCTTCCCTGATGGCCCAGTGGTTAAGACTCCACGCTTCCACTGCAGGGGTCACTGATTCAATCCCTGGTTGGGGAACTAAGATCCCTTATACCCCGTGGAACAGCCAAAAAAATAAATAAATAGAAATAAAAGAGTGGATATGTATATATGTATAACTGATTCACTTTGCTGTACAGCAGAAACTAACACAACACTGTAAACAGCTGGATGTTCATTGGAAGGACTGATGCTGAACCTGAAACTCCAATACTTTGGCCACCTGATGTGAAGAGCTGACTCATTGGAAAAGACCCTGATGCTGGGAATGATTGGGGGCAGGAGGAGAAGGGGATGACAGAGGATGGATGGTTGGATGGCATCACCGACTCAATGGACATGAGTTTGGATGGACTCTGGGTGTTGGTGATGGATAGGGAGGCCTGGCATGCTGTGCTTCATGGGGTTGCAAAGAGTCGGACACGACTGAGCAACTTAACTGAACTGAACTGAATACTCCAACAAAAATTTTAAAAATAAATAAATAAAGCATAAGTGCTTTGGGTGAATGAGGAAAGAAGTGTAATGAGTTACAGAAGTATTCAACACCAGAAAAAGAAAATCCCCTTTGTTTATATTATTAGTTCAAGGCAGAGTTATTACCTGTGAATGGGAGTTAGTTATTTTATATTTCCTATGACTAAATTGATTTTTAAAGGGTAGAGGATGATTTTTTTTCCCAAGGAGAAGATTCATTGATTAATGTCTGATTAAAAACCAAACCAAACGAAAAAGACAATAAAGACCAACAAATGTACTATATATGCCTGCATGCTCATTTGCATCTAACTCTTTGCAACCCCATGGACTGTAGCCTGCCAGGCTTCTCTGTCCATGGAATTTTCCAGGCAAGAATACTGGAGTGGGTTGCCATTTCCTACTCCAGGGGATCTTCCCAACCCAGAGATCAGACCCGAGTCTCCTGTATTGGCAGGTGGATTCTTTACCACTGTGTCACCTGGGAAGCCTCATTATATATGCATGCTCACTTTCCAAAAGAAAAGTGTTTATGCTTTTCAAAAGGCAGCAAACAACACGAACTTGAACGCACAATGTTATGTGTGCGTGTGAGGCTCTCCTGCTCCACGTCTGTGCTCAGTAACCACAGTGATCCCAGGCCCTCCACAGGGAAAGTACCCCAGGTTCCTGAGGACACTGCAGCATATTTGATAAGCATCCCTGCTCTTTCAAATGTGGTTGGCATTATCATTTTTTTTCCTTCTTAATTGAAGGGTATACTGTTCATGAGTAGGCTTTGGGAATTGGTGACGGACAGGGAAGCCTGGTGTGCTGCAGTCCATGGGGTCGCAAAGAGTCGGATACAACTGAGTGAATGAACTAAACTGGACTGAACTGAAGGGTATACTGTTTAGAAGAAAGAGACTAGATTCAGGAGAAAAAAATTAGAAATGACCAAAGCTGTGGAAGTAGGACAGGAATACTTCTGAGCCAAGCAGAAACATAGACCAGGAATTATTAACTCTCTGTGAGGGAGGGGCTCAGCTTCCAAAACATTATGACTGTTCAGCTTTAAAATACCGCCAAAGTAAAATACCCTGCATTTCCAAGCATATTCATGTAAGTGCTAACTTTCTTCTTATAACCTCAGAAACAAATGTATAGAAAGTCTATTTAAGAGACTCCTGGTGGTTCAGATAATAAGGAATCTGCCTTCAATGTAGGTGACCTATGTGCAATCCCTGGGTTGGTAAGACCCCCTGAAGCAGGGAATGACAATCCACTCTAGTATTCTTGCCTGGAGAATTCCATGGACAGAGGAGCTTGAAGGGCTACAGACTATAGGGTCTCAAAGAGTCAGACACAATTGAGCGACTAACACACACACAGATAGATTTAATCTAAAGCTGAATTCTCTGATGAACTTGGTATGAATCTCTGGAGAGCTTGCTATGTGCCAGGGCCTGTGCTAAGTGTTCACCCACCTTATCTTCTTTCATCTCCACAAGAACCATGGGAGGCAGGAAGCATGACTGCTGCCTTATACATGAGAAAGCTGAGATTTAAAAGGACTCAATAATCTGTCCATGATTACACTAGGATGTAGCTAAGATTCAGACCCAGGCCGGACTTCATCTTACATGCTCTTTCTGCTGTTTCACTGATTAGAGATTCAAATTTGAGTCCATCTGAACAAGGTGACATGGGTGATCAATGGCAGAAAGAGTCCTGGACTGACTTCTGAGTTCTGACATGGGTTCTATCTCATCTTAAGCCTAGAAGGATGCTTCCCTACCATCCACTCGGTATTGTGAAGGCTGAAACAGTCAAAATGATTTTTTCAAAATCCACACAATGAATGCATGGAATGGGGCCTTAAATCATTTTTTCAGTTCATGTGCTTTTCCCCTGGTTGAACTTCTTTTTTGGGGGGTGGGGGGTGGTGGCTGTGCTGGATCTCAGTTTCAGTATTCAGGACTTTTAGTCACAGCATATGGGATCTAGTTCCCCGACCAGGGCACCAGGGATCAAAGTCAGGCAGGCACCTACTTTGGGAGCATGGTGTCTTAGCCCCTGGACCACCAGCGAAGTCCCTTCCCTGACTGAACTTGATGAATTAAGTTCTTCCCACCTCTCAGGGCTTTGGCAGTGAAGTGTTTCACCCTGGAAAGCTCATCACACGACTGTACATGCTGTTTAAATCTGGAAACTTCTCCTCTTCCTCCTGTCTGTGTCATGCATGTCTTCAGAGACTTCTCCTGATGCCTTCTGACTCTACTGGAGCTCACTTCTTTTTGACTTCATATATCTTAAACTATCAATTATTTTGTATGTACTTCTGCATTGCTTGTGTTCCCCTGTAGGATATAAGGACTATATCTGTCCTGTTCACTATTGTACTCTCCTTGGGTCAGTATAGCACATGGCAGGTGATTAATCAGTATCTGCTGAATATAAGAATGCTCCCTTGGAGGTATTTTTCTAACATAAAGAAAATCAACAAAAACTCCAATAAGCACAAAAATATACTGCTAAGCATGAAAAGATTCTCAAAGTTTATAATTAAATTTAAAAAGCTACTTACAGTGTAATCCCATTTATATAATATATTTGCATACTAAAATTATATGAAACAAACTAGAAAGTGAATGACTCTAAAAAATGTGAGATTATCAATGTTCTGTGTAATTTTTTTGCTTGTTTAATTTTCCTGTAATGAGCATGTGTATTATTTTTGTATTACAAAAACAATAAAATAAATTGGAGATGGGAGTAAGATTAACTAAGAATAATTCTTAATAAACACAATTTATAATGAAAGTAAATGTTAATGGCTGCACCAAAAAGGGTGTTTGGAGATTTTTTACCCTAACCCCTTTTATTTGATATTCACAATTAATATTTTCTCAAAATCTTGTACAGTGTAAAGAAAAATTATAACTCTAATTCCTCGTGTTGACCCAGTTTCCTCACCTAAACTTCTGGTAGAAAATATGGAAATACCTTTGTCATACCATGTTGTTGATTTTAAAATAAAGGTCAGTGGAGACAATAGACTGCCCAGAGGGCAGATGCTCACAGCAAATCCCAGTTTCTCTGAACCTCAGTTTCCTCAACTATGATACAGAAGAACTGGACTGGAGCATTTTTAAGGTGCCATCAGTTCCTGTGATTTTACCATCTTGTTAACCATAGAATAGGTTTATAATCTTAAAAACTATATTGATAGATATAGACAAATAGAGACTTCTGCTTATTGTGGAACTCCCTGGTGGTTCAGTGGTAAAGAATCTGCCTGCAATGCAGGAAACCCAGGTTCGATCCCTGGTTTGGGAAGATCCCCTGCAGAAGGAAACAGCAACCCATTCCAGTATTCTTGCCTGGGAAATCCCATGGACAGAGGAGCCTGGTGGGCTACAGTCCATGGGGTTGCAAAGAGTAGGATACAACTTAGCAACTAAACCACCATCTGGTTATTGGATCTTATACAGATGTACAAGTAAATTACAATAATGCTATTTAATAATGTATTTAATAATGCTAAAAGTGCTAAAAACCCACAGCATTTCCATAAGAAGCAATTCAAATGCTGAAAATAACCAACCTATTCTTATTCAACAAAAAGAAAAAAACTACATTGGAGAGTTTTAAGCGTACTCTCTTTACCAGAAACAGTTTTAAAAGTCTACTTAGGAGAGATTCACTTCTTATAGGTTTAGAGAATTGGCTTATAATGTGCAGAACTCAAGACTATGAATTGGTAGTTCAAGTACAGTTATCAACAGGTACAAGCCGAGTTCTCCCAAAATTTCTAGGAGGAAGGAGTAGGTAGGCACCAGTAATTTCTCTTATAGGAGATTGTTTTTGGCATAATTACAGATGCCCAAAACTTTGTTGGATTCATAAGAAAAAAAAATACAATGTACTGAATACAAAAGACCTCAAACCCACAGAACACTCATACACAATCACACACTAAAAGAAACAATTCAAAATTTAGAGAATAGTCCCCTCCCCACATTCACAGTCCCTCCTCAACCTTTTGCCAGAATATTCTCACTGAGGATAGTTATTTTACTCATATAAGTTTGCCCTACTACTATCCTTGAGTAAACATATTCTTAATAAACTAGAGACAATAAATGGGGCAAATGGAACAAATATGAAATTGGCAATGTCAGTTCACAGTGTGCTATGAAGTCAGGAGTCTGATCCCAGAGCTGACAACCCCAGTTTAAGTCTTGGCTCTAAGCAGCGGCCTTTAAGCAAATTGCTTGAAACTCAGTTATTTCATATGTGTTACTCAGTTGCTGATTACTTGAAGATTTATTTCTCATTTCCAAAAATAACATACTTATTGAGATACAATGCACACAGCATACGGGTAGTTCATCCATTGAAAGTGCACAACTCAGGGGTTTCTGGTATAGTCACAGAGTTCATTCAGAATTTTAAAACATTTTTATCACCTTAAAAAGAAATTCCACGTCACTCAACATTTCCCCTCACCCTCCCTCCTCCAGCCTTAGGAAATCACCTACCTATTTTCTACCTACCTACCTGTCTGTAGATTTGTTTATCCTAGATGTTTCATATGAATGGAATCATATGATATGAGGTGGTTTGTGAATGATTTCTTTCACTTAGCTTAATGTTTTCAAGGTATATCTGCTTTGTAGCATGTAGCTTCTTTACAATCTGAGCCACCAGAGAAGCCCAACATGTATCAAAATTTCATTCCTTTTTATTACCAAATGATATTTCAATTTATAGATATAACCCATTCTATGTATCTATGTATCCATTAGTGGATAGTTACAGATACTTTAAACATAGTTTTGGCTACTTAGAGTGATATTTATTTAGGTGGACCTTACTTTTTTTCCCTTCAGCTACCTTATCCACAGCAGGGTGCCATGTTCATTTGGGTCTCCTAAGATAAGCCATAACAAAATTCTTCATTAAAATAGGTTGAGTTAGTACCACCAATAAAGTGTCCTTTACATGGCACCACTGCCCTTTGCTCTACAGATCAGGTGACTGCAGGATCCCACCACTTTCCCCACTCTGACCTCATTCATGTATCATAGTATCTAGACACTATCATGTCCAACAACTTCAAATTATCTTCAAATCTTTTATTTCATTTCATTCCCTTAACAACATCACTCCAGCACTTCTTGCCTGGGAAATCCCATGGACAGAGGAGCCTGGGAAGCTAAAGCCCATGGGGTCACAAGAGTTGGGCATGACTTAGGGATTAAACAACATCAACAAAACTAGGTGGCTAAGAGACATGGATTGAAGGAAACCAAGTACTTTTCTATTTTCAATTTTTTTTTCTTTACTTTATTGTGTTGGTTTTGCCATACAGTAACATGAAACCGCCATGGGTCTACGCATGCTTCCCCTCCAGAACCCCCCTCCCTCCCCCATCCCGACTCCCTCCCCCTGGGACATCCCGTGCTGGGGTCCAGCCTCGGTGGGTCCGGGGGTCTTGAGGGATGAGTGGCGTCGGTGGAAGAACTGAGCAGAGTCGGAAGAACTGAGCAGAGTCAATGTGTGGTGATGGAGCAGTCTCTCTCTCTATTGTTGTTGGTTTACAGTTTTTATACCCAAGAAACACACCCATTACATCACATGTAATTCTATACAATCTTGTTTTCTGCCTATCATCAACAACTTTAACCTTAAGCTCATTATCCTTGCAAAAGTTGGATTTCTGTATAATTAGATTTAACATTAGTATGTTTACCATTTGTCTCCAGCATACTTTGGATAAGTACATCAATCTAAGTAGAAAGAAACTCCCCAGTAAAGAGTAGGAGGTGTAGTAATCTATTTAAATGTCCCTTATTCCTCCTTTGTCCCCAGGGAAGGGAATCTGCCTTCCCCAGTTGCCTGGGGGAAATAAGGTCTGAAGGAATTATCTCAGGATGAATTATTTCTAACTGGGACTGACCTACTGAGATGAGCATAAACAGAACTTGCCAAGAAAAATACCAGGAGGGGCCTTGCCTTGGGATGCCCCAAGGAAAATCCGCTTTGCAGTTTCCTTCTCAGTCTCCTGACTTTGTCATCCGAGTGAGGGGGCATCCTGAAGGCTCCCAGCACTCTGGGCTGGCGATTGATTTCACATATGGTAATTAACATGTTTCAATGTCTTTCTCCCATATCATCCCACCCTTGCCCTCTTCCACAAAATCCACGCGTCCATTCTATACATCTGTGTTCCTTTTGCTGTCTCGCATGCTGGGTTCTCATTACCATCTTTCTAAATTCCATATATATGCATTAGTATACTGTATTGTTGTTTTTCCTTCTGGCTTACTTCACTCTGGATAATAGGCTCCAGTTCCGTCCACCTGAGTAGAACTGATTCAAATGAATGTTTTTTTAATGCGGAGTAATAGTCCATTGTGTATATGTACCACAGCTTTCTTATCCATTCGTCAGTTGATGGCCATCTAGCTCGCTTCCATGTCCTGGCTATTGTAAACAATGCGGCGATGAACATTGGGGTACACGTGGCTCTTTCAATTCTGGTTTCCTCGGTGTATATGCCCAGCAGTGGGATTGCTGGGTCATATGGCAGGTCTATTTGCAGTTTTTAAAGGAATCTCCACAGTTTTCCATAGAGGCTGTACTAGTTTGCATTGCCACCAACAGTGTAAGAGGGTTCCCTTTTCTCCACATCCTCTCCAGCATTTATTGCTTGTAGATTTTTGGATGGCAGCCATTCTGACGGGTGTAAAGTGGTACCTCATTGTGGTTTTGATTTGCATTTCTCTGACAATGAGTGATGTTGAACATCTTTTCATGTGTTTGTTAGCCATTTTTATGTATTCTTTGGAGAAACGTCTGTTAAGTTCTTTGGCCCACTTTTTTTTTTTTAACATTTTTTTTTATTAGTTTTGCCAAACAATGACATGATATCACCATGGGTTTACATTCTTTGGCCCACTTTTTGATTGGCTCTTTTATTTTTCTAGAATGGAGCTGCAGGAGTTGCTTGTATATTTTTGAGATTAATTGTTTGTCCGTTGCTTCATTGGCTATTATTTTCTCCCATTCTGAGGGCTGTCTTTTCACCTTGCTTACAGTTTCCTTTGTTGTGCAGAAGCTTTTAATTTTAATTAGGTCCCATTTGTTTATTCATGCTTTTATCTCCGATAATCTGGGAGGTGGGTCATTGAGGATCCCGCTTTGGTTTATGTCGGAGAGTGTTTTGCCTATGTTATCCTCTAGGAGTTTTATAGTTTCTGGTCTTATGATTAGATCTTTGATCTATTTTGAGACTTGTATATAGAAAACTATAAAACACTGATGAAAGAAATCAAAGAGAACACAAATAGATGGAGAAATATACCCTGTTCGTGGATGGGAAGAATCAATATAGTGAAAATGAGTATACTACCCAAAGCAATCTATAGATTCAACGCAATTCCTATCAAGCTACCAGAGGTCTTTTTCAGAGAATTAGAACAAATAATTTCACAATTTGTATGGAAATACAAAAAACCTCGTACAGCCAAAGCCATCTTGAGAAAGAAGAACGGAACTGGAGGAATCAACCTATCTGACTTTAGGCTATACTACAAATCCACAGTCATTAAGACAGTATGGTACTGGCACAAAGACAGAAATATAGAACAATGGAACAAAACAGAAAGCCCAGAGATAAATCCACGCATCTATGGACACCTTATCTTTGACAAAGGAGGCATGAATATACAATGGAGAAAAGACAACCTCTTTAACAAGTGGTGCTGGGAAAACTGGACAGCCACTTGTAAAAGAATGAAACTAGAACACTTTCTAACACCATACACAAAAATAAACTCAAAATGTATTTTCAATTTTTAAACCATAGGATTTATATTCCCTATTCAAATAAAAATAAAAGCATCTCTGTTGATTCTGGGCAGACAATTGAGAGCTGCACAGAAGGTGATAGAAGAAACAAGACTGAATTCATGTATTAGCTGCTTCACAACTGATGAAAGGAATGGAATTTTACCTAACTTGATAGAAAAATTTTCTCCAAAGCAAGTGACACACCCAGAAAGTATGATCTCTCCAGCCATGTTTTTGGTTCTTTTGCATGAAATAGATTGTTTGCCCATCAGAGACCATAGGGTTCAAGAGGACAGGGGCAGACTTGATCTGTAAAGAATTGTGGATGTGGAAAGAGATGCAATACCACCAGTAAACACCTCTCCATCATCTGGGGTTCATACAGGTTGGGAAGATAGCCCTGAGGACACTCTGGGTGGAAAGCTCATGCTGGCCAGTACTTTTGATGTCAAAGAATGTCTTTTCCATTGTCTTAGGGGCACGTCTCCTCCCCCGATGAGGTGGGGCTGGTCACATACATTGGTGTCTGCGCCTGTGCAAACACAAATGGGCTTGTGCTGATCCCCAGCTTGTGCCTCTTTAAAATGACCTCATCTTTGCCTCTTGGACACAGACTCAGTGGAGAAATGGAAACACAGCTCAGTAGCTTTCACCTTGACTCAGCTATCTGGGACTAAGAAGGTCAAGATTTTAATATGACTCCTAATGCTAAAACTATACATTAGGCTTGTTTATGTTTTGTTTTCGTACCCTTTTCTACTCATGTTTCCATGTTTTCAAAAGACACTGAATTGTCAAACCAGACATATTTTTAAAACAGGTATTATAAACAGGTCATGAGACGCAGCCAAGGAAAATGTCACCAACTCTTGGGGGCACTGAAAATAATATTTCAGAGAATAATTGACTCAAAGTGCTTCCTTCAGGCAAAGGCCGAGGCAATGATGAGAGGCATTTAACATATCAAATTCAAAAAGGACATTTAGGACACCCATCCCACCCTGCCTTCTCACCTCTTCTCTCAAACCCTGCAGCATAGAAGCAGCTGCTGAACCACTGCCTGAGCCATGCACATAGATTACCAGGACCTCAGGAGGATGTTATGGACAGAGGAGCCTGGTGGGCTAGAGTCCATGGGGTCCCAAAGAGTCGGACACGACTGAGCAACTAAACAGCAGCCCCCCAGGCTTCCTGCCCCTCACAGCTATCAGAAACTGTGATCGATCCCTAGAACAAAGGAGTCTGTGATAAAGTTGTTCCTTGTCCACGCGAAACTGAGGAAAAAGGGACCAATGCAGCTAACTTCTTACGAAACTAAAATTGAAATAACTCATTCATTCTGATGTTATGATTTTCTAAATTTGTGATATTAAAATGGCCTTTTTTTATCTTATGGAGATAGCAGATGCTGGTTCCCTTTTTCTTTATTTGTTTTTAGGGGTGCCTCTTGCTAGTGACTTTTAAACTTCCAAAGGGGAAATACATAATTCAGGATCTTCTCAACTTGCCTGATTATACAACTCTCTCATTGAAAAGCACTTATTAGAAACTATTCTTCCTTACTATACTTTTCTATTTTTCTATTAACTATTTTTGCTGGTTGCTTTAATTTGGCCCCATTTGAAAAATTAAAAAGTTGGGAAACTTCGCGGCCCAATTTTAGAAATATGTATCTTACTGATCCATGAAATACAATAAACTGAGAAACATTGTTCTAAAATGCCTGCCAAAGAGGCACCACGGGAAGTTGGATCCAGTGTCAATAAAATGTGTTTGAAACAGATATCATTATAGTTGAAAACATACTTCAAATGAATATCAAAAATAACAGTGGAGCAGCTAAGCAGGTGTAAAAATAATCCTTTTAAGTTGCAAATGATGTGCAAACATGTCACTGCACAAAAAATTAGGCAGGACGAGCTAATGAAAAGTCTATTTGCTATTTAAAAGTCTATTTGTTATTATATTGTAATAGTTTCAGGTAAAGAGCTAAGGGACTCAGCCATACACATACATGTATCCATTCTCCCTCAAACCCCCTCTCCCATCCAGGCTGTCACGTGACACTGAGCAAACAACACTGTTAACTGGCTATACCCAATACAAAATAAGAGGTTCAAAAGACAAAAAAAAATTTTTTAAGAAATAGAAAAATATTCTGTTTGTTTTTAAAGATTTCTGGCTTCATAAATCTTTTTTTTTTTGCTTGAATAGTTTTAACAGTCATCTTTTAAAAAAAACTGAACAACTTACTTTTATTTGAACAACTTAGTAAAATCAGAGTAAAACATTAATGTAAGGTCTAAAATTTTTCATTCCTATGATTATAAAAATTGTATTTTATCCATAAATAATAATAATGTCAGTAACACCATAAGTCTCTACATATTCCTTCTGACATGTTTTAGTACTTGAGTCTACATTATAAAAATGCTTTAAGTCTATTTACCTGCATCCCTTACTCCCTGGACAAATTTCTGAGACAGCAGACCTTAAGTCCAAGGTCTGCTTGGAGATGTGAATCTGGTCCCTAAAGGATTAGAACAATGGCTTGGGTGTCATTATAGAATCATAGTATTGTACAAAAATTCAGAAATTTCTTGGTTCAGCATTTCTCAACAGTGTTTCTATTAAGTGCTTCCAATACAGGAGTTGTATAGTCAGGCAAGTTTAGAAAATCCTGAATAATTTATTTCCCCCTTGGAAATTCACAATACACGATGACACATTAAAAGTTCTAAAAAGTTCTGCACTAAAAAAAAAATCTCTTCAGGCTGGCTTAACACAGTTTTCCCAGACTTTCTTAAGCTTTGAACATCCATGAATGAAACACAATTATCTAATTCAAGCTATTAATATTTTATTGGTCAAAAAACTAGGACCAGAGAAAAGTTGAGACTTAGTCAAGATTGCCCAAGAAAACCTTAGCAATCAGGACTAGACACTCAGGTTCCCTGGATCTAATACAGGGCACTTTCTATTATGACACACTGCCTCTGTTCTACCTCCGAAAAACTTTGGAAATTATTATAAGAATCTTGTTATGAAAATGAAACAGAAAACTTAAGTGGGCACAAAGTGTGTTTCTACCAATCTCTTCTTTTCCAGCTGATGTTATCAAAATGTTTTTTAAAACTTGGAAGTGTGTGCATAGATAAGGAAGAAGGGAGGCTTATAATTGGTGGATAGTGTAGGGAAATTACTTTTTCCTCAGGCTACTGTTATTCAGATTATGTTTTAATGTATGAAAAGTGAAGACAAGGATGTTAGCTTCTAAGTAAAGCACTGAAGCCCTGTGTATCAAAGGATCAAGATATAATGGATTGAAATAGTACAAACTTGGATATTCTGTGTCATAGGTTATTCTGGACATTTACCTAACAAGAGATCCTTAGAACACAAAATAACACACTATACAGTGTAAGCACTCCACATGCTTATTTGGTAATCCTTAATAGCTTTTTCTGTTAGGTCCATACCATTTCTGTCCTTTATCGAGCTCATCTTTGCATGAAATGTTCCCTTGGTATCTCTAATTTTCTTGAAGAGATTTCTAGACTTTCCCATTCTATTGTTTTCCTCTATTTCCTTGCATTGATTGCTGAGGAAGGCTTTCTTATTTCTCCTTGCTATTCTTTGGAACTCTGAATTCAGATGGGAATATCTTTCCTTTTTTCCTTTGCTTTTTACTTTTCTTCTTTTCATAGCTATTTGTAAGGCCTCCTCAGACAACCATTTTGCTTTTTTGCATTTCTTTTCCATGGGGATGGTCTTAATCCCTGTCTCCTGTACAATGTCACGAACCTCTGTCCATAGTTCATCAAGCACACTATCAGATCTAGTCCCTTAAATCTATTTCTCACTTCCACTGTATAATCATAAAGGATTTGATTTAGGTCATACATGAATGGTCTAGTGGTTTTCCCTACTTTCTTCAATTTAAGTCTGAAT
Organism: Antilocapra americana; assembly: GCA_007570785.1. Taxonomy (NCBI): domain Eukaryota; kingdom Metazoa; phylum Chordata; class Mammalia; order Artiodactyla; family Antilocapridae; genus Antilocapra; species Antilocapra americana. Next base: position 4,817,138 of record ML662439.1, read on the forward strand.
TTGGCAATAAGGAGTTCATGGTCTGAGCCACAGTCAGCTCCCATTCTTGTTTTCACTGACTGTACAGAACTTCTCCATTTTGGCTGTAGAGAATATAATCAATCTGATTTCGGTGTTGACCATCTGGTGATGTCCACGTGTAGTCTTCTCCTGTGTTGTTGGAAGAGGGTGTTTGCTATGACCAGTGTGTTCTCTTGGCAAAATTCTATTAGCCTTTGTCCTGCTTCATTTTGTACTCCAAGGTGAAATTTGCCTGTTACTGCAGGTGTTTCCTGACTTCCTACTTTTGCATTCCAGTCCTCTATAATGAAAAGGACATCTTTTTTGGGTGTTAGTTCTAAAAGGCTTTGTAGGTCTTCATAGAACTGTTCAACTTCAGCTTCTCCAGCATTACTGGTTGGGGCATAGGCTTGGATTACCGTGATATTGAATGGTTTGCCTTGGAAATGAACAGAGATCATTTGTCGTTTTTGAGATTGCATCCAAGTACTGCAATTCAGACTCTTTTGTTGATCATGATGGCTACTCCATTTCTTCTAAGGGATTCCTGCGCACAGTAGTATATATAATGGTCATCTGAGTTAAATTCACCCATTCTAGTCCATCTTAGTTTGCTGATTCCTAGAATGTGGACATTCACTCTTGCCATCTCCTGTTTGATGACTTCCAATTTGCCTTGATTCATGGACCTAACATTCCAGGTTCCTATGCAATATTGCTCTTTACAGCATTGGAACTTGCTTCTATCATCAAGCACATCCATAGCTGGGTATTGTTTCTGCTTTGGCTCCATCTCTTAATTTTTTCTGGAGTTATTTCATGCATAGATGGGGTTGATAAAGAACAGAAATGGCATAGACTTAACAGAAGCAGAAGATATTAAGAAGTGGCAAGAATACACAGAAGAACTATACAAAAAAGATCTTCACAACCCAGATAATGATGATGGTGTGCTCACTCACCTAGATTCAGACATCCTGGAATGTGAAGTCAAGTGGGTCTTAGAAAGCATCACTATGAACAAAGCTAGTGGAGGTGATGGAACTCCAGTTAAGCTATTTCAAATCCTAAAAGATGATGCTGTGAAAGTACTGCAGTCAGTATGCCAGCAAATTTGGAAAACTCAGCAATGGCCACAGGACTGGAAAAGGTCAGTTTTCATTCCAATCCCAAAGAAAGAAAATGCCAAAGAATGCTCCAACTACCACACGATTGCACTCATCTCACATGCTAGCAAAGTAATGCTCAAAATTCTCCAAGCCAGGCTTCAGCAATACATGAACTGTGAACTTCCAGATGTTCAAGCTGGTTTTAGAAAAGGCAGAGGAACCAGAGATCAAAATGCCAACATCAACTGGATCATCAAAAAAGCAAGAGAGTTCCAGAAAAACATCTATTTCTGCTTTATTGACTATGCCAAAGCCTTGGACTCTGTGGATCACAATAAATTGTGGAAAATTCTTCAAGAGATGGAAATACCAGACCACCTGACCTGCCTCTTGAGAAATCTGTAT